>CM065721.1:1606212-1688712 GCA_033310375.1 Conus canariensis | reverse complement strand
TCCATTATACATATAAATAAGGAATTTGTCATTGTTTATCTTCCTCAACATACTAAATTTACTTCATCTGTCTTTTCAGCAATTCAGTGAGCTGACACAGTATGTGTTCCTCTTCCTGACGGACCCAGCAAAGGTATGACATATAGAACCTGGTGCACTTCATTCACATGGTTGTCTGTACTACTCCTTATGCTTTTCATGGAAGCTGTTAATTGTAGTTCTTGGTTTTGTGTAGAGAGCATTTAGATGACTGTTTTCTCAGGAAAGAGTGTCTGGGCAGATCATATGAGAATGAGGTCTGTTGGTTTAGTTAGAGTGGTGATCAGATGAGTCTTTAGGTAGAGGAAGAGGAGGATGAGGCAAAGTGATGGTACAGGAGGTGACAGCAAACATTTATCAACCTTTATGTGTGTGTGCCTGTGTGGGTGTCTGTGTGAATACATTATGTGTACATCACTACATGCAAATACATGTGTATGTGTGTCAGTACAGTTCTGTAGCCATTTATAGTCAGATTAACTTATATGTGTGCATGTACCCCAAACATGCACATGCTGCTTCAGTTAAACACAGATGTAATTTATAGTCTGATTAGCTCTGTGTGTGTGTGTGTGTGTGTGTGTGTGTGTGTGTGTGTGTGTGTGTGCGCGCGTCTGTGCGCGCTCACATGTTTGTATGTGTGTGTGCTTAACTTAAGATGTATATGTGAACACATGGTTGTGTGTATAGATGTAACACATGGTTGTGTGTATAGATGTAACACATGGTTGTGTGTATAGATGTAACACATTGTTATGTGTATAGATGTAACACATGGTTGTGTGTATAGATGTAACACATGGTTTTGTGTATAGTTGTAACACATGGTTGTGTGTATAGATGTAACGCATGGTTGTGTGTAGAGGTGTAACACATGGTTGTGTGTATAGATGTAACACATGGTTGTGTGTATAGATGTAACTACATGTATGTGTGACCCATGCCTGCAGAAATGTGTTTTAAACAGAAAATGTTGTATGAATGAAATGTATTTGTTTAGACAGAAAATGTTGTATGAATGAAATGTATTTGTTTAGACAGAAAATGTTGTATGAATGAAATGTATTTGTTTAGACAGAAAATGTTGTATGAATGAAATATAATTGTTGTTTCATCAGTCTGGTCGTCTGATGAACCAGCTGGAAGAGTTTGCCCAACAGAACGGTTTGGGTGTGGCTGCCCTCAAGAACGTCATCAAGAGTCTGCTAGCCTTGCCCAATTGTAATGTAGTCTTACATTTTGGGGGATCTTGTGTGCGTTTGTGCATATGTGTGTGTGTGTGTGTGTGTGTGTGTGTGTGTGTGTGTGTGTGTGTGTGTGTGTGTGTGTGCATATGTGTGTGTATATGTGTGTGTGTGTGTGTGTGTGTGTGTGTGTGTGTGTGTGCGTGTGTGTAGTTGTAGTAGTAGTAGTAGTAGTAGTAGTAAAACCACTTTCATTTTATGTCTTTTCACAAAATTATGTGTTATTAGATGAATGTGTGTGTGTGTGTGTGTTTGTGTGTGTGTGTGTGTGTGTGTGTGTGTGTGTGTGTGTGTGTGTGTGTGATCTGTTTTTAAGTCTGTATGTTGTATAAGTTTTGGCCCTAAAGGCACACCTCTTGATGCTTAAGATACCATTTATCTTATCCAAAGGTGCTGTATGCATATTGCTGTGCACTCTGTACAGTCAATACTTAAAACTTTGATGTCCTGTACAGGCACACTGATGCTGACTGCAGTTTATGTATGAGGTACCCTACACAGTCAGTTGTAAAAGCAGTTCTGTCATAAGTAGGGGACTCCATGATATAAGGTTCTCTGTGCAAAATGTGGAAAAACAGATATCACTTTGTATTTTGGAAATTGTGTTAGTGTATAATGTTTCTGTTCAATAAAAAGTAAATCTAATGAGATCAAAACTACATGTAATGATGTATGATTTAGATATTACCAAACGCTTTAATCATTTGGATAAGATTTTTCTTTTCAAAAACAAAACAGGAAAAAAAAAAAAAAAAAGAAAAACGGAAGAAAAGCTAAATTGTTTAAATAGCATGCTGACCACTTCTGAAACATTATTGTAGACACTCTCCCCTCCCCACCCCCTTTATTCAGAAGGTGCATTTCTGGATGTCCCATTTTGCTGCCCAGAAATTCAACAGCTGTAAACTTGTCTGAAAATCAAATTTTATAGGAAACGAAAAAAAAATGATTATTTATCCCCACAAGATATACTGCAAGCGGAGTTATGGAGTTATGGTACAAGTATTTTGATTACAACATGTTTGATTTTAGGATAATGTGATTGGGACTTGGCTACATTATGCCCCTTGGCCTGCTCTTATAGTACCAAAAATCCAAAAAAAATGTGAAAAATTCATGTTACGGCAGTTTATTTCTGGGCAGCAATTTGTTAAGCATAATTATTTAATAAAAGTGTGCATGTTTATAATAGAAGTAAGCATCTTAAACTTGAAATTGAAGGAACTGGAATTTTTTTTTTTTGGTTGACCAGATTTTGGGCACTGTAAAGGAAGCTTTTAACCCGTTCACTGCTTGAAAATGTTACAAACAAAGGCTTTCCCAGTGCCAGGGAAATCTAATGATTTGGGGTAATAATTAACAAAAAATTCTAGCTCAGAAACTACAAAAGATATAACAATGAAATATATATGATTTTTGAAGGAAATTGAATGAAGATTTTGAATCTGGGCTTCTTTTGTTTTAATTGTGATAATAAAAAAATATTTAGGCATTTAGATTTGGATAGATTTTTTTGCACGATCAAAAACATATGTATTTACCACTACAGCTTCACATCCAAACAAGAACACAAAGCAAAAAAGTTGAAAATAAAGTTTGTATTGTCACACTACACATGTAAATGAAAGTAAAACAGTTTAGAAGTCTATCAAGACGCTCACACTCTATGCAGACAGGTCAGTCCACGACCACGCCCCCCTCCCCCCACCACGCCCCCTTGCTGGACTTCAACCCTCTCTTTCACTCCTCCTCTTCTCCTACCGTTCCCTCTGCCCCGTGTCACAACTGCGAGCAGGCCACTCTCCCCTCTCGCACTGACTATCACATCACTGGCCACTGGCACGCAGTGCAGAGTACACACTAGGCGAGCTCGTTCGACGCTGGCAAACCAGTCAGCTGAACACACACTGAGGTCACACAGCCCGACTCAATAACTGACGAATACGGTCGGCAATTCCATCACAATCATCATCTCACCTTCATGCTCGAGTAAGTCGTTGAATAAAAGATTATTGTCTTTGTCAAAAATGATTAGCAGAGCCTGCTCAGCTGTGTAAATATGTTGATTTGGTCGCTACGCTTGTCGAAGGTTGCGCCGCCATCTTTGTAAGCGAGACGAAGTGCTGGCTGGTCATCCAGTCAGTGATGAGAATAAATGGGCTTTCCCCTCACGTGTGGTCATTTGCATATCATTTTAATACTACAGACATGTAAGGCTTACTATGCACACTCTATTTAAGTCTGTTAATAGAAATAGTAACGAATGAAAATTCATGAAAAATGCATGACGTCAGTGGACGGCCCATAGGCACTGGGAAAGCATTTTTACTTCGGCATCAGCTGACGGCTTATAGGCACTCTTCAGGTTAAGGTCAGTTCTTTCATGTTGACTTAAAATTCACCACACTCATTTTCAGGTAAATCATTTCTAGACAACAAACCTCCTTTTTATATTATTTGCATAGTATAATGATTAAATCAACTTGCTCCTATGCCCAATCAGTTGTAACAAATGTGTGTGTGATTTTCAGATGCACTGAAGAAAAGTCTCAGTCCAGGCCAGCTTCAAGAAGATCTGGGAAACTTGGGTCAGATTTGTTTTTATCTTACTGACGTAAAAAATAATGCATGAAAAATGTTTTGTTTTCACCAGGAATGTGTCAGTATTGTCAGAATAGATTTGAGTGATCTGCAACTGTTTACCTGCCAGACACATTTTCACATTTTAGAGGATTTTCATGGGTATCATATGTACTCAAACAGAAAGTTATGTCAAAACTGAATTAATGCTTTAATTTGTCAAAGCATCTTAAATTCATAGATATAATGTGATATAGAATTTTGATATGTTGCCAAGCATGTGATAATAATGTGGAGGTTTTTTTTTTTACATCTTGAAAGTACAGTCTTCCAGATAAATTGAACAAGCTGAAATGAAGTTGACACTCTGTTAATTTAATAGTAAAACAATATTTTCATTTATCAAAGCAGAAGTCCAAAGCGCATCATATTATGCAAATGCAATATCTTGCAACACAATCACTAGGCAGTAATCATGTGATTTTTGGCGTCTTTGCAAAACAGTTTTTGAAATGTTAAAGTTTACGTGAGGGATCCCTTCCGTTCAAGCGGATCAGCCCAGACTGGCCAGGCAGGAGAGACTGCCCAGGCAGTAAACTCAGAAGGGTTGAAAGGGTTAACAGAAATATTACATGCTTAAAGAGAGAGAGAGAGAGAGAGGGATGGAGGGAGAGAGAGAGGGAGGGAGGGAGAGAGAGAGAGATTATTGACAGGCGGAATATCAAGTGTTGGTTGATGACATATACTGTGCCATATCAAACTCTTGCAATCTACAGCAGTCAGTTGATTCTGTTTGGCCAATTTTTGGTGACTTTCAACCATTTCTGGTGGATAGTCCACAGTGTTTCTGTGTCCCATCATATTCTGTGGCCAAACCCTTTGCTGCAAAAACCATCCAGGTTTACACTCTGAACTGTTCTGTTTGGAAATTCAATGTGATTTTATTTGGCACCATTTTATGGCTTTCAGTGCACTCCTTTATGCATTATGACAGGGTCTGGGATGGATCAGTCATTAGACTTCCAGTTTTAATGTTTGTTAGCTCAGGATGGTGGTGGTGGACAGTGTTGTCATGGTGACCAGATGTGTTGAGTGGTGGACAGTGTCGTTATGGTGACCAGATGTGTTGAGTGGTGGACAGTGTTGTCATGGTGACCAGATGTGTTGAGTGGTGGACAGTGTCGTCATGGTGACCAGATGTGTTGAGTGGTGGACAGTGTCGTTATGGTGACCAGATGTGTTGAGAGCTGTTTTCATCAGTGTGTTTTCGTCTTTCAGGTCTGTCAGAGGACAAAGCAGCCTATTTCACAAAGCAGGTATGTATTTGTATATTTTGTAATCATTGTGTTTCCCAGGTATCTGATTGACCTTAACCCTCAGGTGATATCGGTGGTGGATGAAGGGTGCAAGTAAGATGCACAAGGGTTTAGAGGTCCAGTTGGAAAGCAGAGAACTATGGCTGGCTTTTTGACTAAGCGCCACATCATCAGAAAGGTGTTAGTAGTTGCTGTGTAAGGAGAAGTGCCAATCAGCAGCTTAGAAATAAATTCTGCGTAGGTGGGCAGGGAAGACGAGATACAAACAAAAAATGTGAAATTTGACATACCAGTATGTCTCTTTTTTATGGTCAATTCTGCCTCTGTCAGATATTTTGCTTTGAGTTTTCCATCATTGAGTTTCAGTGTGAACAACCTCCGGAGAGTGTTGAAAAAAAAAAATTGAACTGAGAAGCAGGATACAATTCAAAACTGGATTTAAAAAAAATAGGTGTGTGAAGAGTTTTGTGAAGTTAGTGTCTCTGTATGTTAAGGTCATCAAGGCTCAGGTTCTTTTAGTTTGTTAGAGACTTGCAGAGAGTGGTTGTGGTTCAGGTTCAATGAATTATTTTCTTTGATTACTGTGTTGACTGTTTTCCACATCATGTGCTTGGCATTGTTTGTATTGTTGGCATTTGTGTGTGTGCATGCACACACACACACACACACACACACACACACACACACACACACACACACACACACACACACACACAGTCATACACACACACACTTGCACAAATACACACACAGGAGGGCACAGAACAGTTTCCGAGTGTTGTGACTAACATAGAGAGGATTTGGACAGTTCCAGGCCAACCAGGCGGTGCTGTCTAAAGGTGCTCTGGACCTGACCTTGATGGTCAACCAGCTGGTGGACATGGAGTGGAAATTTGGAGGTAGTTGTCTGCAGAGACCCTTGTGTGACTCGGCTACCTGTGTGTGTGTGTGTGTGTGTGTGTTGTGCGTGGTGTGTGTGTGTGTGTGTGTGTATGTGTGTGAGCATCATTACATGTGTGCGCTTTTATTGTCTTCTTAACATACTGAGTGGGTGCTGCCAACTGCTATCCTGTTTTGTGTCTGCTTGTGTATATGAAGTGAGCTGGGGAGGGTAAGCTTGTTAACTGGCCTGTCTGCAAAATTTCTGAGCAACTGATCATTTTGAAAGCCAACAGAAGAAAAGTTTGAATTATAATCACATTTAAAGGGGTTTCCTAATTTTCAAGCACAACCAAGAATTTAAGGTATTTGTATGACCTGTGAAGATCCACCCAAATTATCATTTTCATCCACTGACATGAATGTGTCCTCCTCCTTCTTTCACACAAAAAAGGTCACCCTGTTTCAGCTAAATATAGTTTTATCATCTGGCATAGCATTACTGATCTTGTAAACCAAGCTTTTCAGAAATTGTGCTTGTCTAAGAGAGTTTCTTCCCATATCACACTTTTCCCCTCTCTCTCTGTTTTGTGTGTGTGTGTGTGTGTTTTTTTTTTTTAACCAAACATAAAAGTACACAAAACAGCGCTCACAGTATTGCTTAGTACACAACACAAGTGATGGACACATTGGTGTGTTTCAATGATCACAAATAGCAGACATAAGAAATGCACAAGATAGTAGTCCCTTTATGACTGCTAACAGGGTGATGGCAGTGTGAACACAGCAAGGGTAGACATGGTGGCAGTTCAAGAAGAATGGGAGAAACAAAAGGGGGTTGGGAGAAGTGAGCTATGCACAGCAAAGTGGTGGTGTGTTGTAGCAGTGTGGGATAACTATGGCTATACACACATAATGCTGAAAGGAAAGGAGAGAAAGAATCCGTTGCCTAAAGGGGCCAACTTCATTTTGAAAATTTATGTGTCGATTTTGTGTATTCAGTGAGCATTTATTTGCAGTCAGTGTTTGATGTTTTCGGCATAGATGTGGTGATCTTTTTTTTTTTTCCTTGGGAGGTTTTTGGAATTTCAAAAAAAATATGTATAATTGTGTTTTACAAAATTTGCTCAAATATCCTGCAGACATTTCTGAAGAAGTAATTGAAGGCCTGCTGAATTGACTGTAAAGCAGGAATTCGCCCACCTCCACCTACTTTTCTCTCCTTCACAACTTAACGCCCTTTAACTATCAATAATGAATTCCCTTCCATTGCTCACAGGTTCATGAGTACACTTCTGTTGTCATCTATATGTTCAGCAAAGGTTTGTGAAATCATCTTTGGGGCGGACAAAAAGAGTGCAAGAAAGACAAATGTGTGACTACATCGGTTCAGTGTGAAGTTTGTAGTTTTCACATTAGTCTGACAGTTATGTACCCACATAAACATTGTCACTGGGTTATTACAGTAGAGCATGGTATTTGTGCTGTTCTAAATACTGTGAAACTTTGTGCAGAAAGTAAATGAGGAATTAAAAGTTGTGGACATTATGAAAAATGTATACAGATTGGCTGTTTGACCTGATTTAATGTTTAAAAAAAAAATTGCACTAAAAAGGAAAAAGGCTGTAAACACTGATCTTTCATGTGGAAAAAAAATACAACATAATGTTCCATCCTATAAGGTCTTTGTCATGCTGTTGCTCAGGAGATGACATCAAGATATGTTATTACAGTATTTAAACATGTTGATGTGATATATATATAAAGACTGTAGAGAGCAAACATGAGAAGGAAGTGGACAACAGAGAAAGAGGAAAATAGAGAGAGAGGCAGGACGGGGGGAGAGTAGTGATGAAAAAGTAGTGGGGATAGTGGGAGGATGGAAGGAGAAGATATTTGGGTGGGGGAGAGGAAAGCAGGAGGTGAAAAAAAAAGGGGGAGGGGAATGGGGGGAAACCTACAGTTTTTCCAAGTCTGTGATGGCGTTGTCATTGCATTGACGGCCTCCAGCAGTGAACTGGACAGAGTGGGCAGGTATATACTGTCAGCTGACCTTTTGCCTTTGCCATTGCATTGACGGCCTCCAGCAGTGAACTGGACAGAGTGGGCAGGTATATACTGTCAGCTGACCTTTTGCCTTTGTCATTGCATTGACGGCCTCCAGCAGTGAACTGGACAGAGTGGGCAGGTATATACTGTCAGCTGACCTTTTGCCTTTGCCATTGCATTGACGGCCTCCAGCAGTGAACTGGACAGAGTGGGCAGGTATATACTGTCAGCTGACCTTTTGCCTTTGTCGTTGCAGTGACGGCCTCCAGCAGTGAACTGGACAGAGTGGGCAGGTATATACTGTCAGCTGACCTTTTGCCTTTGCCATTGCAGTGACGGCCTCCAGCAGTGAACTGGACAGAGTGGGCAGGTATATACTGTCAGCTGACCTTTTGCCTTTGCCATTGCAGTGACGGCCTCCAGCAGTGAACTGGACAGAGTGGGCAGGTATATACTGTCAGCTGACCTTTTGCCTTTGCCATTGCATTGACGGCCTCCAGCAGTGAACTGGACAGAGTGGGCAGGTATATACTGTCAGCTGACCTTTTGCCTTTGTCGTTGCAGTGACGGCCTCCAGCAGTGAACTGGACAGAGTGGGCAGGTATATACTGTCAGCTGACCTTTTGCCTTTGTCGTTGCAGTGACGGCCTCCAGCAGTGAACTGGACAGAGTGGGCAGGTATATACTGTCAGCTGACCTTTTGCCTTTGTCGTTGCAGTGACGGCCTCCAGCAGTGAACTGGACAGAGTGGGCAGGTATATACTGTCAGCTGACCTTTTGCCTTTGTCGTTGCAGTGACGGCCTCCAGCAGTGAACTGGACAGAGTGGGCAGGTATATACTGTCAGCTGACCTTTTGCCTTTGTCGTTGCAGTGACGGCCTCCAGCAGTGAACTGGACAGAGTGGGCAGGTATATACTGTCAGCTGACCTTTTGCCTTTGTCGTTGCAGTGACGGCCTCCAGCAGTGAACTGGACAGAGTGGGCAGGTATATACTGTCAGCTGACCTTTTGCCTTTGTCGTTGCAGTGACGGCCTCCAGCAGTGAACTGGACAGAGTAGGCAGGTATATACTGTCAGCTGACCTTTTGCCTTTGTCGTTGCAGTGACGGCCTCCAGCAGTGAACTGGACAGAGTGGGCAGGTATATACTGTCAGCTGACCTTTTGCCTTTGTCGTTGCAGTGACGGCCTCCAGCAGTGAACTGGACAGAGTAGGCAGGTATATACTGTCAGCTGACCTTTTGCCTTTGTCGTTGCAGTGACGGCCTCCAGCAGTGAACTGGACAGAGTGGGCAGGTATATACTGTCAGCTGACCTTTTGCCTTTGTCGTTGCAGTGACGGCCTCCAGCAGTGAACTGGACAGAGTGGGCAGGTATATACTGTCAGCTGACCTTTTGCCTTTGTCGTTGCAGTGACGGCCTCCAGCAGTGAACTGGACAGAGTGGGCAACACATTTCTACAGGTAAATACTGTCAGCTGGCTTTGTCTGTGTGAGTTTTATCTCTATACAAGAGTCTGGTTGATGGAGTGGATAAAGTATTTTTTCTTGTGACCAAAGGGGCATGGGTTCAGTTTAATGTCTGTATGGGCAAAAGAAAAAGTTGCATGCATGTTAATCCCTGTTTGTTTTTCTCGGACAATCAGGACATCTTGTGCCGATGGAATGGATAAAACCAAGATGAACACTGGTACAATATTCTGTTTCGAAAATGGGCATTGATTACCTTGATGAGGAAAGAATGGTTGCCTACAGAAAAATCTCACTGCTGTTGAAATTTGAGAGCTCAGGTTAGGAGAATAGAAGAAAGAAGTTCAAAAACAAGAAGAGAATGAAGTATTGTTTTAGCTTTTTGTTTGAATGTTCATTTCTGAATTAATTTTTGAAGAGCATGTGTGTTAAGAGATGATGTAGATACTACCAATTTTTTTCAACAGGTTATATTGATACAAATAATGAAAAAATGATATTAATCTGTAATATACATGAACAAAGACTGTTACTGGTGAATTTTGGTCAAAGGCAAAGTGACTGCACATTCATCAATGAAGCAAAAATCATCTCGCATGATTCTGTAGATTACTTGAGAGAAAATCAGTGTGGCATTTTGAAAAGTGCTGGTTAAATTCTTAAATTGTGTGGAAGTGAATGTAGTAAGATTATTAAATAGCAGTTAATTTGCAGTTTGGTAGATAGCCTGTTGAATTCTTGCAGTCATAAATGTAGCAGACTTCTGTGTCAAGCTGCCGTGTGGAAAATGATAGAAAGTCAAGGTATGCACAGATACTTGATGGCTTTCTCTTATTAAGAGCATTATGAAAAGTGATTTTTGTTTTTGTTTAGTATTGATTGTAACTGGATGTCATTTTTTGTGTGTTTCTGTTGAATGACAGCTGAAGCTGGTGATCAACACGGGCAATGGAACAAAGAATGTTTATATGGGTGAGTGCTGTCACACAGTGAATGGAACAAAGAATGTTTATATGGGTGAGTGCTGTCACACAGTGAACAATGGAACAAAGAATGTTTATATGGGTGAGTGCTGTCACACAGTGAATGGAACAAAGAATGTTTATATGGGTGAGTGCTGTCACACAGTGAATGGAACAAAGAATGTTTATATGGGTGAGTGCTGTCACACAGTGAACAATGGAACAAAGAATGTTTATATGGGTGAGTGCTGTCACACAGCGAACAATGGAACAAAGAATGTTTATATGGGTGAGTGCTGTCACACAGTGAATGGAACAAAGAATGTTTATATGGGTGAGTGCTGTCACACAGTGAACAATGGAACAAAGAATGTTTATATGGGTGAGTGCTGTCACACAGCGAACAATGGAACAAAGAATGTTTATATGGGTGAGTGCTGTCACACAGTGAATGGAACAAAGAATGTTTATATGGGTGAGTGCTGTCACATAGTGAACAATGGAACAAAGAATGCTTATATCGGCGAGTGCTGTCACACAGTGAACAATGGAACAAAGAATGTTTATATGGGTGAATGCTGTCACATGGTGAACAATGGAACAAAGAATGTTTATATGGGTGAGTGCTGTCACACAGTGAATGGAACAAAGAATGTTTATATGGGTGAGTGCTGTCACATAGTGAACAATGGAACAAAGAATGCTTATATGGGCGAGTGCTGTCACACAGTGAACAATGGAACAAAGAATGTTTATATGGGTGAATGCTGTCACATGGTGAACAATGGAACAAAGAATGTTTATATGGGTGAGTGCTGTCACACAGTGAATGGAACAAAGAATGTTTATATGGGTGAGTGCTGTCACATAGTGAACAATGGAACAAAGAATGTTTATATGGGTGAGTGCTGTCACACAGTGAACAATGGAACAAAGAATGTTTATATGGGTGAATGCTGTCACACAGTGAACAATGGAACAAAGAATGTTTATATGGGTGAATGCTGTCACACAGTGAACAATGGAACAAAGAATGTTTATATGGGTGAATGCTGTCACACAGTGAACAATGGAACAAAGAATGTTTATATGGGTGAGTGCTGTCACACAGTGAACAATGGAACAAAGAATGTTTATATGGGTGAGTGCTGTCACACAGTGAACAATGGAACAAAGAATGTTTATATGGGTGAGTGCTGTCACACTGAACAATGGAACAAAGAATGTTTATATCGGTGAGTGCTGTCACACAGTGAACTTACCTTCTATGTGAATGAGTGTTAGTATGCTATCACCATGTGTGTTTTTAACCCGTAGAGTGCCTTTAAGCCGTCAGCCGACGCCGCATTAAAAATGCTTTCCCAGTGCCTATGGGCCGTCCACTGACGTCATGCATTTTTCTTGAATTTTCATTTGTTACTATTTCTATCAACGGACTTAAATAGAGTGTGCGTAGTAAGCCTTATATGTCTGTAGTATTAAAATGATATGTAAATGACCACACGTGAGGGGAAAGCCCATTTATTCTCATCACTGACTGGATGACCAGCCAGCACTTTGTCTCGCTTGCAAAGATGGCGGCACAACCTTCGACAAGCGCAGCGACCAAATCAACATATTTACACAGCTGAGCAGGCTCTGCTAATGATTTTTGACAAAGACAATAATCTTTTATTCAATGACTCACTCGAGCATGAAGGTGAGATGATGATAGTGATGGAATTGCCGACCGTATTCGTCAGTTATTGTGTCGGGCTGTGTGACCTCAATGTGTGTTCAGCTGACTGGTTTGCCAGCGTCGAACGAGCTCGCCTAGTGTGTACTCTGCACTGCGTGCCAGTGGTCAGTGACGTGATAGTCAGCGCAAGAGGGGAGCGCGGCCTGCTCGCGGCGTGGCACGGGGCAGAGGGAAAGGTAGGGGAAGAGGAGCAGTGAAAGAGAGGGTTGAAGTCCAGCAAGGGGGCGTGGTGGGGAGAGGGGGGCGTGGTCGTGGACTGACCTGTCTGCATAGAGTGTGAGCATCTTGATAGACTTCTAAACTGTTTTACTTTCATTTACAGGTGTAGTGTGACAATACAAACTTTATTTTCAACTTTTTTGCTTTGTGTTCTTGTTTGGATGTGAAGATGTAGTGGTAAATACATATGCTTTTGATCGTGCAAAAAAATCTATCCGAATCTAATTGCCTAAATACTTTTTTATTATCAAAATTAAAACAAAAGAAGCCCAGATTCAAAATCTTCATTCAATTTCCTTCAAAAATCATATATATTTCATTGTTATATCTTTTGTAGTTTCTGAGCTAGAATTTTTTGTTAATTATTACCCCCAAATCATTAGATTTCCCTGGCACTGGGAAAGCCTTTGTTTGTAACATTTTCAAGCAGCGAACGGGTTAAATAGATTAATACTGTCATGTTATGAACATAGTTCTATATCGATGAGGGCTGTTCTATAATGAGTGTATCTGTCCACTGTGTTCAGGACGTTATTCATATAAACCTTTGTATCTGGCATACCATCTCCTCCGTTGGCACAAAGAGAAAACTTTTGCCAGAATGGACAATGGCTTAAGGTTGTGAAGTTATGAACAAAAAACAAACAATAGATGCTTGCTGTTACAGTGGGGAACCAAACTAATCCACCTGCAAGAAGACTGATGATGGAGGTTAGGGGGGTAGGAGGAAAGTATATTTCCACTTCACAATCCTTCCCCCCCCCTCATTCCACTTCACAATCCTTTCCCCCCCTCATTCCACTTCACAATCCTTTCCCCCCTCATTCCACTTCACAATCCTTTCCCCCCCCCTCATTCCACTTCACAATCCTTTCCCCCCTCCTCATTCCACTTCAAAATGCTTGAAAGCAGTTCTTTTGCTTGATTTTTTTTTTTTTTTTTTCAATGGACAACTTACCTGTTTCTGGATATCCAATCACATAGTTGATAATTCATTTATGATAAAAGATGTATACTTTTGTCACAGTGTGAAGGAAAAAGCAGAAATATGTCCCAAGGTGGAGAGTTGCAATAACTTTTTTTCCCATTTTATGCAGATTTCACCTAAGGATCTTTAGGAGGAAAAAAAGATTTCACCTAAGGATCTTTAGGAGGAAAAAAAAGATTTCACCTAAGGATCTTTAGGAGAAAAAAAAGATTTCACCTAAGGATCTTTAGGAGGAAAAAAAGATTTCACCTAAGGATCTTTAGGAGGAAAAAGAGTTGTCATCATGCAGCTTGATTTGTTCCTTCTGGTACATCATAGAGTTGTGTCCTTTTTTTCCAGATGGAAAAGGAGACAGAATTAGGAAAGAATACATTATTTTTCAAAACAGTAAGGCAGGTTCAAACACTTTTCATAATGCATGTTTCCAGGGACTTTTCAAGAACTTGTCAAGACCCTCATTTTAGTATGGGACTGTATTTTTAGTATGGGACTTGCTAAAAACTTTCAGAAACATACACCTAACTGAATGTGTACACTGAAACATGCCACCAACAACCTAATAATGATACCGCCATTCATTGTTTAGTATTATAACTATTACTGTTCGATAGTGATATAACCATTTCTTCTTATTTGCAAAAAATGTGAAAAGTCTAATCAGTTGATTTGCATACACACTGATCACACACACACACACACACACACACAGCAGTACACAAAATACTTGCCACAACTGAATGCTCACATTACATCTGTCCCTACCTCCACCCAACCCTGTCTTTTGGCACCCTCTCTGCCAAGCACATATCACACTCCTGACATCACCAGCACATAACACATTTGGTACAAGACTCAGTCAGCCAGGTAGGGAAAAGAACTGTTTTTAGGTTTGACTGGAAAAGAGACCGAGGATGTAACAGGGTTTGTACGCTCCGTGAAACTCCTTGAATTCTGACAGCGAATTTCAAGACCTTGAAAACCTTTGAAAATCAATAAAAATTAATATGGTTCTGTTGACCAAACCTTGAAAACCTTCGAAAATAAAACCATTGGCTCAAAAAAATTTTAATGTGGCTAAAAGAAATGGCAGTTTGATTTTTCTTCATTCAGGTTGATGAAAAAAAAAAAATTGAAAACAAATTTTTATAAACATCGTTGTGATACTGGATTGCCGTCTGCTGTTTAACCAAGGGAGATAATTTGTAACAATCAAAATTGATGATTGCGACAATGTTTGTAAAAATTTGTTTTCAATTTTTTTTTTCATCAACCTGAACGCAGAAAAAATCAAACTGCCATTTCTTTCTTCAATTTTTACGCAAGTATTGTAGCCTTGAAAAAAAAAAAAACAACCTTGAAAACTCCTTGAATTTTGTTCTTGGGAGTCTGTAGGAACCCTGTGTAAATTTACATGGGAGTTGACTCCATATGAAAAGGGCTTGATGGGGCAACGGAGGGTTAACTACTTTCTTTTTGTATGAAAACAGAGGGAATTAGGAAAAGTTCAGTATGGGATCTAGAGTTGAGTTCATACACAGGTCCAGCAGATCAGTTGGGTTAATTTAGAGACTGGGTGTTTCAGTGGAGTTATAGCAGAGAGATGTAGCATTGTTAAAGATCCTTTCCTGAACAGGGACCATCTTGATGTAAAGCAGCAGATGGTTAAATGGCATCTTTCAATATCACATCCTGTCTTTAATCTTCACTGTCTGCACAGCACTTTAATGCATCCGAGTCTTTGTGATGAGGGGAAAAAAGTACTGTTCCTGCAACCAGTTTTGATGACTTGATGCATTATTGAACAAACATGATATTTTCCAGAACTTTCATTGCTTTTTAGGTGAAATTTCAGATCTCAAGAACTTTCAAGACCTGTGTGAATCCAGTGAAAGTTTTGCATTTCTCCCCCCGCCCTTCTCTGATGAAAATATGTCGTGTAGCTGACAGCACAATTTTAGACAAAATGTACACTAGCATGAGCTGTTTGGGGTTTGGTTTTTTGTTTGTTTTGTTTTGTTTTTTGCATCCAGACACATTTTTGTTTGCTTACTGATCAAAATACGACACAGGTTGGGGGACAAAATGAGACTTGTGAATTCTGTGATTGATGCGCAGTGTGCACAAGAAGCAGCAATGGTGTATATCATTCTGTTGCCACAGGCTTCCTAAAAAAAAAACAACTCCATACAGGATGCAGCATCTTGTATTTGTTTTCTACTGTCTTTTTATTTTCGTTCAACAGTTATGTGGCTCTGGTGTTAATACCAAGTTGAAAACAGCAAGTGAAAAAGGAAAGAATAAATATGCATATTTTGTTTATTCCTTCCAGAGCTGAGCCTGCCCCAGTTCTACTCCTTCCTGCACGAGATGGAGAAAGCCAAGGCTAGTCTGGAATATCTCAGCTAGCCAACAGCACTGTGTAGAACGCCCGTCAGTCACATTGTATGTGGTCACAGTGTACCTGGTCTTCTTTCTTTCTTTGTTTTCTGAATGGTTGTGTGTGTGCATGGTTTTATTCATGTAAAAATGGGTTGTGTCAGTTCATTGAAGTAAAGTGTAAAAAAAAAAAAAGTCGTGCAAACTTGATGGGTTTTAGATATCTCCCTGGCTGTATCCACATTTACCCCTGTGTACTCTTCTGCATGAAGTACAGAAAAGCAACTTTCTCAGAGTAATGTGCCGGCAGTAACGTGCTAATTTGAGAAAGTTTCTTTTACATACTTTGGCTGAAAAGTATTCAGGGTAAATGGAATTTGCTATCAAAGTTGCGTGTGTGTGTGTGTGTGTGTGTGTGTGTGTGTGTGTGTAATCCAATTTTGGCGTCATATACTTTACCATGTCAGACCATAGCATTCAACGGCAGTTAGCCAGCTCTGTCAGGCCGAATTTTTTCCGTGGCCAATGCAGTCATAAGACAGTCACGTGATGTCACCCCACTTCCGGCCCCGGAAGAAGCCAGTGTCAACTTCCTATAAGTCATTCATCTTCGGCCTGCCGTCAAAGCAAGATAAGTCTTGTGCTCTGTCTCGCCTATACTTGCCTTTGTGTTAACTTTGCTGTGTTTTGTTCTATACTTGATTCAGTTGTGGCTTGCAAATGTGAGGCTCTTGGTGGGAGCGTATTTATCAAAAGATTTGTCTCTTTTACCGGCACTCTCGGGAGCGTATTTATTAAAAGATTTGTCTCTTTTACCGGCACCCCGCGACTTTGTTACTCGCGATCGTCGGCACCGCTCGCCGGTCGTGTTCCCCCACCATATTGCCGAGCCTCGGGTTCAGCACGCATTTTGTGCTGTTTCCGGCTTGCACTAGACCCTGAGTATTTTTGCCGTGTGAGGCTCTTGGTGGGAGCGTATTTATTAAAAGATTTGTCTCTTTTACCGGCACTCTCGGGAGCGTATTTATTAAAGATTTGTCTCTTTTACCGGCACTCTCGCGACTTTGTTACTCGCGATCGTCGGCACCGCTCGCCGGTCGTGTTCCCCCACCATATTGCCGAGCCTCGGGTTCAGCACGCATTTTGTGCTGGTTCCGCTTATTAAGGTTTAGGGCTCAATAACTATCACACCTGTACTCTTTACCCTTCACAGGTAGAACGTGTTCGAGTAAGGGTGTGTGACACTGATCTGCTTATTAAGATTTAGTGCCCAAGAACTATCACACCTATACACAGTGATACTCCACGTGTAGAGATTGCTATTAATAGCCATACCAGTCACACGACCGGTGGCGTGTACGGGTAGTTCGAGTTTTCAGTCGATCTCTCGAGCACTTTGCACGACACCACACGGACGATCGAGATTAATTGATTTTCTCGATCGGCCACCTTGTCTCCTCTTTGCGGTCGTGTGTTCCGGGTTTGCTCTATCCACCTGTGCCCAACATGGTGAAGGACACCGCCGGGTCGAGCCACTCCACTGCTCGGAGTTCGCTCAATTTCCCGGAGAACCCGCGGGTCGATTCCATCTCGGAGCAATCCGTTCGCACTGATGAACGTACGGTTCGGGTAGACAGAGACGACTTCTCCGCGGAAGGGATGCGTGATCTTCCTCGTCTACCAAACCGACGGACGCACGACCGCGGCGTCCCAAGGCTGATAGGCAAGCGGCCACCATTTCAAAATGCCTTTCATTTGATCTGCCTGCTAGTCTAAGGGCAAAGCTCCCCTCAAGGTGCTGCCCAGAAAGTCTAATGGCAAGGCTCCCCTCAAGGGGCCCGGCCGAGCAAAGACTAGCCAACGGAATTCGCCCTCCCCCACCCCTTCTCCATCGGCCAGCTTGCCCTCTAGCCTACGGACTCGCTCGGAGACTTCTAACTATCATGCTGAGTCACGCGAATCTCGGCCCCCGGGGCACCTTGCCGAGCCGCGGACCAGCACGGGTGACGGATCTGGGATGGAATCACCATCCGTCACTCGCCTTGATGAGTCACGTATCTCTTTTTCCCCCCAAATTGATACGTGCACTCATAGCGCTCGGCCCCACCGGGCACAGGTGCAGCCAACACCTGAGCTCGAGGAGCGCTTCGACTCCGGAAGCAGCCTTATGGTCACCCCGACGCACGACCTCGGTGGTGTCCATAATCCTGGGCGTGCGGGCACGCCGCGCCATGGGCCCGGCCGTGCCCATGCACAAGGACGGTCGACCTACCCCGATCGAACGTCACCTTCTTCCCTAGGGGTATTGGACGTTGGGGAACCGACCTTTCGGATCCCCATTTGGGCAACGTCCGCGGTCCCGCTCCTCCGGGGGGAGGATCTACCAGCGGGACCAAGGGTAACCTGACATATTCCTCCAGGGGGAGGAACACGGGACCGCATCCTGACCAATCCGCACTTTCGCGGGTTGGGGGCTCGACTTCCGCATCCTCCTCCATACCATTATGGCCCTCCCAGGCCCATTCCAAGGACGTGTATGGTGCAGTGCACGGACCTGGACGGGGACGACAGGCCACGGCCTCTCAAGCCCCCCCCCAACAGTGATTCAGGTTACCCGGGTCCCCGGGGACTTTCTGCCTACAAGAAGAAGAGGGTCTCGTGGCTACGACTCGGCGGATGTCTGACCTACGCATTCGCCCAACGCGCTGGTCAGACCTTGAGTGCGGCCTACCTACCATGGTTTTTCCCCAGGGCCGCCACAGCCCGTTTACCTCCCCGGGGACCGGTGGCTCTATGCCCCCGAGAGAGACCAGTGGCTTAACGCCAACACCCAGCACGACCAGCTACATGGTCGAATGTGGCACCCGGCCTCACTTACCTGGGTCGACCTTGGTCTCCCTCCTCGGGCGCTGTCCTATCGGCAGGACGATGTCCCGGCCGCCGATTATAGGGCCACCGGGGACACACTACAGGCACCCCTCGACTTACCTCCTGAAGACGGGTGCTATGAACCCTCTCAGGACCAGTACCTCCCTGAGGCGGACGATGACGAGGAGCTAGCCCCCACCTCATTGTACGATGTCCGCACGATAGAACGGTGGCGACCAGACCTCGTTAGGAGGGAGGCCGCACCCGCTGACGAATTTCTCTCCCTCTCCCCCGGCCCAGAGATCTAGACCAATCTACCCAAGAACCCCTCAGTCGCCTCCTTGTTTACGGACAATCCCGTGACCAGGGAGATGGGCATTTCCCAGTCGGACCGTCGGTTGATCCCCCACCTGCCCCCCCCTACTTCCGGCGCCATCTCCTTTAAGAACCTAAAGGAATGGGTCCGAGTAGCCAGGATGGGCATCCTCCACACCACGGCGGGACACACCTACTTGGACATGCCCCTTCAGCGAGCGGAGGCTCTATGGCCGGAGGACGATGGTGCCATCCCAGTACCGGGGGACCCGGGCTCTGAGGCGCACCAAGAGCCTGACCCTCGCTTGTTCAGCGATCCTTTCATGCGACACCTAGTTAACAGGATTTCGCATCACCTTTCGGCTGCGGCGGACAGCGCAGCCAGAAGCCACTTCAACTGCTTGTTGGTCGCGAGAGAGGCCGTGCTGGCGCGGACCTCTCTCTCCCCGACGCTTAAGGCAGCCCTGCGATGCATCCCGGGCCAGGTCCAGTCGCTCTTTGGCGACTACTCGGCTGACGTCATAGCACAAGCAGTTGAGGAACGCAAGCAGGCTGTGTCCTTTGCGCCCAGGCCACCGCCACGCCCTGCTAGACCCCCACTTCGTTCCTTCCCCAGGCACAGACCCTATCCCAGACAATCGCCTTCCCGCACCGCACGGCCCGCCAAGCGACCTAATCTTCTCCCAAGGCCTAAGCCAAAACCCCATCAGCAAAATTTTCGGTTAGGCCAACAGTCACGCTCCCGGAGCTGACTAGGGAGACAGCCCGAGGGGGACTTAGATCAGGTAGCACCCCCCCTCGCCCTATCCCCCACCCACCAGCCCAGACCCTCGCCCCCCCTGGCGGGCAGCCTCTCCCGGCATGCCCACCAGTGGAGACGCATACGCCTCACCCCTGGATAGTGGCGGTGCTACAGGAAGGGTTTCGCCTTCCTTGGGCCCACGAGCGTCCCCCCCCTCATGCTATCTCCCCCTCCCTCCCCCAACGAACCCTCCCCCGCCAAAGCAGAAGCTCTTCGCACGGAAGTCCAAGACCTCCTCAAAAGAGGGGCCATCTCGGAGATTTCCCACCCAAACCCCGGCTTCTACTCTTTGTGATCCCAAAAGCCTCGGGAGGATGGAGGCCCATTCTAGATCTTTCGCCCCTCAACAAGTTCCTCAGGCCCACCAAGTTCAAGATGGAGACCCCCACCCAGATCCGAGACTCCATCCATCATCGCGACTGGGCCACATCCGTAGACCTGAAGGACGCCTATTTTTCAGATCCTGATTCACCCGGCCCACAGACGATTCCTACGGTTCGTCTGGCAGACCCCGGAGAGGCCTGCACGCATAGTGGACCTCATCTCCTGCCTGTCACAGGCACCCCACACCTCGGCCAGAACCCTGTCCTCCCTCCTAGGAATGATGGAGTCCCTGTCTCCCCTCATTCCCCTGCGGCGGGTCCCCAAACGCCAACTTCAGAGGGAGTTCCGCCGACGTTTGTCACAGACCTCCGACCGCTGGGACCAGGTCATTCCCCTCGGACACTGGTTCATTTCGGCGACGGAGGAGCGGCTCACTCCAGCCACTCTCTCCACCGGGGTCCCCATCTCCCTCCCAACCCAACCCAACCACTGGAACTTTATACAGACGCCTCCAACTTGGGCTGGGGGGCCCACGTGGAGGACAGTCACGCCTCGGGGAGTGGGAGCTGGAAGCGGTCAGGCTAGCCCTTCTCCAACTCCAGCACAAGGTCGCGCACCGACTTGTTCTCCTCCTCACGGACAATACGTCGGTAGCTTGCTATGTCAACAAAGGGGGAGAGGCCCGCTCCATAGGCCTCTCCCTCAGAACAGAGGCCCTCCTTCGCTGGTGTCGCGCAACCATTGGTTTGTGCCCATGATCGACCTGTTTGCCACCAGCTTCAACCATCACCTGCCCCTGTACGTCTCTCCCGTTCCAGATCCCCAGGCGGATGCAGTCGACGCACTATCCCTCCCCGGGACGGGCCTACTGGCGTATGCCTTTCCCCCCTTCCCCATCCTACACAAGGTGATCAGGAAGGCAAGGCTGGAAAGACCCAGGCTGATCCTCGTAACGCCATGGTGGCCGACCCAGTCTTGGTTCCCGGACCCCAAGTCCCTCACCCACGTTCCCCCCCTCCGGCTCAGCCCTCGCTGGGACATGCTGAGACAACCCCGGTCAGGTCTTCCTCACTCCAATCCCAAGATGCTTCGCCTACACGCGTGGCTTCTATGCCAGCCCAACTGCGAACATCTGCATCTACCCCCCACTCGGAGAGACCCCAGTCCGTCCTAGACACACTAGCCGGGGCAGGGGCCTCTCAGGGATTACGGGACTTCGCCTCGGCATCTCGCAGAGCCAGCACCGAATCCCTCTACAACTACCGTTGGGAGAGATGGATAACCTGGTGCTCAGATAACTCTGTTCCCCATTACTGCCCCTCCAACATCCAAATAGGAAATTTCCTCTCCCACCTATCCTCTTCCCTTAAGCTGTCGGCTGGCTCCATTCGGGGCTACAGATCAGCTATCTGCACTACCATTCGTCAACTGGGGGGCCCTTCTTTTGACAATGACTTTCTCCTCAGAGAGGTGTCTAGAGGAGTTGCTCTACGGGAAGCTCAGTCCCCTAGGCGCATTCCCCTCTGGGACATTTTTACGGTCCTCGATGCCCTCAGAAAAACCCCTTTTGAACCCATTGCTTCTATTCCTTTTGACCTCCTCTCCTTTAAGACCACCTTTCTCCTCGCCCTGGCCTCGGCCAGAAGACGAAGTGAGATTCACGCCCTCAGCGGTGACCCCACAGATATCGCCTTCCACAGGGACGGCTCAGTCTCTCTCAAGTTCCTTCCGGAGTTCTGACATCTTGGGAAAGGGAGAAAAAGATGGAGACATGGACCTTTGCCCCTCCAGGTGTCTCAGGTACTACTGGGAACGCACACGCCCCAGGCGCTCCTCCCAGAGACGACTCCTTATCTCCCTCAACCCCAACAATACTAGAGATATCTCGGCGGGAACTATCTCCAGGTGGCTCTCCAAGACGGTGAGATCTACCTACGCTCAGGCGTACAAGGATCTCCCTGTCCTATCACCCAGGGCCCACGAGGTCAGAGCACTGGCCACTTCCACAGCGTTCCAGTACTCTGTCCCCGTGCGCCACCTGCTGGAGGCAGCCTACTGGCGTTCGGAAAATCCCTTCATTAATTTTTACCTGAGGGATATCCGCATGACCAGAGCTGATGGGTCTAAGGGGATTTCCTTTGTGGCGGCCAATGCAGCCATATCGGTCAACCCCAAGAACCACTAGGGCGCTCGCCCTCCTCCGATTCCTTTAAATTCTGCTATGGTCTGACATGGTAAAGTATATGACGCCAAAATGGGGAGTTTGTGTTATACTCCCTGTTTGGCTAGTATACTTACCATGTCAGACTCTAATTCCCTCCCTACCTTCCCCTCTGGCGCCAAGGTTCTCGGGGTCACCATACACCAGGCCTCGCTGAATGACTTATAGGAAGTTGACACTGGCTTCTTCCGGGGCCGGAAGTGGGGTGACATCACGTGACTGTCTTATGACTGCATTGGCCACGGAAAAAATTCGGCCTGACAGAGCTGGCTAACTGCCGTTGAATGCTATGGTCTGACATGGTAAGTATACTAGCCAAACAGGGAGTATAACACAAACTCCCCATGTGTGTGTTTTTGAAGAGAGCATATACCGGTATGTTTATGACTAGTTTTGCATGATATCAAAGAAGGGATATTCCTTCATTTTGGTGCATTAAAGATAAATATGTAAAATGTTATAATGATATAAAATATGTAAGTTAATGACTGTAATCAATATTTTTTGTGAATGCAATACTAACAATAATAATGTTGTGCACTTATGTAACCCTCAATCTGCAATAGAGGGGTCTAATCGCTTTACAACTCAACATAGGCTATATACATTCATACACACTGCAACAAAGTAAAATTGGTATGACTTGATTTGCAGTAACCCCTGCCCCACTTTCACTGTCAAACACCACCAGTCATTCGGCTCCCCCACCTCCACCCACCCAACCTCTGAGATACTTAATCAGAAGCATTAATGCTTTTATCATACTCATACAGACGCCTCATAACTAGGAAACATTTCAGGAAAGACTGTTCTGGATGGATCACTCAAATTTAAGATATTTTGATCAGAACAAATAAAAAAAAAATTCCACCACAACCTCACATTCATAGACATGACTGACACAAACAACAGCATCCTTTCTTCATTGTTCAACATTGTTTATTTCCATCACATTTAATTCCAGTCTCTGTTTAAAAGAAATGATCACAATATGAAATACAGATCAGCTGTAAATATCACAATGCTGAGAGTAAGTAAATTCACCACAACTGGGATACATGCTTAGATGGCCTACACTTGCACATACTCCAGCAAAAGTCAAAGTTACAGGTGTTGATGGACTGATGGGAGTCATGTAAACTCCATTTTTCAGCTTGAAAACCCTCCCTGTCCACCGAGCAGTACATGGGTACCTGATTCAGTTCAGGGAAGGTTAAAGACGGTGAAAAGAGAAGGACTTGCTCTACCTTCAATGGTGAAAAGAGAAGGACTTGCTCCACCTTCAATGGTGAAAAGAGAAGGACTTGCTCCACCTTCATTGGTGAAAAGAGAAGGACTTGCTCTAGCTTCCATCATGCCATGCTGTAAACATGGTGAACCTCTGACAGTTCATTGCCCCTACAACGGATGACATGGGACACTTCACTCCAGCCACTGTGGCACAGTGGTTAACATTGCTGGTTCCTGGCTTGGAGGTGATGGGTTTGATTCCTATCAAAGCCATTTATTAGTTGTTTTTTTTCTGCTCCAGCCAGCTCCTGCACAGAGCTGAGTTTGCTGTATGCTCAACTGGGAAGACCGCGACCGCACAGTTGAGTTTTATCCGCTTAATAATGGATGCATCTGTGTCTCTGTCGCTTAAAATCCTGACCAAAACAGCAGGTGTGTGCATCTCTTGGGCCTGGTTGGCACCAGGATATATACTGAAAGTAAGCACACAGCACAGCCCTGTCATGCAGTCTCAGACTGGAATAGTTCTCCATAGCATAATGTTCAACATCCTTTCTTTTTAAATCCAGGATTATTGATGGAACTGATGTAAGAGCACTCTTTACTGGTTAGAAATATGCATTTTTCACACTGAATCTGTGTAAGTGACAAATCTGTAGTTCATCTGATGTTGGCAATGTTAGAAATGACCCGCATGTACAGAAGACGTGTAACTGACCCACATGTACAGAAGACATGTAACTGACCCGCATGTACAGAAGACATGTAACTGACCCACATGTACAGAAGACATGTAACTGACCCGCATGTACAGAAGACATGTAAGTGAATGCTTTGCAAGCTTAGGACTCCCCTTTCCTATGGTTCTGAACGATGTTTATTTCCTTCTGAAGTATTGCTCTGGCTTTACTCCTGTTGCATTAACAGCAGTACAGTATTATAGATAAAAAAAAAAAGAAGGAAAATAGACACTCACAAATCTGAACAACTGTTCGTGTACAATGGATCATGAAGTCTGAATAGGTCTTGTTGAAGCTGATGCTTTTACCAGACAAAAATAACACCCTTCTTTGCATAATGCTCTTTTTTTTTCAAAAGGATAAACAAAATACCGTCACTTAAAGGATTCCACTGAAATTAAATGCTGTATCAGTAACTGGAAGCACAAATATCCAAACATCACTCTAAAAATGCTTAAGTACAAATAATATCAACCTCACACTACACATCACACCAGCGATATGTTGTTGCCAGACCAAATTTCTAAAAGGAAGACTTGCACCCAAGAATGGCACGCATTATGTTTTGACTCAGGATGGTGGTAACTGTACATACACACACATTCAATCTTAATGCCAAAGAATACATAGCTGGAATGAAGTTCATGCAGTGGTTGATAAAAACTACAGTTGATGCATCACACCAATGGCACATCAAGGTCAACCACAGGTTCCTTGATAGAAGGCTGTAAATCATTTAACACTCTTGCAAATATAAGACGTAAGTAATATCCACATGTAGAAGCTTACAAAGGAGCACTATCACCAAACTTAACATCCTTATTCTGACATCTCCACACAAACTGACAAAACTGTTCTACAGATTTCTGTAAAGGAAATACTGAGAACTTCATCACATTTGTAGACAAATAAACTGGTAGTGGTGAAAGGCTTTGAAAGCTTTATCATCGTTATTGGATTACAATGCTGATATGCAGATGTCAAACTGAAAATGTAAATGCTGTTTCAGGTTCTTGTCAACATGCTGTTGATGTCGGTGCTGTGAATAGACAACACAGGGTCTTGGGGGTTGGGGGTCAGGCCATTATTTTTTCTCAAGTCTTGTGCACACCATTGTTGTTGATCTCAAGACAAGGGTGAAAAATGTGCACAGCTTATTTTCTTGTTACACTGACAATAAAGCTGATTGGTGTAACCTTCAGATAACATAATAACGATGGAAAATCGTTGGTCAATACCATTAAAGTTCTGCTTCCATAATGCTGGCATTACCATATCGGAAAAACAATCCAAGAGTTCAAAGACACTTTCATTACCTCAACTCACTCTCTTAACACACATATGCGCACACATGTAAGGTCTGAGATTTCATGTTCACTAACTCGCCAAAAGGTCCCAAACTCAAGTTGAACAACTCCGTTTCAGTTCCAGTTCCAGGCTAATGATGTGAAAATGTCCTTGACTGGTAGAGACTCTGTGTCTGACCAGACACAGCTACAGACTCCGACATGCAACAAAGCACCTGCTGAATGACTACTGCACACAGAACATGACAGATCATCTTCAAGTGCCACTTCATCAGGCACCGCTCCTGTGCGATGACTTACACCAGACAAGCTCCATTTTCAGTTTTCACACATTTATTTTCATAGCCAAGTGGCCTTTTCTGAAGAATGTTTTTCTTTGTTTGAAATGGGTTTTTTTTGTGCATGATGATACATCTACATTTACAGTGTCCTATGTCAAAGTTCTTGCTGGACATTTCAGACAGTGATCAGAGAACGCTTGAAATGACAACATGGGTTTGACTGATTGCAACACATCGACCAGTCATGTTCCTTATCAACATGCTTGGCCTGTCTCAACACCTTTTCAGGCTGCCTCAGCTTCCATAGCTAGCAGCTTGGTTTCTTGGTGTGGATGCTTACATTTCAGCCCTGTTCAGTCTGTATAGGGATACAAATGCACACACTCATATACATCAGATCTAAAGAAAGTCAAAAGAGGTGAAGGAACAGCGGCAGATTTTCTAGTAAGTGTTCCCTACTATCAGCTGTTGGTTTAAACAAAAAACACACAGGATGAGCAAAATCCAAACTAAACAGAACGGATAGATTCATCGTTGTTTTTGCTGTGCTAGTCTCAGTTTCTCTGCAGGCTTTCTGTGGGTAATTGAAGAGTGGGTCAAGATCTAGAATCAACACTTGTGTCTAGCGTCATGTCATGCCAGTTCTGTCTGGTAGATATTGAATTGGTTATATGCTCTCTCATGTTTGTTCCAGATCAGTTTTTCTGGCATCACTCCCCAGCATTCCCCAGATGTTTAAGGCCAGACACGGGGAGTTAAACTGATCCAGAATCATTACTCGTTTCGATGGGTTCTTTTGTTCTGAAATATTAAATATCACTAGAAAAGTATGAAAATGTGTTAGATTATGCGACCTGGCATGCCGTTTCCATGGAAACATTACAAGATGGCTGACAAACAATTTTTGAAAGAATAAAACTCCAAAAGTATTGCAAATATTTTTATTCTGTTTGTTTACATACTTTATAAAACAATTTTTTCTAAACATTCACAGAGCTGTTTTCAAACTGAACTATTTTCGGATTTTCCATGAATTTCATGAAGTATGTCCTTTGATTTTGTTAGCAGATCCAGCTAACAAAATCGTGCAACATATTTCACAAAATTCATAGAAATTTGAAAATAGTGCAAATCAAAATAGCTCTGTGAATGTTTAGAAAACATTGTTTATAAGGTATGTTAACAAACAGAATAAAAATATTTGCAATACTTTTGGAGTTTATTTCTCTCAAAACTTATTGTTTGTCGGCCGTCTTGTATGGTTTCCATGGAAACGGCATGCCAGATGGCATAATCCAACAGATTTTCACACTTTTCTAGTGATATATAATACATTAAGAACAAAAGCCCCATAAAACAAGCAATGATTTTGGATCAGTTTAAACCCCCAGCTGGCCTTAAAGTTTTCAAGCCAGCAAGGCTTACACATTCACATTCTGTGCAGGCAACAATTCAAATGGCATCTAAGGTCAACATGGAAGGATACACTTTAACAGATTGAATCAACTGTACAGGGAGAAGGGAGTGTAGGAAATGCCATAATGGATGTGAGGGGGAGTGGGGCGGAGGGCGGCACCAGCACTCTGCAGCAGTCGCAGACTCTGGGTGGGAAATCGGGCTGCCAGGAGTTCTTCTTCCAGAGCCGTTGGCGTTGGTACGTCTGGCACTGTGCGCGGTCGGCTCAGCAGCACATAGCGACTGAAACATAAGATACAACAACACATAGCGACTGAAACATAAGATACAACAACACATAGCGACTGAAACATAAGACAACATGGTCAACAAAGGTGCATGTGGTCAACAAGGAAATATGTATTTGAAATCTACCATGACAAGAGATCATGTGCAGGAAAAAGACTGAGACACATAAAAGCTGACAGTAAAACAAATGAGTGCCTAAGACAGGGAGAACCAGAAGGGCACTTGGGAGGGGAGAGCACAGACCTCCATCATGGGCAAATGGATCATGGCCCTGCCCTATGACTCAGATCTGCACCCTAACTTAACCCGTTTTTCTATAGGCCACGTTCCACGTGGAATTTTGTTGTTGTTGTTAAGATTGGTTGAGTAGTTTCTGTATAATGTTCCTGACCAACAGGCAAACACAGGTATAAAAGTAACATCCTCCATGAAGAAAGGATTTTAAGCTATCACACACACACACACACACACACACACACACACACACACAGATAAAAAGCCACTGTGCAGGGTCGGCTTGACAACTCATAGCAAACAAAACATGATGTTTATTCATAACAGCTATTAAGGTGCTAGGACTGGGAAAGTTACAGAAAAACATGAGCCAAGAGAAAAAAAGTTAGAATGATATGCCAGACATCACAGCATCACTGTTTTCTAACACTGTTGTACTTAAAGACAGACCAGCATGGTCTCATACCAAACTAACTTTGATTGAAGTAGTTGTGATAATGGTTTGGAAATCTCTTTGCTTGAACCCACAAAACAATGGGAAGGATTTCACACTGGCTTCAGTATACCAGACTGCAAGGATGTGCCTGTTCATTTTTCAAATTCTGATCAGGATGTCTTGTATTCTGAAGTGTCCTATGCATGGTTTGATCAGTCTGGGCACCTGTGTGTGCATTCACATCAAGGACTTCAGTGCAAGGTACTGATCATTCGATGTGCACACCAATCCAGGCCACCCACCACACCATGTTTCATCTCTCTCAGCCCAAATACTGTCGTGTTTATAGGCTGTTGTATGCATCCAACTTCACTGCACGTTTGTATAGTTTGGGGTACACTGATGTTAATGTGCCTTGCATTCCATGGTGTCTTATTACTGCAATCAAGGAGGTTATGTGTTCATGAGTGTCCAACCTGCATATACAGACCTGTTTAACCACACAATTTCACTATAGTTTATACCTATGTTTGGCAAAAATAAGCTGAATACAATACTCCCATCCTTACACCTTCAAAAAAAAGTTAAAAAATAAAAAATCTAGACATGAAGTTCTTCAGCAACAATCACACTTGAAGAAAGTAACCATGGTGTTGTCTTGTCTGCCAATTTTGCTAACTCTCATGTGTGAAATGACATCTGGTTGTGTCTGCTTCAACAACATGCAGATTCAAAGAAACAACAGTGAAACCTACAGGTCCTGGAAAATCAAGGGGAGAAAAAAACCCCACAGCAACAGAGCATGAATTTGTGTGGTAGTACGCCAATGAACCAGGTATGAAAGAATTTGTGTTGGAAGAACCTATTTGTATTGTAGTTAGTTCAACAGAATCCCTCTACTATGTGGTGGCAAGGGAAGACAAATCTCTACACCCTCTGCTGTCCCTGTTCCCCCTTGCTTGTTCCCTGTCGCTATTACAAACATTCAGAATATTTGCACACACACTTTGTACGACACTCACTTTTGTGGAAAGTACACCAACAGAAGTTTTAGGATGAAGAGATCTGCATGCAACTGCTTTAGTTTTGTAAGCATAGCAGTGAAATGTGTACTGTTTTCAGTCCAAAACGTACAGTGAAATTGGTACATTTTTTATTCCTAAGTGTCTTTCTTACTATGGCCAAGGAGGTGATGTGTAGCCTTCTGAACGGTTTAGTATCTGTCTGTCAGAGAAATAAATAAAAAATTGCTGAACCAGTTTTAACCTTTTCGGACATGCCGTGTGATAGTGACGGCAACTCAGTCGACCCGTTCACGATGAGCCGTTCCGTGGTGACAGCAACGCTGCTGTACTCGCTGGATGTGCCGTGCCTCTGTGACCACACAACTATAAAAAAAATCACCTGTTCTCTTGTCTACGGTGTAACGCTGCTGTACTCCCTGGATGTGCCGTGCCTCTGTGACCACACAACTATAAAAAAAATCACCTGTTCTCTTGTCTACAGTGTAAGGGATGCAGTTGCCCTAAATATTTAGAACAGGGTTCTAGTCACTGGAAGGGTAAGTTTACATGCACTAGCGATGACCTTTGTGACCCCAGAGTAGTCCGAACAAAGAGACCTGTCTGGCACTGGGAATTTTTGCAAAAGGCACACGTGGAATTTCCTGCCTCACCAACATATCAGGCAGAAGAAGAATGACATGGGGTGTTAGAACTGGTTCAGCAAAGTGGTTCAGAGGATGAGGGGGGTAAAGGTGTACAAGTTTATCAAAAAGAATCTGAGCTTGATTTATTTGCTCTGTGTATTTAATAGTTTATACATTGTATCATCAGAAGCCAAAACAGTGAAAAGTGTGTACAGTGTGCAATGATTTATTGTCCTTTTTAAAAAAGAATTCACTTCGATTACACATACTGAATACCTCAGGCTTTCTCTGCATCTATTCAAAGTAAGAGTGAAATTTATGCTCCTTTTCTTCCTCATTTGCTGTTGTCATACTAACCAAACAAACATAAACAAGATTGTATTCTCCTACGTTTTCTTATGTTGTTTCCGTAAATGTAGCCTTGCTATTTTACCCAAAATGTATTAAAGTCTATGCTCATTGCAAAGTTCGCGTTTTACCCTTTCTGTTGATATACAACAATTGCTTGTTAGGTTTATATTAGGGGACGTAAAATAAAATCAAAAAGAGTGAAAATCACGCATCTGCAATGGTTTTAAGCACGTTTGGTGCACACGTCTGCAGGGAAGTGACGTTGTTCTGCTGTGCCTATCATGAAAGCATGAACAAACTTGTTGGAACGAGGAATGTAGCCCAAAGACTGACCCGCCACTAGTCGGCACTCTCCCTGTTGCCTCTTTAGCTTGCATAGGAAACAGATTTCCTCCTTTAGTGCCTTTGAGGTTTAAAATGACAGCTGATCAAACAGAGCGACACAGGTCAACTTGCGTTACCTGCACTTGCTGGGTATGGACTTGCTGGAGGGGGGCCGCATGGCACCAGGGTTGCGGGGATCCAACAGCCAGGGGTCCACACGAACTTTGCGCTGCCGGGGGGTGGTGGGGGGACTCTCTCCAACCACCTCTCTCATCCGCAGTCTACAGACAGAAGATAAAATTCTCAAAGAAAATAGCATCTCTTGCTAGTAAGACTTTCTTCCTGTCTGTTTCTCCATTTCCACACTTTAACATGTTTACCTTGAACATGCTATTGGACTACTTTTCTGCAAAAAAGATAGCTTGTTAAAGAAAAACATGTACTCTCATGTGGGCATATTAGATTAGCTAGAGCAAGCAGTACTATCAGCTCTGCTAGAGAGAGCAGTACTATCAGCTCTGCTAGAGAGAGCAGTACATCAGCTCTGCTAGAGAGAGCAGTACCATCAGCTCTGCTAGAGAGAGCAGTACCATCAGCTCTGCTAGAGAGAGCAGTACCATCAGCTCTGCTAGAGAGATCAGTACTATCAGCTCTGCTAGAGAGAGCAGTACCATCAGCTCTGCTAGAGAGCAGTACCATGGTACTGCTCTGCTAGAGAGCAGTACCATCAGCTCTGCTAGAGAGAGCAGTACCATCAGCTCTGCTAGAGAGAGCAGTACTATCAGCTCTGCTAGAGAGAGCAGTACTATCAGCTCTTCTAGAGAGAGAGTACTATCAACTCTGCTAGAGAGAGAGTACTATCAGCTCTGTAGAGAGAGAGTACTATCAGCTCTGCTAGAGAGAGAGTACTATCAGCTCTGCTAGAGAGAGCAGTACTATCAGCTCTGCTAGAGAGAGCAGTACTATCAGCTCTGCTAGAGAGCAGTACTATCAGCTCTGCTAGAGAGAGAGTACTACCAGCTGCTGCAGTGCAATGGTCATTGTCGTCAGCTGCAATCTAGGCCAACATAAGTTTGGTTTTTTATCAGAGGCATTTATGTATATATTCTCACCTGTTCATCTTTTGTAATAAAATCTGCACGGGCAAACTGTTCTACAAGGCTCTAGTCTTTCAGAGAAAGCAGTGGTCTCTGGACGCCCACAAATCAACGGCAAGGATTTATTCCTATACAAAAAGTATAAGCGCCTGGAGACCTATGATGCATGGAACACAATTTCAGACAACATACAGCCAAGGTTAAACCTACTGCTTTTTGACAATTTCAGGCAACATACTGCGAAGGTTAAACCTACTGCTTTTTGACAATTTCAGACAACATACAGCCAAGGTTAAACGTACTGCTTTTTGACAATTTCAGACAACATACAGCCAAGGTTAAGCATACTGCTTTTTGACAATTTCAGACAACATACAGCCAAGGTTAAACCTACTGCTTTTTGACAATTTCAGGCAACATACAGCCAAGGTTAAACTACTGCTTTTTGACAATTTCAGGCAACATACAGCCAAGGTTAAACGTACTGCTTTTTGACAATTTCAGACAACATACAGCCAAGGTTAAACATACTGCTTTTTGACAATTTCAGACAACATACAGCCTAGGTTAAACCTACTGCTTTTTGACAATTTCAGGCAACATACAGCGAAGGTACCAGCCACCGTGGCGAAGTGGTTAGCGTCGCGGACTCCCGGTTGGGAGGTCGTGTATCGGAATCCCATCAGAGTCATGTGGGTTTTTCTGCCCCGACCGGCTCCTACCCAGAGTTGAGTTTGCTGCGGACTCAGTTGGGGAGACTGGGACCACACAGTTGAGTTTCATCCACTTAATGGATGCGTTTCTGAGAGTGTTGCTCAAATTTCTGACCAACACTGCAGGTGCCTGTATCTCTCGGGCCTGGTTGACGCTGGGATATATTATGAAAGGAAGCGTAGAGTACAGCCCTGTCATGTAGTCTCAGACCGAAATGGAAATCGTAACATCATCTTAATCATCCTCATTCTCATCGATCAGCATTAAAAAAAAAAAAAAAAAAGTCTCAAGTTCTGTGGCCCTTCATGCCCTGCTCTCATGGTGGCCTCAATTTTGATGTCCTCTCCATGTCTGTGGCCTTGGTTTGGTTCCGTCGGGGTCACCGGTATCGGCGAGTCTGTGGGGGCTGTTGTTGGACGGACATGGTGGCGCCTTCCGGAGGGAGAGCTCACTCACGACTGGCTCCGCGACTAAGCAATTATTTTTGTCAGTAGGGGGCTTAGTAGGTGGTGTCCTGCATATGTTAGATCAGAACAGGCGCCACTGAACACCACCGAAGTGACTTGGCAACAGTGCAGTGTCTCCTCCGGTGGGTCGCCTCTTGACGACCTGACATTGACTGCTCCCTGTGGATTGCCGGTGCCAGGGCTGCGGCAGGGCCGACCGGGCTGTGGCTGTGGATGGGGTGTCGGAATGAGCGGCGTGGGTGCACTGCCTCTGAGGTGGCGCAAAGGTTGGGACAGCAAAAAAAAAAAAAAAATGCAGCGAAGGTTAAAGGTACTGCTTTTTGACAATGTCAGGCGACATACAGCCAAGGTTAAAGGTACTGCTTTTTGACAATGTCAGGCAACATACAGCGAAGGTTAAAGGTACTGCTTTTCAAACACAAAGGTTAGGGCAGGGAGTGCAGGCCTTGACTCACCTCCTTGATGAACAGCACACTACAATATGTGAAAAAATAATCCTATCAGCAAAGCTGGAATACATAACCCTTTCTTTCGAAATGAAATATACTGATGCTTTAAATGTACGAAAACACACATACACACACACACACACCAGTGATATTGTCACCACTTCCTCACCTGAAGGGCTGCTCATCCCCCAGTTGTTCTTTCTCCCTCTGCACCTGTCGGTGCTGAAGCTTCTCCTGGAGCATGCCCATCTTCAGCTGGTCCCCACACGCCGCTGCCCCCTGTCTGCTCACCGCCGTCTGGGGACGACTGCCCACCGGAGTGGGGGCAGGGGCGGAGGTGGCCGACTGGGCACGCAACAGTGAGGGGTTGGCTGTTTTGGGTCGAGACAGCTTGCTGTGAGAATCTAAACCAGCTGTGGACAGAAATGAAGGAAATTAAAGTACGTAAAGTTTGTTCTACAGAGATATGCATTTGAATTCACACAAGTGTGCTTAGTTTCTGCCTAAAACAATGTGTTAAGAGAAGCTGAATCCTGTTTACCCACACAGGTAGAAAACGCTCATTTCTTTGGCACTGTTACTGTCCTCGTTGCTATCCTGAGAGAGTAAGCTGCACATGCCGAGTGAAGCGTGTTTCAGTTCCAGACTCCAACTTCCTGTCTTGTACCCATTGCCTCCTAGTTCTGATGTTCTTATTTGTTGTCGCAATCAAAGGGCTTTGTCACAATCAAAGGGCTTTGTCACAATCAAAGGGCTTTGTCACAAATTCTACAGATGAAATCACGCTGTTTTTTCCTTTGATCTGGAATTTGATTGTTGTAGACAAAGTTTTTGTGAATTGTTGAGTGCCTTTTTTTCCATGGTATGGAGGGAGTTAGATATAAAGTTTTTTCAGCTGAAATCTTTATCCATGGTAAGATGAATAAAACATCAGATAGTCAATACTGCTGCCCATATCAACTATTATATCCCCAATGTCATGCACAGAAATCATTTGTCAGGAGAACGTCCTACAAAAATGCATGCATACACACAAATGCCTTTTTCCATCTACTCATCATATGCAGCGTTTCATATATATGCACACTCACGGGCACAACTACGGTTGTGCAGACCATGTTAGCCAGGCAATGCTGGCCTAACCAGAAGATTTGGTTGATGCATGGCTGAGACAGAAAGAGAAAAAGTGAAACAGAAACAGAGGAATGCAAAATGAGCACATGCTTCATGACAAACGAGTTGGACACAGGAGAGGACGAGATTACCAAACAGGTCGGCTTTGTGCTGGGGTGCCGACTTCACTCGCTGCTGCTGCATCATCTGGCGGCGCTGCTGCGCAGCATGGGCCCGCAGCACTCGCTGCATCCGCAGCAACATATGTCTGTGTATCAACATCTCCACATCATGAACGTGCCCCAGCAACATATGTCTATGTATCAACATCTCCACATCATAAATGTGCCCCAGTCTCAAGACTCAACAAGTTTATGTTGTTCTACTGTATATAAAAAAAACAACATTTGCTTGGGATCATGATAATAAATCGATATGAGGACACGGGTGTGCATGAAAACTCTTACTGTATATATGAAATATCACCATCCATGACATTCTGGATTCACACGCATACAAAACAGGCACACGATCTGTATAAGAGATCTCTAGTAGGAACTAATGGTAGACATCAAACTCCACAACCCATATATAAAGTCCCATCCATATTGTTCCAACAGCAAGTACATTGCATGCGACATGCAGATTTACTCAGTTATATTTGTGTCGTAACTATTCTGTAATGTGTAGGGGGAAAAATACATTGTGTTCTTTTTCATAATGTATCCATGTGTAAAAAGAAACAATCACAAATAATCACATAAACAATGAGAACTCGGTGAACAAATCAACTCAGTGATAATGAAAAGAGCAACCTCCCTCCTTTTGTCCATTTTATCTGCAAAAGTTTTTATTTTCTCCCTGAGTTAGAAAAAGATTGAATTTATGAGATTGTTATATTTTACAGTTCATGGATGTAAAAAATGCAAAATATATGTTTCTCTAAAAACAAATTCATATAAATATGCCTCTTTTGTATATAGATTTAATTCATACCGTAAATCAAGTAAGTCTGATACAGACGTATGTACACACAATCCAGTGCAACCAGATTATGGTCACACAGCAGCATGCTCTGTTTGTTTCATGTACATGTAACATATACATCTGTAAACTCACCACACACACATACAATGATAATAATAGCACAGACATTGTAAGCCAGGTACCCAAGGTCTGACAGTATGTTCAGCTAATGCACAGGTCAGACATCTGCCAAGTCGTCACCATTGGACCCTCTTCTTCAATTCTCTCATCTCAGTCATTAATTCACTTATCCAACAGCTATGAATCATGTGCAGTGTGGTCTTGAAACTTAGCAGATGCGGTGTGGTTTATATGGACTAGTCCACACGAAGTGACTGCGGTGTGGTTTAATACACTGGGAACTAGTCCACACGAAGTGACTGCGGTGTGGTTTATATGGACTAGTCCACAGGAAGTGCACTGTGGTGTGGTTTATATGGACTAGTCCACAGGAAGTGACACTTTCCCTTCGTAAAACTGAAACTGTTTCATTTGAGTCTGGCTTGCATCGACTTTTTCCACACACACACAAAATTATTGTATTCTATAAATTTACGAACAAAAAAAAATCTCCTGGAAACTGGATAGTCCAAACAGCAACGAGACTAACCAAGGTAAAGGAAGATTTTTGGTTGGGGAAAGTGTCAGTTAACAGACAGAATCTAGCCAATGATGGACTAGAGTTGAGGATACACACCTCTCCAGGACTCTCTCATGCCACTTGTCCTCAAAAGTCACCCCTTTGTTGCTGTACAGCTTCTCTGCACCCTTTGACCCATCTCTGAACAATCACAGCACAGTCACTGAACATCTTCATCTCTCTTCCAGATCATGGGTGGTTGGCAACACACACACACACACACACACACACACACACACACACACACACACAAATCACATATTCTGATACTCATTCATACATACCATGTACATTTATACACACACACACACACACGCACATGCGCTTGCACACACACACACACACACACAAACCTCATGTGCGCGCCTGAAGCATCTGCATACACACACACACACACACACACACACACACACACACACAAACAACTGCATGTACAATCTTTCAGTTGCTCAGATACTAATTCATATGTATATACAGTGCTCGATTTTCCAAAACACTTTCAGGATTCCAGTGCAGTGGATATGAACCACATTCATCCCAAACCAAATACAGACCACTCACCCATGTGCTTTCTTGTAGTGCAGTGGCTATGAACCACATTCATCCAAAACCAATGCAGACCACTCACCCATGTGCTTTCTGGATATGAACCACATTCATCCAAAACCAATGCAGACCACTCACCCATGTGCTTTCTTGTAGTGCTGTAGTGCTGCCTCAAACACTTTCTTCAGTTCCTGCACAGAGAAGAACACTGATTCTTTAGTCACAGGTAAACAGACTGTGGAAACAACAATGGAAAGATTTCTGTACGAACACAATGTTGAGCTGGAACAACGCTGCAAGCTGTCTCCTGTACTCGATCAAGCGAAGTTCAGCAGCATCATAGATAATACCATCCCCACTCACCTCACTCTATCCACTCCCCCACTCTCAAAAAAATTTTTTTTAAGGTAAAACATGCAAAATTTCTGTGCAAAATGTCATTTGAAGCGCTAAAAGTTAAAGGTCAGATAACATTTTTAATGTATGAACAAAAGATATATGGCAAGCAAATCAAGGGGCAAAAAAAATCAACCAAAAAAGTCTTTTAAGTGGTAACATTACAGGGGGAAAACACTAAACCCCAAAAGCCTTTGAACGTGCCATAAGCAAAATGAAGTAAAAAGAAAATACAGTACATAAAAAATGTACGTGGGAATTCTCCTCATTGGATAGGATGCAAAATGAGAGTTTCTTAAGTTTTCTTGAGTTAACTCTGAAAATGCTATAATTTGACCCATGTTGAAACAGTCTGCATCTCAACAAGTGGGAACTATACTCATCTGACCCATGTTGAAACAGTCTGCATCTCAACAAGTAGGAACTATACTCATCTGATCCATGTTTAAACAGTCTGCATCTCAACCAGTGGGAACTATACTCATCTGACCCATGTTGAAACAGTCTGCATCTCAACCAGTGGGAACTATACTCATCTGACCCATGTTGAAACAGTCTGCATCTCAACCAGTGGGAACTATACTCATCTGACCCATGTTGAAACAGTCTGCATCTCAACCGGTGGGAACTATACTCATCTGACCCATGTTGAAGCAGTCTGCATCTCAACCGGTGGGACCTATACTCATCTGACCCATGTTGAAGCAGTCTGCATCTCAACCGGTGGGACCTATACTCATCTGACCCATGTTGAAACAGTCTGCATCTCAACCAGTGGGAACTATACTCATCTGACCCATGTTGAAGCAGTCTGCATCTCAACAGGTGGGAACTATACTCATTAGGAAACATACAAAATCAGAGTATCTTAACTTTCCTGAACAACGCTGAAAATGTTATACATCACATGACAAATTCTGACAGAGTCTGCATCCTGACAATTTGACAAATTTAAAAACATGATTATAATGACTCCACTGAACAATGCGGACAAACGAATCACAAGACAAAACACGACACGTTTTGACCCCTTAGGTCAAACTTGACACATGCCTGGGTACGTCAGGCCAGTGCTATATATAGAATGAATACAGCCATAGATGGATCCCTAAGGTACGACAACCTAGCCTTACTTATACTTACAATGGCAGCCTAACACTGGCAGCTCTTTGGAATATTGTTGCATGGACTAGAATGATCAATTTGCATGCTGGTGAAAATGGTTGTGGAGGAGAGAAAGGGGGTGGGGGGGGGGGGGGGCTGGAGTGTGGACCATTCCACATGGAGTGGAATGGATCAGTTTGTATGCTAGTGGAAATGGGTGTGGATAGAAAAGGTGGACTGTTCTACATGTTCTACTACCATTATAAACACTTGTAGAGCTACTATCATTTTAACTTACTGCATATACCAAGAGGTAAATATTTTCCATTTAAGACTTTGTGGGAGAAAAAGTTATAAAGGGTTTTGAGCATTTTTAAAGAAAATACCTATCAACATAAACTTTTTTTTCAAACACACCGAAAAGAAAGTGTGGCTCAAACAAGTCCTTAAAACAAAACATTGGATCAAACAAAATGTTGTTTCACAATTCATAACACAATTCCTGAACTGCTGATATTTTCAAGGTAAGTCAAACCTGCAGTGCTGTGAGCAATGGATGGGACTGAATATCCCAGTTCATGTGTGAATGAGACAGATGCTGACAGATCAATGGATGGGACTGAATATCCCAGTTCATGTGTGAATGAGGCAGATACTGACAGATCAGTGGATGGGACTGAATATCCCAGTTCATGTTGGAATGAGGCAGATACTGACAGATCAGTGGATGGGATTGAATATCCCAGTTCATGTGGGAATGAGGCAGATACTGACAGATCAATGGATGGGACTGAATATCCCAGTTCATGTTGGAATGAGGCAGATACTGACAGACTGAAAACACAGCAATAACATCACATGAATGACATCAATCAGAAAGAGTTTCTCATTTATTACTACATTCATGACCTCTACTACTACTACTGGTACTGTAACAGTGACTACACCACCACCTACCACCACCACCACCACCACCACCATCATCACTGCATATCGACTGCCACCTCCTCCTCACGACTGTTGTCAGTCTTTTTACCACACCACTGTTACACTCCATGTAAGTTGAAACAAAATGTTCATAGAAGCCTTCTACAGAAAAACAGCCAACATGTGGAAATGTGTACAACTCTCCAGATTTTCAGAACAGGATTGACCTGCTAATGTCCATAGGTCAGGAACATGAACTCCATTTTCCAGGTACTTACTGACAAGTCGTATGTGTTGTGTTTGTGCATGCATGTGGCATGATTGCATGTGTAGAAGAGCATTACCTGCATGCACGTATGTGTTTGTATCTGTGTGCTGCAAGCATGAATGTGTGTGTGATATGTGCATTCATGCTGTCTACTTTGGGGTATTGCAGTCATTCAAACATTGCACACATTCAATAATTACCATAGATAGAAGAGACGATAAACAATCAACCATCAGCCGAGTTCTAAGGTCCTCTTACATTATTTTGGCTCATCAGTCTTCTCCTGAATACTTACTGCTTGCAATATGCATTGTATATTGTGTTGGAACAAACATATCAGGTTACCCCTGTCATTCTGAAATGGCCTGATATACACAGATATCGACAGCCTTTATAATGTTAATCAGGATCCTGAGGCCTACAACAAACTATTGTTATGCAATGCATGTGAAGACTGACTTTGGCCCTGGGAAAACCCCCAACTATTCTTTTTTTTCCCCATGGTATTCCTTTACTTATTTCTTATTCATGTTTTTGTTATGGTCACCCTTCCCTCTTTTCATTTCTAACCTCCACCCACCCACCCCTCCCTCCCCATCCCCCACACACTTACACACTCCTGTCTCTCTTTCTCTTTCTGTCTCTGTCAGTCTCCCCCTCCTATACTCTGCTTACAGTATATCCAGCTTACATAATGTCGATATGCTTTTGCAGTTCATGTCGTAAAAAGTGTTGATTTTACCTTCCTCGCAACAGCCTGATAAGATCCCAGTGACAGAAGATGTTGCCGCTAATGATCTACAGGATTACTCTTCGACTGCCTCTAAAATTGGATTCCCAGCACAACATTCTCCTGAATTGACATGTTATGATATGACTTCTTATGAGGTCGGGAAATCAGAAAGAAATAATACATTACCCTAGAACATACACCCAATGTGTTTGTATTTGTCAGAGTGCAAATTCTGGGTGAATTCAACAGTAACTGCCAAGGAATGCAAAACACACGTTATGTGTGCAAGCAGAAAGAACGGCGTACACTGAACCGTCTCTGATGTAGCGACCCATACCTTCAATGCAGCCTCCTATCTGCATGACAGTGTCACCACCTATGGCACTGCAATACTCTGAGGAAACATCTACTCAACATCAGACCATGCCCAGGCTGTGAGCACGCCATGGGGACAGACAGACATTGACAGGAATAAGGATAACTGGTGTATACCCTAATTACCCTGCCACTCTTTCCACACTGCTCATGTTAACACACAGAACCTGTTGATAACCTGATTCATTCAAGACCAAGTCTTAATCTATGTAGAAGTCAGTATTTGAAGGTAAACCTAGTTCAGAAAAAAAAACATAGTATAGAAGAAACAAGCCTTTACAGAAAAGAGTCTCTTTGGGGAGGTTTCTACAGGGTGGGTCTTTGGAGCAGGGTTTATAGGGGTATGAGGGAGTGTCCTTGGAAAGGCCTATCTTCAGGGAGTCAGTCTGAAGGGTCTGGTCATATGGCCAATGTCTTTTAGAGGCAATCTTAGTGCACCCTGCTCCTCAATCACAACTTCTACATCATGCCGACTCATGTACATACTTTGGTAACAACCCTCATATTGCCAGTTGCACTTCCATACCTTCCTGTAAAAAGGTATATGTATGTACAGGTTACACCTTATTCTACTGTTCAGTCACAACTTATATAATCACAGTGATGTCAGGTGTGCCCTTGGGTGATAACTTCAATGCAGTCCTCAGTCCAACAACATGCAGTTATCCAAAGTGAATTCAATGCAGTCCTCAGTCACAACATGCTGTATCAAGTAATTCAATGCAGTCCTCAGTCACAACATGCTGTATCAAGTAATTCAATGCAGTCCTCAGTCACAACATGCTGTATCAAGTAATTCAATGCAGTCCTCAGTCACAACATACTGTATCAAGTAATTCAATGCAGTCCTCAGTCACAACATGCTGTATCAAGTAATTCAATGCACTCCTCAGTCACAACATGCATGCTTATCAAGTGTGTGTAGGCATCATGCACAAAGCCTGGAGCGCAGGGCAGGGACAGGCACATGACACACAAAGCAAAATCACTGGCCTATGAGGAGACATAAGCAGCGTGGGTTGGGGACATATTAGCCAAGGATTCGTGTCGCTAGCAAACTAGCAAGTTTAAACATTTATCATCTTGCGCACAGGTCTTACTGACATGCATGCCTATAAGAACAGAGAGACACACATTTGGATGCATGCAAGTAGACACATACATGGACAAAACCTGAACAAACATGTACCAATTAGGTCAATCGCCAAACAAACAAATGGATTTAAACAGTGCAGGGAAAAGACACTGCAACTGTGCAGATTACTACACACACACACACACACACACAACACACACACACACACATGCACGGGCGCACACATGTGCACACACACACAACGCACACACACCACACACACCCAAACATTCTACAATCATCTAAATACATGACGGGGCACTAAACAGAATTCCTACACATCAACCTTCAAGCACAAACACAAACAAGCCACCCCTCCTGAATCGGCTCTGCCAAATACACTCAGCACGCAGGTGACACAACAGTGGTTGCCATGAACTAGCCTGCAAGCACCCAGTCATGCTACGCCTGACCAAATGTTAGTAGACTCCAGACCACTGCCCATAGCGCACACCCCACACACACACACAACGTTAGTGGACACCATCTGGCCTGTACATGCGTGCTAGGGACATCAGTACTTACATCCGCCTTTGTGGGCACTTCTAACATTAATTCCAGCTGCCAGAGAGACGAAATGAACAGTTCATTAAACAAGAAGGAAACATGCACACACAAACACAAAAAACGTTTTTCCAAAGACTAATGGTGCCATAACACAAGAGCAACAGGATTGTTTTGGTTCAAGTGTAAAATACAGCATTTCACTGGGCAACGATAAAATATGAGGCATGGATGTGCCATCTCTCCACTGCTGAGTATTTTCATGTCTTCATAGCAACCAAACAGGTTATGGGGTCTAGACTATGGTTTTCTGATCTTCTGCATGCAGGTTTGAGATACTGCCCATGCACTGATCTGGGAGACCAGACAACCTCCCGGTGCTCTTCACCCACTTGGCACTGCCAGGGTCTGAACCCCCAACACTGCAGTGCACCACGTTATCAGGCCATCCCATCCATCAACTGACACACACCTATCAGAAAGCGTGCACACAGAGATGGACTCAAACATATACAGACATACATTTCCAGTGACTGTGCTCACAAACAGAATGAGAGTTTTCCTAACGTTAACTGATGGGCACTTTGTGCATCAAAATTCCTGGTTTGCTTGGAGTTTTTTGTTTTTTTCATTATACTTCAATTAATTATTTTGATTTTATGTTCTTGTGGACTCTGTGTGTGTGTGTGTGTGTGTGTGTGTGTGTGTGCGCGCGTGCGTGTGAATGCATGTGTGCATGCATATGTGAGTGCATGCGTGTGTGCATGCGTATGTGTGTGTGTGCACATGCGTGTGCATGTCTGTGGCTCAGACTGAGACAAGATTCACTTCAATTCAGATTTTAACTGTCATGAGAATCCTTCAAGGTCTATGGACACAAGATTGTAATAACATACATCAAGAAAGATGATAACTTATGGTCCAACCATGGTTTACACGCATTGTCTTATGGTACCATCATTGCCTTTTCATATTCATGCAATAATGAATATGCAAATTTTTAATTATGGGCTTGTAAATGTTTGTTGCGAGTACTTTGCATATCATCTCATTTAGCAAAAAACACATTTCAGCTGAAAACAAAATATGGCCATGGACTGCTCAGCAGCTGTGAGATGATTGAATGAAGCTGCCACTAAATATGTACAACCAAAAGGAATGAGTGAACACTTGCCTATATCCACTCATACACACACACACTCTCTCCTCTCTCTCTCTCTCACTCACACACACACACACACACACACACACACACACACACACCACACACCACTCATCACTCACACACACACACACACACACACACACACACACACACACACACACACAAACACACACACACACACACACACACACACAAAACACACACACACACACACACACACACAACACACACACACACACACCACTTCAGCACACACCAGCAGATATTAAAGATACACTTGATCTGCGAAGAGAGGAAATCATCATCAAAACTACAAGGGGCGCATGATACCTACCGCTGCATCAGTGAAGGTGAATGCACGTTGCATGATGTCTGCTGCCAGCATGGGTGTGACACATACAGTCACTGAGCACATGGATCATTCCATAGTATTCTTCTCCTTCTCAGGTCAGTTCTTAGTTCACCACTATTTCTGTTTTAGTGCACATTGTTTTCGCAGGTGTCCTATCATTCCAGTTTACTTCTGTTCTTGGACGAGACAGGCGCCAGAATGACCCACTTTTGACTCACCTCATCAGCGTCAATTGGAGATATCCTGTGATTTTAAGTCATTTGATTTCCTACAACAAAGCAATTTGAGGCTCTATGATCGCAACATTATACGATAAACAGAAAAATTAGCTTTTATAGGACATTAATGTATCTGTCTGTCATCAATAATTAACCAAATCTCATAGAATTGTTGGGTTTTTTTTGTGATAAATCCTAAGCCTGAACACAAGAGAATAATGGTCCATTCAGTTGACGAGAGGAAACGAACATACACAGCGGTGAGTTGAGACGTCCCAGTGCCAGTCACCCATGTCAGTTCCAACCCCCGTCACACAGCTAATGAACTGCAGGGAACTAACAGGAGAGGTTAGCCTAAGGCCCAGCGCCGTATGCTGGTCACACGTCCACCAAACAGACCAGGTCTGAAAGCACACCTCTCTTTCAGCCCTTCTAATAACTTTCTCACCACACAAATTAATCAGGTGTGAGACGAACAGCACCCTAGTACTACTCCCCTTTCGTCTGTTCTCCCTCTGTGTTCTCTACGCTGTATGGAGTGTTTGTCTCACTGAGGCAGTCAGTCACACAGGCTGGAAGTCACCTGGACGTCAAGGCAGCTCCAACAATGACTGAACTAAAAAAAGCACGCCTGCCTTCCATGGCCCAGATCTGATGTTCCAATGGATCTCACAGAGTGTTTGGTCTTCAGCTGAAAGTTCATGACAGGTCTAGGTGTGATTTGCCTGGGGCTGTGTGCATCAGACTGGCGCTGTGTATAGATATGATTGTCTCTCCCGTACAGTGGACAGATCTAGTTCAAACAAAAATGCCGTCATGACCTAACTGCCTCTCCTGTATCATGGCCAGCTCTATTTAGAAAGGATCACAGCATGTGCAGTACTTTGGTGTGCCAAGAAGTAGTCATCAATATTTGTGTTTGTGGTCTTTTACTTATTTTGTAACCAACACACAAAAAGAAACACCAACAAATAATGATGCATGTGGGAGCACAAGCAATGTACACACACACACACACACACATACACACACACTCATGCAGACAACACACACACACACACGCACACACACACACACACACAGAAGAAACACAATTTGTGACAAAATCACACAGCTCAGACTTCATTCTACAGCTTTATCTACAGTCTCACACAACTGCCTGCTAATCCCACTGTCCACCTCACTGTCACATCAATAACAAACCCATCAACACAGAACCACTACTTCAAACAATCACAAAGGAGTTCTTTGTCAACAGACATCTTCCTTCTAATGCCCACCAGGTATTTTCCCCTATCCAAAGGCCACTGACAGTTCCCAGCTAATCTGAGGCAATGAAAATATGGCACGGTATTGAAACAGTCACGGCTGGCGGAGCTAAGCTGCTTACAGCAGCGGGTCACCTTATGGTGAGTGAGTTCAGACACAACATGACCCCAGGCCACTCCTCAGGCAAGGCACTAACCCTTCAGTGTGATCCAGGGGAGAGAAACTCATTGTTTCCCCTCACACACACACACACACACACACCTACATCCCATGGCTCTGACCTCAGCTGAACCATGCCAGCAGAGTTACTGTCTTGAGAGAGAGAGAGAGAGAGAGTTTACTATCAGATAAGTGAGAAGAATGATGATGCATAGTTCTCCACATGTACATGGGAGAGAGACTAGGTGGAAAAGTCACTAAGATACCAAAACGAAAGGGAAAGGGGAGGGAAAAAAAAAACAATAAGAAAAAAACAAAGAATAAGTTTTGTTGAGACCATTTGAATGAATACTTAACAAACATTCTACAGAAAATGAAACTTAAGCTGATTCAAAATCGTACATATCAAATACTTGACTTTCTTCTGGAGTGAGTATGTGTGTGTGTGTGTGTGTGTGTGTGTGTGTGTGTGTGTGTGTGTGGTGTATTCCTTTTTGTTTTAAAGAAAGACAAGGGACCAAAGTACACAATCAGACACATGCCACAAAATGCCTTCCAGTCATCATGCCATTCCACTTCAAACAATCATTCCACCAACGCTCACTTGTTGACTATTTTGTCCACAGATGTTTCTGGAATGCAGGGTTTGCTGAGGAGGTAGGTCTGTGTTTCTCAAATACACAAAAACCGCAAACACACCATCTGTATGAACTCTTCCTTGTATAATGCTTACTATGACTGGCTGGATGGTTCCTCTCTTTCATACCATGTTCTTTTATTAACCTTTTCTCTATGATGCTTCATATGACTGATTGGACAGTTCCTCTCTTTCATACCATGTTCTTTTATTAACCTTTTCTCTATGATGCTTCATATGACTGACTGGACAGTTCCTCTCTTTCATACCATGTTCTTTTATTAACCTTTTCTCTATGATGCTTCATATGACTGACTGGACAGTTCCTCTCTTTCATACCATGTTCTTTTATTAACCTTTTCTCTGTGATGCTTCATATGACTGATTGGACCGTTCTTCTCTTTCATACCATGTTCTTTTATTAACCTTTTCTGTATGATGCTCAATATGACTGATTGGACTGTTCCTCTCTTTCAGACAATGTTCCTTTATTAATCTTTTCTCTATGATGCTTCATATGACTGATTGGACCGTTCTTCTCTTTCATGCATTTTTTTTTTTTTTTCTCATTTGATATTCATCCATGTTCAACTGCTTCCCAAATCAAAGTCACACACACACACACACACACACACACACACACACACACATATCCAACAACAACATCTGACATCCATCACATACTTTGTTTATAAATCAAACAAACAAAACTAACCACCACCACCACCACCACCAAAAAAATGCCCTCACAAAACCTCAGATGAATTAAATTGTCAATTTACAGGTCACAAACGGTTTTGCGGCAGTATAAATTCTGGAGTATGTTCTTGCAGGTGGTTTAAAATTATGTGCAAAAGAAGTCCCTGTCTGTCCACAATGCACTCAGCCTTGTGTTGCACTGCAGTAGCTTTAAAGCCTTGAAAGAAAGGTGACGTATTACCCACTGTCCCCACTGTAGTTCACTGCCAAAGGCGTTGGTTGTTTCCATTTGTACCTACTTACTACATTCACATGCAAATAGGAAACACACTTACACACACACACACACACACACACACACACACACACACACACACACACACACACAGTCAGAGAGAGAGAGAGAGAGAGAGAGAGAGAGAGAGGTAAACCGGACAGGATGGCTTTGAAATCAAGTCAGAAAGCTCACAATCCCACTCTTCACCTGCTCATTGTTGCATTCTGTTTTACCACTTCTTACTGGTCAGAGCAAGTCATTATATACCAACGTGATGACATCATCTATTTCTGAGCTCAGATAACAATCTACTGGAAGATGACCTAAGGTCTGGAAGACAGGCGGACTCAGTTTGACTCTAACTGTATTTCTAATCCCCAGCACCCTGAAGAAGTTGAAGTTTGCCCAAAGTCTTGTATCAGAAAAATGCTGTTTATTCACGTGTGCACTGTCAACGCTGTAAAAAACAGATTTCTAAGCCCTCATCATTTTTCTTTTTTTTTTTTTTTGCTGACTGATCTTTCATGCCAGCTTAGCGGCATTACCCCCACACCCCTCATCCAGCTCCCCCTCCACAGCCACATCCTGGATTGTTCCTTTACAGCCCCAGCACCAGCAATTCACAGGGAGCAGTCAATGTCAGATCCTCAGGACCCACTAGTGGAGACCATGCATTGCTGCCCATTCACTTTGGTGATGTTCAGTGATGCCTGTTCTGATCTAACATACACAGGACACCATCTACAAAGCCCCCTATTGACAACAACCATCCCTTAGTCACAGAGACAGCATCAGTCAGCACCCCATCTTCAGCCAGCACTACCACATCCATACCACAATGGTCCACACCAACTTGCTGATACTGGGGGCATCGACACACTTACCAAGAGCAAAAACGTGGAGAGTAAATTGAAACTGAGGTCTCCATGAGTACAGCCCATGAAGGGCCACGGAATTTGAATTTGTTTTCCCCAGTGACTGGTGGAGATGAGGATGAAGCAGATGATGTTATGGAGTACCATTCTGGTCTGAGACTGCATGACAGGGCTGCACTCAGTGCTTACTTTCTTAGCATATCCTGGCATCAACCAGATTCTGGGCTGCACTCAGTGCTTACTTTCTTAGCATATCCTGGCATCAACCAGATTCTGGGCTGCACTCAGTGCTTACTTTCTTAGCATATCCTGGCATCAACCAGATTCTTGAGGTACAATGTTGGTGTGGCCATTTGAGTACCACTCTTTGAGACATGTCCATGAAATGGATGAGTACCACTCTTTGAGACATGTCCATGAAATGGATGAGTACCACTCTTTGAGACATGTCCATGAAATGGATGAGTACCACTCTTTGAGACATGTCCATGAAATGGATGAGTACCACTCTTTGAGACATGTCCATGAAATGGATGAGTACCACTCTTTGAGACATGTCCATGAAATGGATGAGTACCACTCTTTGAGACATGTCCATGAAATGGATGAAGCCTGACTGTGTGGCTCCTGTCTCTCCAGCAAATAGTCTTCTCAACTCTGGGTTGGAGCTGGGGCCAAAAAGTCCCACAAATAATGATACTCTGATGGGAATCAAACCCACGTCCTCCCAGCAAAGAATCTTTGACACTGACCACGGTACCATGGCGGCTGGTTCCAAGTTCCTATCAGACAGGCAGACAGACATTTTCCTCTCGGACAGGCAGACAGACATTTTCCTCTCGACATTTTCCTCTCAGACAGGCAGACAGACATTTTCCTCTCAGACAGGCAGACAGACATTTTCCTCTCGGACAGGCAGACAGACATTTTCCTCTCGGACAGGCAGACAGACATTTTCCTCTCAGACAGGCAGACAGACATTTTCCTCTCAGACAGGCAGACAGACATTTTCCTCTCGGACAGGCAGACAGACATTTTCCTCTCAGACAGGCAGACAGACATTTTCCTCTCGGACAGGCAGACAGACAGGTCATAGCAATCAAAGGCAAGGGAACTGTCCTCATAACCTCACACCCAAGGTAAAAGCCTTCACCCTCATACCCTCACACCCAAGGTAAAAACCTTCTTCACCCTCATACCCTCACACCCAAGGTAAAAGCCTTCTTCACCCTCATACCCTCACACCCAAGGTAAAAGCCTTCTTCACCCTCATACCCTCACACCCAAGGTAAAAGCCTTCTTCACCCTCATACCCTCACACCCAAGGTAAAAGCCTTCTTCACCCTCATACCCTCACACCCAAGGTAAAAGCCTTCTTCACCCTCATACCCTCACACCCAAGGTAAAAGCCTTCTTCACCCTCATACCCTCACACCCAAGGTAAAAGCCTTCTTCACCCTCATACCCTCACACCCAAGGTAAAAGCCTTCTTCACCCTCATACCCTCACACCCAAGGTAAAAGCCTTCTTCACCCTCATACCCTCACACCCAAGGTAAAAGCCTTCTTCACCCTCATACCCTCACACCCAAGGTAAAAGCCTTCTTCACCCTCATACCCTCACACCCAAGGTAAAAGCCTTTACCCTCATACCCTCACACCCAAGGTAAAAGCCTTCTTCACCCTCATACCCTCACACCCAAGGTAAAAGCCTTCTTCACCCTCATACCCTCACACCCAAGGTAAAAGCCTTCTTCACCCTCATACCCTCACACCCAAGGTAAAAGCCTTCTTCACCCTCATACCCTCACACCCAAGGTAAAAGCCTTCTTCACCCTCATACCCTCACACCCAAGGTAAAAGCCTTCTTCACCCTCATACCCTCACACCCAAGGTAAAACCTTCTTCACCCTCATACCCTCACCCAAGGTAAAAGCCTTCTTCACCCTCATACCCTCACACCCAAGGTAAAAGCCTTCTTCACCCTCATACCCTCACACCCAAGGTAAAAGCCTTCTTCACCCTCATACCCTCACACCCAAGGTAAAAGCCTTCTTCACCCTCATACCCTCACACCCAAGGTAAAAGCCTTCTTCACCCTCATACCCTCACACCCAAGGTAAAAGCCTTCTTCACCCTCATACCCTCACACCCAAGGTAAAAGCCTTCTTCACCCTCATACCCTCACACCCAAGGTAAAAGCCTTCACCCTCATACCCTCACACCCAAGGTAAAAGCCTTCTTCACCCTCATACCCTCACACCCAAGGTAAAAGCCTTCTTCACCCTCATACCCTCACACCCAAGGTAAAAGCCTTCTTCACCCTCATACCCTCACACCCAAGGTAAAAGCCTTCTTCATCCTCATACCCTCACACCAAAGGTAAAAGCCTTCTTCACCCTCATACCCTCACACCAAAGGTAAAAACCTTCTTCACCTCATACCCTCACACCCAAGGTAAAAGCCTTCTTCACCCTCATACCCTCACACCCAAGGTAAAAACCTTCTTCACCCTCATACCCTCACACCCAAGGTAAAAGCCTTCTTCACCCTCATACCCTCACACCCAAGGTAAAAGCCTTCTTCACCCTCATACCCTCACACCCAAGGTAACAGCCTTCTTCACCCTCATACCCTCACACCCAAGGTAAAAGCCTTCTTCACCCTCATACCCTCACACCCAAGGTAAAAGCCTTCACCCTCATACCCAAGGTAAAAGCCTTCTTCACCCTCATACCCTCACACCCAAGGTAAAAACCTTCTTCACCCTCATACCCTCACACCCAAGTTAAAAGCCTTCTTCACCCTCATACCCTCTGTCATGTGAATGAGGAAAAAATGATGTGAATGGAAAAGTTTCATATCAATTAAGAGATTTTGTAATTTTTGCAATTGTGGAATGGAACCTACGGGTTTGATGCTTTTTTGTATTCATGGAGTGCAACCGCCAGTGATGCGGAAGAGTGGGATGCTGAGTGGATTGTGAAGTGTGTTCACCCAATGTGAGGAAGGGTGGAAGATTATTGTTACTTCAGAGGAGCTCTGGACACAGACATAGGAGGATGTCTGATTGTAACCCTCTTTGGGTTTAACATAGGACTAGGATTGTCCGATGCAACCCTGGGTTGGGTGTGCTATATGATTGGACTGGTTTGTCCGATGCAACCCTGGTTTGGGTGTGCTTAACCCTTGGTGGGTGTAATATGCCTGGCGTGGCAAGTTCACTCGAGTTTTGAGTGTAGATGTAGACTGGAAGTCTACTAGGGTAGGCTTGTCGCTTATTCCCTAGAAGGTGAGTACCAGTTGGGGTTGTAAACTGGTTAAAGCAATTACAGTAAATGTGTAATTGTAATGATAACAGAAGTTTGATAATTATACAGATTTGATGATATTACGCTATTTGGGAAAAAGAGAAAGATGAACGTTGAACGCGAAAAGAGAATTGAAAAATAAATAAATAAAATATTGTTGTATAAAGATTTCTCTCTGTACCCCAACTGTAGGTAGGAATAGGTTGGCGGAACAAGACTCATGTGAGTATTTTATATTGATCTTGGAGTGAATGTGAAAGGAGTTAAAAAGGAGCTATGAATAATAAGAGAAAGAGAGAATAAATAAAATTCATTTTAGAGGTTAACCCTGGACCTAGGGTTTCGTTACAGAATCCCTCAGCGTCCAGTGGTGGTCCAGTGGTGGTCCAGTGGTCCAGTGGTGGTCCAGTGGTGGTCCAGCGGTGGTCCAGGCTTGAGCTGTACGAGCCTAGTGAGAGTCCAGGCTGTGGTGGTCCAGAGGTGGTACAGCCAAGTGAAAGAAAGCTCCTCGACAAGTCAAGATGACTTGTCTTTATTGATACTATTTAATATAAGAACTGATAGTGTAACATGTGTGTGAGTGTGTTGGATTTTTGGTAAAACTTTGAATATTGTGTTATTGTTTCTATGTGGGGAATTATCTTGTGAAGAGAAGAAATAATTGTTGGAAAATGCAGTGAAATGCAAAGAATAAGTAAAACCCTTTTCTTTGTGAGTAAAGGGAGCATTTTATAGAAAACTCAGTTCAATTGTGGTAGTGCTCCTTTGGGTGAATGGAGTGATTGCGTGTTGTGTACGAAGTAAGCATACTGTGTTTGTGAATGCAAGTGTGTATGTTCACAAACATGGGTGTGTGACAGTGGTGACCCCGTCTTTGAATTTAGGTTAGAGTTTAATAGGATTTAGTTTTTTGAGTGAGTACTGCTGCTAAAATATTGTTTTGAACCCCTTTGTAAAAAAAAAAAGAAAAAGAAAAATAGAAGTAAAATTACTCTGCCAAATTACAATTATAAAGATACTATTTTGTTCCCCTCTCTACATTGCTGAATAATTGTTGTTATATTTATTCATTTTCAGTGGTATTTTCAATTTTGTTTTTCTTATCTATATTTATGGTGTGAGTCAATTGTTTATGTAATGTATACTTGTTCTTAGTATTCCCGTCTCCAGTTCTACGGGGGGTAGTTTCAATTAGTGGGCTACCTAAGGGTTCTTTTGCTCGGTCTTACTTTTCCTACTTTTTTCAAATTTTCGCCTCTCTTGGTTTCTGTCTCTATTCTAATTAAAATTCTCTTGATATTCTTTACAATAAGCTCCTCTAGTTTCAAGTTTAGGCGTTTTTTTTTTGCTATTTTAAATAGGGTTTCTGATTAGTGTGTGTAAATGCTCCCTTTATTTTAAATGTTGTAAGGTTTAGTTGAAAATCTTTCTTGTAAAATTGTTTGCGTTTTTTCTGGCACATTCTTTTGGATTCCTTTTTGAAAACAGTGCTCTGCTTTAGTTTAAAACAATAATTAAAAAAAAAATATTCTTAGCTTTTCTTGGTATTTCGGAAATCTTTCTCACAATTCAGTCTTTCAGAGCCATTTCTAAATTTACTTCTCACATTTTTTGGCCAACTAAATTAACTTAAATAAAACATTTTTTCAGTGAGGGTGCATTTCCATACTCAATCAAATTTTACTGGAAAAAAAAAAATTCTTTTCTGTCCCGTCATTGTTTTTTTTTTTGGTTCTTTACAAATTTGAATGTTTTGAGCTCTGTATTCTAGTAATCAGTGCCAAGTAAGTTTAAATTGTTGTTCTATTTTAAATAGTGTTTTTATTTCACATCTTAATTTCTCTACCCCATTTGCACGCTGTGGGATTTCTTTAAGCGTGATCTACTCTCAAACAACATGACTGATACAGTAGATGATCAACAAATAGAGGAATTCCAATCCTTATTTGTGAAGGAGGATGAGGAAACGGTTCGTTTCAACCGATTTTTGTCCCAGGGACAGAAATTGCAGTTGTCTGGTGATGCGTTAATGGCTTACATTGATCAGTGTGAAGAGCGTGCGCTCAGAGCGAAAGAAAGAGAGGAGAAGAAAGAGACAGAGAAAGAAGATAAGATTAGGCAAGCAGAAGCACAGTTAGAGAAAGAAGAGAAGGATAGACAAGTACAGTTAGAGAAAGAAGAGAAGGATAGACAAGCACAGATAGAGGAAAAAATCAGGGCGCATGAACTTGAAATGAAAAGAACAGAAAGTCTTAATTTACTTGAAATGAGAAGATTGGAACTTGAACAAAAACGAGTGGAACTTCAGTTAAAGCAACAGGCTGTTCAACAATCTGCAAATGTAAATGTTTCTCAAACTGATGCTGTTCCTGTTCAGGGTGCAGGTAAGACTTCCTACATTCCCAAATTACCCCCTTTTGATGAGAATCGTGATGACATAGACTCTTTTCTTTTTAGGTTTGAAAACCATGCTTCATCATGTGGTTGGAGCAAGGACAAATGGACATTGTATGCTGCTTCCTTATTCAAGGGCACCGCATTATCTCTGTATCATAGTTTGGCAGTTCGTGATTCTCTCACATGGGAAGAGCTGAAAGCTGAACTTTTGAAGAAGTTTCAATATACAGATGAAGGCTTTAGAGAAAAATTTCGTTCAGTTCGTCCAGAAAAAGGTGAATCATTTGCAGCTTTCCTTATTAGGACAAGTCATTTATTTGATCGTTGGGTTGAATTGTCCCAAACACAGAAAGAATATGCTGATTTGCGTGACTTGTTGTTACGTGAGCAGATTTTACAAAGCGTATCCAAAGACCTAGCTATTTTTCTAAAAGAGAGATCTTGTAAAACTGCAGAGGATATCTGTAAGCTGGCAGATCAGTATCGGACTGCTCATCCGGAAAAGTATTTTTCCAGGAAATCTGACCGTGATGTGTTTGAGGCAAATGTTGCTTCAACAGGCCAGTTTGGTCCGGGTCGTTCTCAACCAAACAGGAGATATGGTCATAGAGGAGGCCAGAGTTTTTCTCAAAGACAGAATACAAACAGGAATAATGTACATTCCTATAATAACTGGCAAGAGAATAATTCTGGACAAACTTTTTCACAGGGTAATCCAAATCCAAGAGGATATACCAATTCTCGACGGACTGGTCAGTTTAGAGCTATTCGTGGCCGTGGACAATTTTCAAACCGTGGTGGTATTGATCATAGTACAGTACCAAATACAGTATCTGGTGCGGACAATGGTTGTTGGCACTGTTCCTGTATATTTCACAAGAAGAAAGACTGTCCTTTTCTAGCACAGGGTAATGTGTGCTTAGCAACAGATCCCAAGCAAACTACTAAAGATACTCAGCATGTTTTAGTGTCTGACACTGATGTTACAGGTCTACACATTGAATCGTGTGCTGTCAATGGGTTTGGTGCTACACTGTTGAGGGATACTGGGTGTACTACTGCTGGTGTACGCAAAGATTTAGTCAGAAAAGAACAATACACCGGGACACATCAGCAATGTCGTACATTTGGTGGCAAAATTGAATCATTTCCTTTGGCATGTGTTTATGTTTGTACTCCCTATTTTACAGGTGAAATAACAGCATGTGTCATTGATGATCCTGTGACAGACCTCATTCTTGGAAATCTCAAGGGTGTTTCCACGTCTTGTGGAGGACAATGTGGTTCTTTTGTGCCTTCTATGGTAAGCACTCGTTCACAAGAGGAAAAAGAAAGGCAAGGTCAAAAACCCCTGGTTGTTCCCTATGTCCCAAAATTGGATGTGACTCCTGAACATTTGAGTGATTTACAAAAGACAGATACAACATTGACTCATTTGTTTCAGAAAGTTGTTCCTGAGGTACCTGACAAAGTGACTGATATCATGTACATAAAAAAGAATAATCTTTTATACCGTCTTTTTCCTAAAGATGAACAGGTGGTGGAGCAGATTGTCGTTCCTATGTCTTTACGTGATACTGTTTTGCATACTGCACATGATTCCATGTTTTCGGGTCATTGTGGAGTCAAACGTACTCTTCAACGTGTGTTTTCATTTTTTTGGCCTGGTGTTAGTGTGCAAGTTTCAAAATATTGTCAATCATGTGATGTCTGTCAGAAAACAATTCCCAAAGGTCGTATACCATTTGCACCTTTGCAAAGAATGCCAGTCATTACTGAACCATTCAGTCGTGTTTGTATTGATTTGGTTGGTCCATTTCATGTTTCCAATTCTGGTTTTCGTTATGTGCTCACTGTCATGGATGTTGCTACCAGGTATCCTGAAGCTGTACCTTTGAAAAAGATTGATACCATTTCTGTGGCAGAAGCATTATTTTCTATTTTTTCCAGAATGGGACTTCCTGATGAAATATTATCTGACTTGGGTACTCAGTTTGTGTCAGATCTCATGAAAGAAATATTTCGTTTACTTTCAATTTCTGCATGTACTACATCTCCATACCATCCACAGTCGAATGGCCTTGTGGAAAGATTTAATGGTACTTTCAAGATGATGTTGAAGAAAGTTTCTAAGGAAAGACCATCAGACTGGGATCGATACATTCCAGCCATACTTTTTGCCTACAGGGAATTGCCAAATGAGAGCACAGGTTTCTCTCCTTTTGAGTTGCTTTTTGGTCGTTCACCAAAAGGACCTATTAGCATCCTGTCAAAGTCATGGTCTGGGGACAATGTGTCTCAAGAAGAAAAAAATGTTTTTGTTTTTACTTTACAAAATCGTATAGCAGATGCATGTCGTATTGCCCAAGAAAATGCTTATAACAGTGCAACTACGCATAAAAAGTATGCTGATCGTGGGGCAAAGATGCGTGTGTTTTCTGTGGGTGACAATGTGTTGGTGCTTTTGACAGATGACAAGAGCAAGATGCATGTGATGTGGAAAGGACCATTCGTCGTCATTGAAAAATGTTCTGATGTCAATTACAGAATTGATATGAATGGTGTGAAGAAAATTTTCCATGTTAACATGTTGAAAAAGTACTTTCACAGGTCTGATGTTATGATCAACAAGGTTGCTGTCCCTGATAAGATTTCAGCATTGGCATGTGACATTTCATGTCTGTTACGAATGGATTGTGTGACAGAACATTTGCAACGTCTTGACAAACCTGTGTTTCACAAGGTGCCTGTAATTCATGAAACTGCTGTTGGTGTAGTTCAGGACACTGGTGATGTTATTCAACTGCCTACATTATCCTTAAAAGGTGAAACATACGAGGATGTCAAGATCAACGAGGACTTGAAACCATCTCAGGTGGCTCAACTAAAGTGTTTACTACAGGATTATACAGATGTACTTACAGACAAACCAGGATCTGCAGTTGGTGTTGAACCTCATAGAATACGGTTGACAACAGATGTTCCTGTACGAATGAAGTCGTATCCTTTACCTTTTGCAAAAAAGCAAATTATTGAAAGAGGTACAGGTCATGTTGGATCTTGGGGTCATTGAAAAGTCAAGTTCTCCATATGTGGCTCCTGTGGTGCTGGTTTCAAAACCAGATGGTTCAGTCAGATTTTGTATTGATTACAGGGCTTTGAATAAATTGACTGTTTTTGATTCTGAACCAATTCCTGATGTGGAGGATTTGTTTTGTCAACTGAGTCAAGCCTAGTATTTTGTGAAAATTGTTGCAGTGATCTTTGGCGATTCAGCAATTCAGTTTTAGGGTTGATCCAATTTCAGGGTCCAGCAATGTGATTGCTGACATTTTGTCTCGACAGTAATAAGCAGTGTGTGTTTTCAAGTTTGCTGTTGAAAGTTGAATTTATATGTTTGTATTTGAGTAATGGAATGTTGTTGTGTGCAATATTGATTACTTGCGGTAGTGATAGTTGATGTTGGCTTTGGATAATTTTTTTTGGAAACAATGTTTTTATAAATATACATTTTTCTGTTCGCATGTACTCATGTCATTTTGGGAAAGTATTTTTTTCAGAATACTGTCAATGGTGTATTTTTTTTTGTGAACTCCTATACTCTTCTTTGAAAAAATTTGATGAATCAAATTTTTTTATCGGAGGTTGGGGGGTGTCATGTGAATGAGGAAAAAATGATGTGAATGGAAAAGTTTCATATCAATTAAGAGATTTTGTAATTTTTGCAATTGTGGAATGGAACCTACGGGTTTGATGCTTTTTTGTATTCATGGAGTGCAACCGCCAGTGATGCGGAAGAGTGGGATGCTGAGTGGATTGTGAAGTGTGTTCACCCAATGTGAGGAAGGGTGGAAGATTATTGTTACTTCAGAGGAGCTCTGGACACAGACATAGGAGGATGTCTGATTGTAACCCTCTTTGGGTTTAACATAGGACTAGGATTGTCCGATGCAACCCTGGGTTGGGTGTGCTATATGATTGGACTGGTTTGTCCGATGCAACCCTGGTTTGGGTGTGCTTAACCCTTGGTGGGTGTAATATGCCTGGCGTGGCAAGTTCACTCGAGTTTTGAGTGTAGATGTAGACTGGAAGTCTACTAGGGTAGGCTTGTCGCTTATTCCCTAGAAGGTGAGTACCAGTTGGGGTTGTAAACTGGTTAAAGCAATTACAGTAAATGTGTAATTGTAATGATAACAGAAGTTTGATAATTATACAGATTTGATGATATTACGCTATTTGGGAAAAAGAGAAAGATGAACGTTGAACGCGAAAAGAGAATTGAAAAATAAATAAATAAAATATTGTTGTATAAAGATTTCTCTCTGTACCCCAACTGTAGGTAGGAATAGGTTGGCGGAACAAGACTCATGTGAGTATTTTATATTGATCTTGGAGTGAATGTGAAAGGAGTTAAAAAGGAGCTATGAATAATAAGAGAAAGAGAGAATAAATAAAATTCATTTTAGAGGTTAACCCTGGACCTAGGGTTTCGTTACAGAATCCCTCAGCGTCCAGTGGTGGTCCAGTGGTGTCAGTGGTGGTCCAGTGGTGGTCCAGCGGTGGTCCAGGCTTGAGCTGTACGAGCCTAGTGAGAGTCCAGGCTGTGGTGGTCCAGAGGTGGTACAGCCAAGTGAAAGAAAGCTCCTCGACAAGTCAAGATGACTTGTCTTTATTGATACTATTTAATATAAGAACTGATAGTGTAACATGTGTGTGAGTGTGTTGGATTTTTGGTAAAACTTTGAATATTGTGTTATTGTTTCTATGTGGGGAATTATCTTGTGAAGAGAAGAAATAATTGTTGGAAAATGCAGTGAAATGCAAAGAATAAGTAAAACCCTTTTCTTTGTGAGTAAAGGGAGCATTTTATAGAAAACTCAGTTCAATTGTGGTAGTGCTCCTTTGGGTGAATGGAGTGATTGCGTGTTGTGTACGAAGTAAGCATACTGTGTTTGTGAATGCAAGTGTGTATGTTCACAAACATGGGTGTGTGACACCCTCACACCAAAGGTAAAAGCCTTCTTCATCCTCATACCCTCACACCAAAGGTAAAAGCCTTCTTCACCCTCATACCCTCACACCAAAGGTAAAAACCTTCTTCACCCTCATACCCTCACACCCAAGGTAAAAGCCTTCTTCACCCTCATACCCTCACACCCAAGGTAAAAGCCTTCTTCACCCTCATACCCTCACACCCAAGGTAAAAGCCTTCTTCACCCTCATACCCTCACACCCAAGGTAAAAGCTTCTTCACCCTCATACCTCACACCAAGGTAAAAGCTTCTTCACCCTCAACCCTCACACCCAAGGTAAAAGCCTTCTTCACCCTCATACCCTCACACCCAAGGTAAAAGCCTTCACCCTCATACCCAAGGTAAAAACCTTCTTCACCCTCATACCCTCACACCCAAGGTAAAAGCCTTCTTCACCCTCATACCCTCACACCCAAGGTAAAAGCCTTCTTCACCCTCATACCCTCACACCCAAGGTAAAAGCCTTCTTCACCCTCATACCCTCACACCCAAGGTAAAAGCCTTCTTCACCCTCATACCCTCACACCCAAGGTAAAAGCCTTCTTCACCCTCATACCCTCACACCCAAGGTAAAAGCCTTCTTCACCCTCATACCCTCACACCCAAGGTAAAAGCCTTCTTCACCTCATACCCTCACACCCAAGGTAAAAGCCTTCTTCACCCTCATACCCTCACACCCAAGGTAAAAAGCCTTCTTCACCCTCATACCCTCACACCCAAGGTAAAAGCCTTTTCACCCTCATACCCTCACACCCAAGGTAAAAGCCTTCTTCACCCTCATACCCTCACACCCAAGGTAAAAGCCTTCACCCTCATACCCTCACACCCAAGGTAAAAGCCTTCTTCACCCTCATACCCTCACACCCAAGGTAAAAGCCTTCTTCACCCTCATACCCTCACACCCAAGGTAAAAGCCTTCTTCACCCTCATACCCTCACACCCAAGGTAAAAGCCTTCTTCACCCTCATACCCTCACACCCAAGGTAAAAGCCTTCTTCACCCTCATACCCTCACACCCAAGGTAAAAGCCTTCTTCACCCTCATACCCTCACACCCAAGGTAAAAGCCTTCTTCACCCTCATACCCTCACACCCAAGGTAAAAGCCTTCTTCACCCTCATACCCTCACACCCAAGGTAAAAGCCTTCTTCACCCTCATACCCTCACACCCAAGGTAAAAGCCTTCTTCACCTACCTCTGTTTGGAAGCTCGTGTGGGCAGCGGTGAAGGGACGATGTCTGACCAGGTGTTCTGTTGACATACATCAAGTGGCCAGTTGGAACTCCAAATGTGTGGAATGTATGTGCGTGCACGTGTGCATGTGAAATCATACATATGTGCAATGTACATGCCTGTTTATCTGCATCTGTTTGTATTCATTCACACTAAAATATATTCATTGCATATGTTTGTGTGCAAGAATTCATAAGAGTGTGTGCATATGTGTATGCATGTGCTTTAGAGTCAGTTATTGCACATGTACATGCATGGAATTTTTTAATTCAGTAAGTGTTTGTCTGACTCTGACTCGATGTTTAACTTGATCCTATTATATACAGAGATGCAACCCCTCTGAACTACTATCAGGAACAAGTTGGACATTTTATGGGAACATTTTGAATTTTTCAGGAAGACTAAGACCACCTGTTGCATGCATATGTGATGGTGTGGAGGGTAAGGGGTGTGCAGGTGAAGACAGGCAGATGGTGGTAAGTGCAGGAACCAAGGGACAGCAGCCAGTCAAGAGGATGAAGCAGAGTTTTTCTCCTTTTATTTCCCTTCCATGACAAGGAGCTCAACCAAGGAACACTGCCCTGGGAACTCTCTCTCTCACTCAGCGCACTGAGCACGCTCTCTGCATTCTCTCTGCCTCCCACGCCAGTCGCTCACACCAGGGAACACTCTCCACCACCACAACTGGCACTGCGAGCAGGACTGAAGACAGAAGGGAGCACGGAAGGAGACACAGCCCAAGAAGAACAACTCTGCTTCGTCCACTGCGTCTTCTTGACTGGCTGCTGTCCCTTGGTTCCTGCACTTATCACCATCTGCCTGTCTTCACCTGCACACCCCTTACCCCTCCACACCATCACACATACATCCCATGTTCACCTGCAACAACGTCAAACTCTGCTGTTGGTACATGTGGACAAGTTCTCCAGCATGGACACCACCATGCACGGCTCTTTTTTTTTTGTATGAATTTCTGCTCCCACTGCTGTTTCTTCACAGTCGCAGCTAAATCCACAGCACTTGGTTGCTTAGTCAATCAGATCCACCTCCATCCTCCTCCCTTTCTTTTTTTTTGGTGTTTTTGTTTTTTTGTTTTTTCCCTTTCCAAACATCACAAAATACTAACCGAAATGTTGGGATCGTGCAGGCAGGCCGGTGGTGGCGGGGCGGTCACCCTCCCCCAGGGACGGGTCAGGCAGACCGATGCGTGACCAGGCCCTGTGTTCATCCATGTCCCCGTCCCCCTGGAACTCCTGAACTGATATGGATGCCAGCTCCGCATCCGGAAAGGCTGAATCTGGACTTCCCATCCCTGAAGAGTCAGAACCATAACAGTGGCTGGCATACTCCCAAAATGTGGAAAGAAATTAGTGTTTAAAACACACTGAGAGAAGAGGGTGTGTAGGATACTATATATTTTTGCTGCTTTTATTCATTAGTCAATTACACTTCTACAGCAGGCAACATCAGATTCACTTCATTTCTGCCATCTTTCGCTTGAGCAAAACAACAAAATGCATGATTACTAAAATATCTGTGTTCCTTTATCTATGTCCTTTTTTGTCAGTGTATGGTTCCTGGTTCTTCCTTTGTCTATGTCCTTTTTTGTCAGTGTATGGTTCCTGGTTCTTCCTTTATCTATGTCCTTTTTTTTGTCAGTGTATGGTTTCTGGTTCTTCCTTTATCTATGTCCTTTTTTTTGTCAGTGTATGGTTCCTGGTTCTCCCTTTATCTATGTCCTTTTTTTTGTCAGTGTATGGTTCCTGGTTCTTCCTTTATCTATGTCCTTTTTTGTCAGTGTATGGTTCCTGGTTCTTCCTTTATCTATGTCCTTTTTTGTCAGTGTATGGTTCCTGGTTCTTCCTTTATCTATGTCCTTTTTTGTCAGTGTATGGTTCCTGGTTCTTCCTTTATCTATGTCCTTTTTTGTCAGTGTATGGTTCCTGGTTCTTCCTTTATCTATGTCCTTTTTTGTCAGTGTATGGTTCCTGGTTCTTCCCTTTTTCTATGTCCTTTTTGTCAGTGTATGTTCCTGTTCTAATGAAAACTACTCATCTGAATTGTGAGTATTTCATGCAATTTACACCATTTGCTTCCACTGATACAAGACATACTGAAGTGTTCTATTTAGAGAAAGAGAGAGAGAGAGAGAGAGAGAAAAGAGAGAGAGAGAGACAGAGACAGAGACAGAGAGAGACGGAGACAGAGACAGAGAGAGTGAGACAGAGAGAGACACAGAGAGAGTGCATGCATGTATGCTATGAAAGGCATATAAAAATGTCCAAACATCTCTGTTACCTCCATCAATCATTTTTGAGTGTTTGACTGCCACAAACAGTGCTTGAATACAAAACTGCAAGAATCAAAATTAACTGGAAAGAAAGACACTGATTATGACACTAAACACACAGAAAGATGTACAGCATCAGACCAGATCAAAGGCACAGACATATTACTTGCCTTTTACAAATGCTTCATATCATTTATCTTGGCCTTACAAATCATTTCAGCGCTCTTTGTTCCTTCTCCTTCTCATTCATAAAATGATGGCAACATGATCACATAGAACTTGCTGACCTACAGACTCACCGATACCAAAATCAAACATTATGCAAAAGAAATCATTAAACAACAGCAACAACAATCTGCCAAACACTGTATTGCTGACATGCTCTGGATACATAGGCACACAGTGACTGTGTACAGGAGAAGCATGGCCTTGAATGTGCGTGGGTGGAAGGGGCACACAGGTGAGATTGATACAATGGAGTGCAGGATGGAAGTAAAACTTGTGGCAACAATGTACACAGATATATTTTCATAGATTAGAAAGGATAAAGGAACTCATTAACACATTATGAATCTTAATATTCTACCTTCAACTATGTCAGTACTAATACGGTCACTGCAAATCATTCATGTTTTCTGACCAACATAGAAAATCAGTCTCTAATGATCTTTTTAAAAGTCATTCCAAGTTAATTACGCTATTCTTATCTAAGTTATGATAACTTTTGTAGATCTCTACAAATATCATAAGCTCCTGACAACTCAAACGATCCCTCAGATGTTTCCTTTGTCTATGCTAGTTTGACCTCCCCATACAGATTCTCTCCCTTGTAAGACTTCTTTTTGTGGAACATCTCTGACTTTTGTCAATGCTGGATTTACCTCCCAATACAGATTCCCTCCCTTGTGAATTTTTTTTTTAAGCATTTCTGACATTGTTTATGCTAAACTTATCTCCCAATTCAGATTCCCTTCCTAGTAAGACATGTTTTTTCTGAAACATCTCTAACTTTGTAGTAGATTTTCTTCCTTCTAAAGAGTTTCTTCTTCTCAAGACTCAGTTTTCAAGCCTTTTTGGAGGCAACTATTTAGATATTTCATTAAAATACAGTTCCAAATGTATTATTATGTGGTGCTAGTTTATTTTCCATTCATTTTCTGTATTGAATTAAACCTTTTTCTTTCAATGTCATATTTCATGCCATTCAGAATCATCAATTGCTGATTATCTTAACCTACTGGGGAGGTAAAGAAGAAATCATGACAGTAGGAAAATGAGAAGGATTTCAAAGGTCAGTTGTTCCTAACATGGAAGGACTGATTTACATCGGTGTATGCATCTTTTAATACAACTCAGAGTTGCAGCACTTTTGCATATAGAAGCTGACGCAATGAATACTGACTGAAGATGGGAGCAGGAGCATGTAATTACATTTGAACACCATTTATAACTTTGAAAAAAAAATCAGTGGTTAACGACCTTCTGTGGAATGTTGAGTGGCTGATTTTTTTCCTCCTGAGGGCAATATACTGATACAGGTGTTTCGTTAGCAAACAAATACACTGCTCAAACAAGACTATTTCCACACATGCAAGAAGTCAAATGAAGTATGCAATCAAGACAGTCCATGGGTTCAAAAGCTCCAAATCATTCCATACAAAGTTAAAGCATAAGATAATGGAGTCAAACAGAGCAAGACCACACTGAAGATATGATGCATGCACAAACAGAAATATACTTTCAGATAAGATGCATCAAACCTTCACACCTCACACAAGATGACAGTATGCAAGAAAACAAGTCCAAAGGCCTAGTGTTGTAAAGACAAAGTCACAGCCTTACCCAAGGTCAACAAAAGAACAAACAAAAGCAGGATGCTTTAATGTCAGATATTTCTGAGATGCCAAGTCAAGCCTCACAGTGAACACAGACTTGCTTTACTTTTACACAGTTACACGTTTACTCAAGGTCTGACCAGCATGTCGGGCTAATGCGTAGATCAGACATCCGCTGAGTCATAGCCACAAGACCCTCTTCTTCAATTGTCTCATCTCTGTTCTTAATTCATTTATCCATCAGCTTCAAATCATGCATAATGTGGTCTCAAAACTTAGCGGATGTGGTGTAGCGTATATGGACTAGTCCACACGCAGTGACACCTCCTTGATGAAACTGAAACAGTTTATTTTCAAACAGTAGTCAACCTCTACCTCATAGGCAAGACAAAACAGGGTGAGATACTTCAGAAGGGTTAATTCACACTTCACCCCCAAGATGGTACACGGGCAGATAGCAAGGGAGAGAAGTGAAGGCTAACTTCAGGCGGGTTAATTCAAAGTCCACTCCAAGGGGAACGCAGGCAAGTGAGAGAGCAGAGCATTTACTTTCAGACAAGCTGTCAACCATGCTGGGAGGGCAGGCAACTCCTGACAGCACCGATTCCCTCCCCCCACCCTCCACGTAGGACAGTGAGGAGGACACTCTAGCATTTCCTGGACTTTCAATGGATGAAAACCGCTGCCTGGGAGATGATGGTATCCTAGGAGACGGTGGGAGCCTTGGGGACATGAGGTCACTTCCTGGCGGTCCTTCCAGGTAACTTCCTGCATCACTTCGTCCGCCTTCAAAGTCGCTGGGATCAAACACACTGTCAGAACCCCTGCTCAGATGCCGTACTTTCTGCAGTGGAGACAGGGGCGACATCGGGTGTTCCATACTACTTCCCCTGGTGACCTTGTCTCCTGCATCTACATGTGATGGTAAATGTCATCAACTACATGACTTGAAATGCCAAGCACATGCAAACATACAATAATAAACCAAAAGAAGAATAAACAGTCCAAGCAACGTTTAGAGCAAATCAAGGATTTCAAAACATTTCAAATAAGGAAAAAACAAGATGAAAAACCAATCACAGACCAAGACACCAAAATGAGCATGCTGAAGACACTTAGATTTACCAGGAACTGGAATCTTCTTAAAAGCAGTCAACAAATTTCTCCAATGTGTGTATAAGCATAAAATTTCTCCAATGTGTATGTAAGCATCAAATTTCTCCAATGTGTATATAAACATCAAATTTCTCCACTGTGTATATAAGCATACAATAAGAAAGTGAAGGGTGACAGAGAAAGGCAAAACAACACACAATTTGTTTTTTAATCTACAAAGATAATAGATAAGGACCGACAAGAGACACAGAGAGAGAGAGAGAGAGAGAGAGAGAGAGAGAGAGAGAGAGAGAGAGAGAGAGAGGGGAGATTTATAAAAGACAGTATGGAGAGCAAGCAGAGAAGGAGGTAGCTGAGAGAGACAGACAGACAGACATACAGACTGGCAGATTAGCATATACATAGAGAGATCAGCAGCCTTAAACATACTCTTAAATATGTACAAACACATAGACTGACACACACACACACACACACACACAACACACACACACACACACACCACACACACACATTGGTAGCTGAGAGAGACAGACAGACATACAGACTGGCAGATTAGCATATACATAGAGAGATCAGCAGCCTTAAACATACTCTTAATTATGTACAAACACATAGACTGACACACATGCATGTTCACACACACACACACACACACACACACACAAACACACACACACACACACACATTGGTAGCTGAGAGAGACAGACAGACATACAGACTGGCAGATTAGCATATACATAGAGAGATCAGCAGCCTTAAACATACTCTTAAATATGTACAAACACATAGACTGACACACATGCATGTTCACACACACACACACACACACACACACACACACACATACACACACACACACACACACACACACACACACACACATTGGTAGCTGAGAGAGACAGACAGACATACAGACTGGCAGATTAGCATATACATAGAGAGATCAGCAGCCTTAAACATACTCTTAAATATGTACAAACACATAGACTGACACACATGCATGTTCATGCCACACACACACACACACACACACACACACACACACACACACACACACAACACACACTGTCTGTCTCCATCTCTCTCTCTCTTTCTCTCTCTCTCACACCCACACCCACACCCACAATGTGCACAATACAGAGAGAGGGAAGTAGATGCAAATGATACACAAATAGTTTCTGAAACAGAAAAGATTAGAAAGGCACGCTAAATGTGGATGACACATAACATTGAAAGGACAGCTATTATCATCAGAAACAGATCAGTTTTGAATGTGGATGGAAACAGCAGCTTTGCACACAAAAGAACAGTCAGCATAACAGGTTTTGTTTGCCAACAGGAAAGGCACAATGCTTCCAGCTAGCAGCCTCTGCCAGCAAAGACAAGGTCACTACTTCGCCAGCAAAGACAATGTCAATACTTTGCCAGCAAAGACAAGGTCAATACTTTGCCAGCAAAGACAAGGTCAATACTTTGCCAGCAAAGACAAGGTCAGGTCAATACTTTGCCAGCAAAGACAAGGTCAATACTTTGCCAGCAAAGACAAGGTCAATACTTTGCCAGCAAAGACAAAGTCAGGTCAATACTTTGCCAGCAAAGGCAAGGTCAATACTTCGCCAGCAAAGGCAAGGTCAATACTTTGCCAACAAAGGCAAGGTCAATACTTCGCCAGCAAAGGCAAGGTCAATACTTCGCCAGCAAAGACAAGGTCAATACTTTACCAGCAAAGGCAAGGTCAATACTTTGCCAGCAAAGACAAGGTCAATACTTTGCCAGCAAAGACAAGGTCAATACTTCGCCAGCAAAGACAAGGTCAATACTTCACCAGCAAAGGCAAGGTCAATACTTCACCAGCAAAGACAAGGTCAATACTTTGCCAGCAAAGACAAGGTCAATACTTCACCAGCAAAGGCAAGATCAATACTTTGCCAGCAAAGGCAAGGTCAATACTTCACCAGCAAAGACAAGGTCAATACTTTGCCAGCAAAGACAAGGTCAATACTTCGCCAGCAAAGGCAAGATCAATACTTCGCCAGCAAAGACAAGGTCACTACTGTTCTGTCAGAGATAACACAACAGAAGAAAGAAAACTTGTATGGTCATAATGCAAACACTTTGTATTGAATGCAAACAGCCAAATTTTATCATTTGATTGGCACATCACTTAATTCAATGCATGAATCATATCACAAAGTTTTCTTCATACAGAATTTCTTATTCTGTTCACTTGTGATCAGTTCTGTTAGTGTCACACACCAAGCATACTGTGAACAGACAGACTGGAAAAATCAGACTGGCCTGAACCAACCTGCACCGGACCGCTCTTTACCTGATCTGAATGGAAACAGTCACTTGTTGATGCACTTTCATGACAACAGACAGATGCCAAGTGTAGACATGGTGAGATGGGCAGACGTGAAACTGGTCATGAACAGGACCAGGCATACCAACTGTCTTCTGAGAAAAAAAGGAGGGAGAGAGAGAGGGGGGGACAGACAGAAACAAAGGGAGGAAAAGAGAGACACACTAGGAAAGAAATAAGGAGAGAGAGAGAGAGAGAGAGAGAGAGGAGAGAGAGAGAGAGAGAGAGAGAGAGAGAGGAGAGAGAGAAAGAGAGAGAGAGAGAGAGAAGACAAGAAAATCTGACATCCAGCAGGGACGGAAAGAAATCACAAATCCAGAGTGTTCCCAGTCTTTAAATGCCCTAAACACTTGGTGGACTTGGGTAAGGGGGGAGGGGGGGAGGGGCAAGAGGGAGTCCAGAGTGACCTGGTAAGGGGGGAGGGGCAAGAGGGAGTCCAGAGTGACCTGGTAAGGGGGGAGGGGGGAGGGGCAAAAGGGAGTCCAGAGTGACCTGGTAAGGGGGGGGGCAAGAGGGAGTCCAGAGTGACCTGGTAAGGGGAAAGAGGGGGAGGGGCAAGAGGGAGTCCAGAGTGATCTGGTAAGGGAGGAGGGGGGGAGAGGCAAGAGGGAGTCCAGAGTGACCTGGTAAGGGGAAAGAGGGGGAGGGGCAAGAGGGAGTCCAGAGTGACCTGGTAAGGGGAAAGAGGGGGAGGGGCAAGAGGGAGTCCAGAGTGACCTGGTAAGGGGGGAGGGGGGGAGGGGCAAGAGGGAGTCCAGAGTGATCTGGTAAGGGGGGGAGGGGGGAGGGGCAAGAGGGAGTCCAGAGTGACCTGGTAAGGGGGGAGGGGCAAGAGGGAGTCCAGAGTGACCTGGTAAGGGGGGGCAAGAGGGAGTCCAGAGTGACCTGGTAAGGGGGGAGGGGGGAGGGGCAAGAGGGAGTCCAGAGTGATCTGGTAAGGGGGGAGGGGGGAGGGGCAAAAGGGAGTCCAGAGTGACCTGGTAAGGGGGAGGGCAAGAGGGAGTCCAGAGTGACCTGGTAAGGGAGGAGGGGGGGAGAGGCAAGAGGGAGTCCAGAGTGACCTGGTAAGGGGGGAGGGGGGAGGGGCAAGAAGGAGTCCAGAGTGATCTGGTAAGGGGGTGGGGGGAGGGGCAAGAGGGAGTCCAGAGTGACCTGGTAAGGGGAAAGAGGGGGAGGGGCAAGAGGGAGTCCAGAGTGACCTTGGTAAGGGGAAAGAGGGGGAGGGGCAAGAGGGAGTCCAGAGTGACCTGGTAAGGGGGGGAGGGGGAGGGGCAAGAGGGAGTCCAGAGTGACCTGGTAAGGGAAAGAGGGGGAGGGGCAAGAGGGAGTCCAGAGTGACCTGGTAAGGGGAAAGAGGGGGAGGGGCAAGAGGGAGTCCAGAGTGACCTGGTAAGGGGGGAGGGGGAGGGGCAAGAGGGAGTCCAGAGTGACCTGGTAAGGGGAAAGAGGGGGAGTGGCAAGAGGGAGTCCAGAGTGATCTGGTAAGGGGGAGGGGGGAGGGGCAAGAGGGAGTCCAGAGTGATCTGGTAAGGGGGGAGGGGGGAGGGGCAAGAGGGAGTCCAGAGTGACCTGGTAAGGGGAAAGAGGGGGAGGGCAAGAGGGAGTCCAGAGTGACCTGGTAAGGGGGGAGGGGGGAGGGGCAAGAGGGAGTCCAGAGTGATCTGGTAAGGGGGGAGGGGGGAGGGGCAAGAGGGTGTCCAGAGTGACCTGGTAAGGGGGGAGAGGGGGAGGGGCAAGAGGGAGTCCAGAGTGACATGGTAAGGGGGGAGGGGCAAGAGGGAGTCCAGAGTGACCTGGTAAGGGGGGAGGGGTGAGGGGCAAGAGGGAGTCCAGAGTGACCTGGTAAGGGGGGAGGGGGGAGGGGGGCAAGAGGGAGTCCAGAGTGACCTGGTAAGGGGAAGAGGTGGAGGGGCAAGAGGGAGTCCAGAGTGACCTGGTAAGGGGGAGGGGGGGAGGGGCAAGAGGGAGTCCAGAGTGACCTGGTAAGGGGAGAAGAGGGGGGAGGGGCAAGAGGGAGTCCAGAGTGACCTGGTAAGGGGGGAGGGGGAGGGGCAAGAGGGAGTCCAGAGTGATCTGGTAAGGGGGGAGGGGGGAGGGGCAAGAGGGAGTCCAGATGACCTGGTAAGGGGGGAGGGGCAAGAGGGAGTCCAGAGTGATCTGGTAAGGGGGGAGGGGGGGAGGGGCAAGAGGGAGTCCAGAGTGACCTGGTAAGGGGGGAGGGGGGAGGGGCTAGAGGGAGTCCAGAGTGACTGGTAAGGGGGGAGGGGGGAGGGGCAAGAGGGAGTCCAGAGTGACCTGGTAAGGGGGGAGGGGGGAGGGGCAAGAGGGAGTCCAGAGTGACCTGGTAAGGGGGGAGGGGGGGAGGGGCAAGAGGGAGTCCAGAGTGGAGTGACCAATGGTAAGGGGGGAGGGGGAGGGGCAAGAGGGAGTCCAGAGTGACCTGGTAAGGGGGGAGGGGGGAGGGGCAAGAGGGAGTCCAGAGTGATCTGGTAAGGGGGGAGGGGCAAGAGGGAGTCCAGAGTGACCTGGTAAGGGGGGGAGGGGCAAGAGGGAGTCCAGAGTGACCTGGTAAGGGGGGAGGGGGGAGGGGCAAGAGGGAGTCCAGAGTGACCTGGTAAGGGGAAAGAGGGGGAGGGGCAAGAGGGAGTCCAGAGTGACCTGGTAAGGGGAAAGAGGGGGAGGGGCAAGAGGGAGTCCAGAGTGACCTGGTAAGGGGGGAGGGGCAAGAGGGAGTCCAGAGTGACCTGGTAAGGGGAAAGAGGGGGAGGGGCAAAGAGGGAGTCCAGAGTGATCTGGTAAGGGGAAAGAGGGGGAGGGGCAAGAGGGAGTCCAGAGTGACTGGTAAGGGGGGAGGGGCAGAGGGAGTCCAGAGTGATCTGGTAAGGGGGAGGGTCAAGAGGGAGTCCAGAGTGATCTGGTAAGGGGGAGGGGGAGGGGGGGAGGGGCAAGAGGGAGTCCAGAGTGACCTGGTAAGGGGGGAGGGGGGGAGGGGCAAGAGGGAGTCCAGAGTGATCTGGTAAGGGGGGAGGGGGGGAGGGGCAAGAGGGAGTCCAGAGTGACCTGGTAAGGGGGAGGGGGGGAGGGGCAAGAGGGAGTCCAGAGTGACCTGGTAAGGGGGGAGGGGGGGAGGGGCAAGAGGGAGTCCAGAGTGATCTGGTAAGGGGGGAGGGGGGGGAGGGGCAAGAGGGAGTCCAGAGTGACCTGGTAAGGGGAAAGAGAGGGGGAGGGGCAAGAGGGAGTCCAGAGTGACCTGGTAAGGGGGGAGGGGGAGGGGCAAGAGGGAGTCCAGAGTGACCTGGTAAGGGGGGAGGGGGGAGGGGCAAAGAGGGAGTCCAGAGTGATCTGGTAAGGGGGGAGGGAGGGGCATGCAGGAAGAGGGAGTCCAGAGTGACCTGGTAAGGGGGGGGAGGGGCAAGAGGGAGTCCAGAGTGACCTGGTAAGGGGGGAGGGGGGAGGGGCAAGAGGGAGTCCAGAGTGACCTGGTAAGGGGAAAGAGGGGGAGGGGCAAGAGGGAGTCCAGAGTGACCTGGTAAGGGTAGAGAAAGGGAAGGGGGAGGGGCAAGAGGGAGTCCAGAGTGACCTGGTAAGGGGAGGGGGAGGGGCAAGAGGGAGTCCAGAGTGACCTGGTAAGGGAAAGAGGGGGAGGGGCCAAGAGAGGGAGGTCCAGAGTGATCTGTGGTAAGGGGGAAGAGGGGGAGGGGCAAGAGGGAGTCCAGAGTGACCTGGTAAGGGGGGAGGGGCAAGAGGGAGTCCAGAGTGATCTGGTAAGGGGGGAGGGGCAAGAGGGAGTCCAGAGTGACTGAGGTAAGGGGGAGGGGGGGGGGAGGGGCAAGAGGGAGTCCAGAGTGATCTGGTAAGGGGGGAGGGGGGGAGAGGAGTCCAGAGTGACCTGGTAAGGGGGGGAGGGGGAGGAGGGGGGGCAAGAGGGAGTCCAGAGTGAGTAGGGGTAGAGGGGGAGGGGGGGGAGGGGCAAGAGGGAGTCCAGAGTGACTGCTAAGGGGAGGGAGGGGGGGGAAGGGGGGAGGGGGGAGGGGCAAGAGGGAGTCCAGAGTGACCTGGTAAGGGGGGAGGGGGGAGGGGCAAGAGGGAGTCCAGAGTGACCTGGTAAGGGGGGAGGGGGGAGGGGCAAGAGGGAGTCCAGAGTGACCTGGTAAGGGGGGAGGGGGGGAGGGGCAAGAGGGAGTCCAGAGTGACCTGGTAAGGGGGGAGGGGGGGAGGGGCAAGAGGGAGTCCAGAGTGATCTGGTAAGGGGGGAGGGGGGGAGGGGCAAGAGGGAGTCCAGAGTGACCTGACAAACAAAATTTTGTGTTCTTCCAACTTTACTTCCCCTTCCTTTTTATTTGATCCAACAGACAATGCAAGTGTTCATGAATACAATTTCACTAAATTTCAAGTAATGTTTCTCTCCAGATTTCATATCATTTATTCAAAGAAAACAGATCTAAATTTCCAAGAATTAACAAGATCAGAAAATAAGCCCAAAAGAAAACTGGCCTGTCCCAAAGATGGTGAGAATGGTATAAGAATCAAGAGAGACAACTGGGATGGTTGGAAGATGGTCAGGATGGCATTCTGTCGGGCAGAATCAAGACAGACAATTGGCACGGCAGAAAGATGGTGGGGATGGCATTCTGTCAGGCAGAATCAAGACAGACAATTGGCATGGCAGACAGATTGTGGGGATGGCATTCTGTCTATCAGAATCAAGACAGACAATTGGCACGGCAGAAAGATGGTGGGGATGGCATTCTTGTGAGGCAGAATCAAGAACAGACAACTGACAAGGCTTCAAGACGGTCTGGATGGCATTCTGTCTATCAGAATCGAAAGAGACAATGGATTAACTGCTCCAAGATGGTAAGGATGACAGTCCACACGCAGTATCAGAATAGGCTGGCAGATGTTACCCACAATCATGACGGGTATTTGGCATGGTGAAAAGCTGTAGAGATGGCACTCTGTCACTCAGTATTAGGACAACATGTTTTAACAACAACACACAGGAAAGTTACAAGTGCTGACTTAAAAACAAAAAACAAAAACAAAACAAAAAACCCATGAACTTTCAGCTATCATCTTCGATCAGTTTACATCATCAAAACAATTAACCCTGACCCATGTGTGTGTGTGTGTGTGTGTGTGTGTGTGTGTGTGTGTGTGTGTGTGTGTGTGTGTGTTGCGTGTATGTGTGTGTATGTGTAATTGATTAAACAGATAACATTGATCACCGCAATGTATGTTGATATTTAGACAAGATTACTGTTATTATTTCATAATACAGTCAAACAAAACAAGGTATGAGTAGAACAAGTACCGTTATTCAAAATCAGTTTCTCAAAGTTATCTAAATTCTGAGTGTAAGATGCAAGTCTTTTGATTATCTCAAACTAATCACCCACAAAGACTAAAACGTTTTGTTTCTTAAAACAACTCCCCCACCCATCCTCTTCTATCCCCCCCCCAGCCCCCCCCCCCCCCCCCAAAAAAAAAAAAACGACAACAAACTTTGGATATACAATAAACAAATGAAGAAATTGTCACAAACACTACCGACTGACATCAGGACCACTGAACAGAGCACTTCTTTGTCCTAAAGTTTGAAAAACTTCCCTCAGTTTCAGAGAAGTACAACAGGCTATCATGGCTGACATGGACACAGCATAATTTGATTCTTTTGGTCCTTTGCATAAAGATTATAATTCACGCTAATCTATTGAGAGAAAAAACAACAACTATGTTGGTGTTAATAATCACGAACTGTTTAAAAGTGAGCAAAGTTTATCTCAAATTGGTTAGAAAGAAATTAGACTTGAGTTCAATCAGTCCACAGAAAAGGGAGGTAATTAGCACATGATGTGATGTTATCCAGACGTGAAGACACCACACGTACTCCATCTGAGTGAAAGCAACTGAAAATCTAGCTGACCCTGGCTGTCAGTCCCTCCTGCGCTGTATCCATCTGACAGAGACAACCTCTGACATCCATCCAATGGATCCATGGAGGAAGGCTCCTGCCGGAAAGAGATCTTCCTCATCCTCCTCTTCAGCACAGCATCTCGCTGATCGGCAGGGAACTGACACACACAGTCAGGAGGGCAGACTGGGGGAGGAATACTCTGGACTCCGCTGGCTGACTCTTCAATGCTGCCCAGTCTGGACAGAGACCGGCAGGCGCCACGTCTGTGGCCTCTCAAGTAGCGGATGTCTACCCGAGGGGACTCAGGGTTGATGTGGGCGTCTGCTGTCCACATATTTTGTGTTGCAGCTTCTGGGGATGGTGTTCCAGGAGTGTTAGCTTTATCGCCGGAGGATGGCATGGAGTTTCTGGGCAGTGGGGGGAATGGTCTTTCCGTGGCTGAAGTTCCGTCAATGGTGCCGGCTCTTTGGAACAGCCCTGAAGCCGATGCTGACCTGGGTCTCTTGGAGAACGCCGATGACGACTGCCTTCTGTTATGGACAGCTGATCTGGGCCTGTGACCCATCCTTCCTGATTTCTTCACTTTCATGGAACTAACAGAGGCCACTGAGCTTCGGCCGGATGGCACAGTCCTTTCCGGTGACATCCTTTCACCCAGTGACATCAGATCATCGTCTGTCTGTACATCACTTTGCCTGCTGTCCAGCAGACGGCTCAGCTGGTAGTCTCCCTTGAGCTGCTGATCTCCCTTCAGCGGCGAGTCTCTGAGGGTGTAGGTGAACACGCTGCTGGCAGGACTGACAGCTCTTGTCAGACCCACAAGGGTCTCATCCATGCTAAGCTCCCACTCTACAACATGCACACAGGAACAGCACAATGTGACAGCCCAGATGGCACTGAACACACTTCTGTCCACGGCTGTCCTTTACATCTTTTCACTACCAGTCAAAAACAAAACAAAAACAAACAAAAAAGGAAATGTGGAAACAATATCTGAATAAACAGTGCATGTTTGAAATAAATCTTCAGATTCAATTCTTTACAATAATCAACTGACTGTAACAAATCATAATCTGGGATTCTCATACACTGATGAATATTCGTGAACTCATGCACGAGGAATGAGGGGGGATGGGGAAGGGGGGAAGGGGGAGAGATGGGGGAAGGGCAGAAGAAGTGGGGATGGCTAATATATACATATCATTACAACCAAATCCTACCCACTGTACCAACACAGAACATAAGCAAGCAGACAACAGCAAAAGATCGATCTTTTACGTACCGCACACACACAAATTTTAAAAAGCAACACAGACACAATGATCTCCATATTCATACACATAATGAGACTGTATAGCAGACAATATACATAATGAGACTGTATAGCGGACAAAATACATAATGAGACTGTATAGCGGACAATACATATAATGAGACTGTATAGCGGACAAAATACATAATGAGACTGTATAGCGGACAATATACATAATGAGACTGTATAGCGGACAAAATACATAATGAGACTGTATAGCGGACAATATACATAATGAGACTGTATAGCGGACAATACACATAATGAGACTGTATAGCGGACAAAATACATAATGAGACCGTATAGCGGACAATACACATAATGAGACTGTATAGCGGACAAAATACATAATGAGACTGTATAGCGGACAATATACATAATGAGACTGTATAGCGGACAAAATACATAATGAGACTGTATAGCGGACAATACACATAATGAGACCGTATAGCGGACAATACACATAATGAGACTGTATAGCGGACAATATACATAATGAGACTGTATAGCGGACAATACACATAATGAGACTGTATAGCAGACAATATACATAATGAGACTGTATAGCGGACAATACACATAATGAGACTGTATAGCGGACAATACACATAATGAGACTGTATAGCGGACAATACACATAATGAGACTGTATAGCGGACAATACACATAATGAGACTGTATAGCGGACAATGACAAACACTCAGGACAGGTCACCTACCTTCCTCCCCCAGCAGGTGATGCACCATCTCCCTGCACACCCGTCAAGAATGATCATAGACACAGAGAATGATCATAGACACAGAGAATGATCATAGACACAGAGAATGATCATAGACACAGAGAATGATCACAGACATACAGAATGATCATTAGACACAGAGAATGATCATAGACACAGAGAATGATCATAGACACAGAGAATGATCATAGACACAGAAAATGATCACAGACATACAGAAGATCATAGACACAGAGAATGATCATAGACACAGAGAATGATCATAGACATAGAAAATGATCACAGACATACAGAATAATCATTAGACACAGAGAATGATCATAGACATAGAGAATGATCATAGACATAGAAAATGATCACAGACATACAGAATGATCATAGACACAGAGAATGATCATAGACACAGAGAATGATCACAGACACAGAGAATGATCATTAGACATAGAGAATGATCATTAGAAATGATCTAGACATAGAGAATGATCATAGACACAGAGATACAGGTGACATGACACATAAAAACATATAGCTCTGGAAGACATCATGAAAAATACATGAAGAATGACAAAAAAAACAGGAATATTGTTTAAATTCTATACCAACCAGGAATTTATCTGACAATTTTTAGCTCTGGAAGACATCATGAAAAATACATGATGAATGACAAAAAACCCCAGGAATATTGTTTAAATTCTATACCAACCAGGAATTTATCTGACAATTTTTTTTACAGAAACATACCAATTTTTCATACAAACACTTTACAACCATCATCATACAACCCCCCACCCCTTCCCCCACTCCTGCCATCCTACCCTGCCCCTCCCCTGTGTAAGACAAATAACAAAAGATTTCTGTGGAGAGACACGTATATAACTGTTTCATCATAACAGCAACATTTGCCTTCCTTGTTTGTTATGAAGTATTTCACATTTATTCATCAGATTTCAGATAAAAAAGAATCATCATTTCACAGAGGTATGTCCATGTGCACAGGTATACACAGGTACATGAGTATAATGGAAGCATTTATTCATGTACTGGTGAATGGATAAGTATGTGAATGCAGGTGTGCTTGTAATCATCTGCAGAAAACAAATTAAGTTTACACACTGTCTTCAGGCGTTCATGCAAGTGTTAAAAAAATGTCAACAATCATTAAAGTACTGGCGTCTCAGGTCTTTCAAAAGATACACATTACATAAATGACAAACAGCTTCAATGTAACTCTAGATTTTAACCCTTTCCTTTAAACAAAAATGTATGGAAGACAAAGAAATCAGAAGAAAAATCAACAGTACGTTAGCCTAAAATGAGGAACTGTGTCTCATAGTCATATATTTGAAAACTGCAAAGTGTCTCTTGTACAACAAAGTTTAACACACACGTTAGTATCAAAATGCTGACATTTATGTCAGTGCTACAAGTAACTGTGACCGTGTGTGTGTGTGTGCGCACACATAGTGTGCGCGCGCGTGTGTATGTGTGTGTGTTTGTGTGTGTGTGTGTGTGTGTGCGTGTTGTTGAAGGAAGGGGCATGTAGGCATATATGTGTATGTATGTGTGGTACTTGTGTGGTGTGTGTGAGTGTGTGCATCTACGTGCATGCATACTTGCTTGTGTATGTGCATGCATGTGTCTGAGTGTGAATGTGTCTGTTTACACATGTGTCTGAGTGAGCCTGGACGTATCTGTACGTGCATGTGCCTGTCTGTGTGTGTTTGTGTGTAAATGTGTGTGTGTGTGTGTGTGTGTGTGTGTGTGTGTGTGTGTGTGTGTGTGTGTGTGTGTGTGTGTGTGAGTGTGTCTGTCTGTCTAAGTGTGTGTGAGTGTGAATGTCAGTGTGTGTGCGTGCATGCATACGTGTGTACGTGCATGCATGTGTGTGTGCGTGCATGCGTGCATGTGTGCGTGCATGTGTGCGTGTGTGTATATCTGTGTCTATGTGTGTGAGAGAGACAGGGTGAGAGACAGAGAGTGCATTTGACTGTCACACAATAAAGATATCAACAGCAGTTCTTTATCATGGACATATAAAGTGTTAGTTCATCATTTTCTTTAGCAGATTAGGACAGGACAAGAAACATGACAACAGTTAATACACAGCCCAGGGCGTCACAGTGAAGCAGGGCCAAGCAAAATCATATCAAGCCAACACGCTTCCACAGTATCATTGATCTGATGATTTGCTATCCATCAAAAGTTGGAGAATAGCAATTAACTAAAACTTTGATTGAAAAGGCGCACACTAGTTTTGTATCTTTTCAGTAGAAAGAATGGAGAAAAGAAATCTCTTTCATTGCACAAAAAGCACATAGAAAGTTTCTTCCATTTGAAAATTTTGTATAGGTGATTTTGAAACTTTTTCTTTTCTTTCTTTTTTCCTTGTTTTTGTTTGCTTGTTTGTTTTGTTTTAGATTTTTTGTTTACTGTATAAAATTCCATAGTGGAAGTGGCACTTAATAGCATAATAGTGCTTGTGTATGCCATTCTGTGACAAAAATTTACGTAAGAGCAAATGTCTCCATGTCTCTGTATTTCTTTCTGTCTCTCCCTTTGAACACACACAAGCAAGATTTGGCTGAAAATGAGTCAAATTCATAAAAGCCATCTCTAAAAAGAAGCACAGAAGTTGTCTATTTTGTCATTATCAGTCATTTATCAGTCACTTATCAGTCACTTATCAGTGACAGTCACTGATACAGTATGGTATACAATAAATACAGAATTTAATACATTGGTAAAGTAATAAAATGTTACAATAGAAAAATGTGGCAATACAATGATTGCAGAGCATACACAGGGCAAAAAACAGAAACACTTTTTTTTTAAAGCAATTAAAAAAAAAAAAGAAAAAGCAGACATCCACAAACTCACTGAACAAACAAAAAAAAGCAAAATGAAATAAAATCATATTTATAGTAACAATAATGTTGATAAAAAACCAGCAGAACTCAATTAACAACGGAGAAGCAACAGATATATATAAAGGGAAGATATACCAAGTGCAATGAAGCAATATCATAACACGAGCTTCATAAAAGAGGCAACAGCAGGGGAAGGTGACATGTTGGTTTTATTCCCTGTTCCACTGGTACCAGACAATACACCACAGACTGTACACAGACATTATATCTAAAAGCAGGATTAGATCACAAAAAGCAAAATATTATACTTCCAATGCTCAAACAGATACAGGTGAAACAACAGCAACAACAAATCATGCAAATGAAATTGAAAGAAACCAAAAAGAAGTCAAGAGTGCCTTCATAACACAAATGCCGTGTAATACACTGGGGAGTAGTTAAGAATTGGCACTGAAGTGTGATAAATTCTTCAGCAGGTGAAAAAAAAGGTTATAAGCTAGGGTTTACCTTGAAGTGCCATTAATTCTTCAGCAGGAGGAAAAAAAAGGTTTAAGTTAGAGTATACCAAGCGTGAGAGGTGCAGGTGTTGTCAGCCAGTCGATACATCAAGGGAGCAGGAAAAGCAGGGGTTATCACACAGCCAAGGTGGTAAGCAGGAAGGGGAGGAATAAACACTCCCACCACTGACAGACAGCAGCGTTTAAAGGCGTTTCTCAATTACCTCCTGACTGGAAAGCCAGCTCATTTGGGACTTGACTCGAGTACCATCCTCTCCCTCCCCCACCCCTGAGAGACTTCCCATGGGGCCATAGCCCTCTGCGTCTGTGGTGGAGACCAGGGTTTGTGGGCTGACACCTCCCCCTCTGCCAGTCCCCTCTCCGGCTCCTGTCTCTCCACCCTCCAGTTCTGCTGTTGGGGACATCCCCACTTCCGCCCCTGGTCTGTCCCGCAGGAACTCTATGGGTCGCTTCCTGTCTGCTGATTTTACAGAGCGGTAAGATTTGGACGATGTGGGACGATCCTCCGAGTCTGGTACAGACGGCAACGGTGGGACATCGGCTGTTGGGACAGGAGCTTCCTGAGGCTGAGCGGCAGGGGTGGGAGAGGTGGGGGAGAGAGGGGCACGGAGCTCTTTGATGTTGGTGCCACCGGTGTCCTGCTCACTTCTGTTACTATCCTCTTTCTCTAGGGCTCTGGCTTCTGAAGGCTGAGAAGGCCGCTCTTCTTCCTGTTAGGGGGAAGGAACTTTACACTATGTACTGACTGCATGCTGAAAGACATTCGGAGCTCAAGATCACAAAGGGGTTCCCATTACATAGCTTCTGTGTTGCCCTCCACAGAATTATAAAGTGAAAAAAGAAATTCTTTGTCCAACACATATGTTGTGTTAAAAACTCAATGAAACTGACCAGCTGATTAAGATCAGTTAAACTCAAACAGTGTCCTCCTTTTCTGTCCATTATTTGGGTCTGCTAGCAGGGTGCAAAGTATTTCATGTCTAATTACACTTTTTAAAATGCTAGAAAAAAAAAGAGACATAATGTTTCTATCGTTTCACCCTTTTTTTTTTTTCATCATTTTGTTATGTTTCGCTCAACACAGAACACTCATCAGGTAAACGGTGATACCAATGACTAAGACTTCCAGCTGTGTTCCTCATGACCTGTATGTTTGTTGGGTCTCAGTAGACCTCACACAGTTGGGTCTCAGTAGACCTCACACAGTTGGGTCTCAGTAGACCTCACACAGTTGGGTCTCAGTAGACCTCACACAATTGGGTCTCAGCAGACCTCACACAGTTGGGTCTCAGTAGACCTCACACAGTTGGGTCTCAGCTGACCTCACACAGTTGGGTCTCAGTAGACCTCACACAGTTGGGTCTCAGCAGACCTCACACAGTTCAGCCCTTTGCTGAGCCTGCTGAAGGGAAGCTAAAGCTCTGACACATGACCATGCTGGGCGGAATCCACAATTCCCTTCAGAGTGGACCAGTTCATGTACCCATGAGGATGTGCTCCATGTAGTTGAACTGCATGGCACATGTACTGTACGGAGCATCTGCCTCTAAAGAAACTGATGTTCTCAGTAGGCTGTGAGCAAAAACATTTTGATGTGTACGTTGTTTGCTTTTCTTTTGTTGTTGTTTTTTTCCCCTTTATACTTAATTTCCCTAACTCTGTCATGTTTTACAAGAACAAAGCATGTATCATCTACACCTGTTTTCCTCTGCTATTCAATAGTTGAGGATTACACTGTATTACCACTAACCACCTTTCAATAAATGAACTGGTATTGATGCAAGAGGCAGGGAGGGGATTACCAATTCTCATGCTAGGTAAAACTGCAGTTCCTCTTTCAAAGGAGAAAGTCCTAAAAAATGATACGACTTGATTTTACAACCTTTAAGAGTTTAAAAAGACAATTAATATGAAGAAAAGGATCAAAGCTGTCTAATCATTATCATAATGTGATCTCATTATTTCTAGTATCTGTAGTTTATACTGCATCAAACTATTGAGTCAAACTATTTTCAATAAAGTGCCTTTTTCTAACTTTAATCTAATGCCATCTGGAACAGGTTAGTAGAACAGAACTGTGCTCAAAGGTTTCAATACTCAGCATCATTTAGCCCGATGTTTTTGTCTCATCTGTTCTTCACAATACAACTAAATCAAATCTTCAGTTCCAATACTTTCACTTTGACCAGGTATCTGTTGTTCCTTTGTTCAACTGTTTGTTTTTAAAAGGTTGCTCACAATGGTGTGTCTGAAACAGGTATTCCCCTCATGTCATGTCTATTATCTCAAGTACTTGGAACACAACACACACACACACACACACACACACACACACACACACACACACACAAACACACACACACACACACACACACACACACACACACACACACACACACACAGGATCATTCTACATGATCAATGTCTCATGGACACTGGCCAGACACAAGAAGCAGTTGACCACTACTCTTATCCACAATCTGCTGCCAGACAGATCTGGGAACACGGAAAGTCCCAGCTTTGTGCTTCCTCTGGTATAGGCAGAGTATCTCCACTATGATAAGGTCAAAGGTCATGACAGATGAGAGATCATCTACAATGATTTGAGCAGCCTCATTAAAAAAAAAAAAAAATTTCCCCATCACCTGAAAAAAGGCTGTAAACTGTGTAACAGATAGGCCATATAACTACTTCATCTACAGGTTTGTTATATGTCACTTGAAGATGATGTCATGATGTGAAATCTACATTTTGAAAAGAGGGAAGTTTACTAAAAGACTGAAAAAAAAAATTCCTAATCTATGCATCTGAAGTCATGCAACACCATCAACACAGACATGCTTCCATGGGCATCAAGAGAATGAAAACCCTGCTACATGTTCAACACCTTAAGACACATTGACTGGAATCTCATGCTAGGGACAGGACCAACCCCCATGCATTCCGGAACACCTGTGTCATGCAGACAAATAAGACAACATAAAGAATATAGTACAGAATCAAAAGCCGTGCAACATCCAGTCATGCGTGTCTTGCAATCCTCAGTTGAGCAGTTGCCACAACAGTAAGTCATGCAACTTGTATGCCATGGAAAAGACGTGGGCACTTCATGTGCAGGTACAGTCCTGTCATTCTTTCCAGCCTCTGTGCTGGAGTTAAGACTACAGTCTCTGTAGGCTGCAGGAAAGCGCTTCATACAATAGCTCTTTCCTCTCCATCTTTATGTACAGTTTGATTCTATTTCTGTCTCTCATACACACACACATATATACTCTCTCTCTCTCCCCCTCCCCCTCTCTTACTCTCTTCATCCCACACTACATTTTGTCTCTCTCTCATACACATGACCTCTCCGTCTGTCTGTCACAAACACACATGCACTCTCTCCTTCTTTCACGCTATGTTTTGTCTCTCTCATTCTCACACATACAGAACCTCTCTCTCTCTCTCCCTCCCTCTCTCTCTCTCCTCTCTCACACACACAAACACACACACACACACACACACACACAACTTTACAGTCCTGATATACAATTGCCATAATTCTGCACACAGTCACACCCCCACAGACAAAGACAAACTGTGTACCTTGCCGGCAGCTCTTGCCTTGCCCATCCTGTCCATCATGGTGGCGCCATCTTTTTCCATGGGTGTTCTGTCATCTACTTGTGAAGAGCGGGTGCCTCGTTTAGGAAGCTTCCTCTGTGTCACCGACTTCTTCTTCACTGGGGCTCTGTGGCCTTTATCCTGACATCAAGTCACCTTATTCACTTCATGTCAG
>CM065721.1:1513712-1601212 GCA_033310375.1 Conus canariensis | reverse complement strand
TCATTACACCTTATCCTCATTAACCTCTGAAATCAACAGTCATTACACCTTATCCTCATTAACCTCTGAAATCAACGGTCATTACACCTTATCCTCATTAACCTCTGAAATCAACAGTCATTACACCTAATCCTCATTAACCTCTGAAATCAACAGTCATTACACCTTATCCTCATTAACCTCTGAAATCAACAGTCATTACACCTTATCCTCATTAACCTCTGAAATCAACAGTCATCACACCTTATCCTCATTAACCTCTGAAATCAATAGTCATCACACCTTATCCTCATTAATCTCTGAAATCAACAGTCATTACACCTTATCTTCATTAACCTCTGAAATCAATAGTCATCACACCTTATCCTCATTAATCTCTGAAATCAACAGTCATTACACCTTATCCTCATTAACCATTGAAATCAATAGTCATTACACCTTATCCTCATTAATCTCTGAAATCAACAGTCATTACATATCCTCATTAACCACTGAAATCAACAGTCATTACACCCTATCCTCATTAACCTCTGAAATCAACAGTCATTACACCTTATCCTCATTAACCTCTGAAATCAACAGTCATTACACCTTGTCTTCATTAACCATTGAAATCAACAGTCATCACACCTTATCCTCAGTAACCTCTGAAATCAACAGTCATTACACCTAATCCTCATTAACCTCTGAAATCAACAGTCATTACACCTTATCTTCATCAACCACTGAAATCAACAGTCATCACACCTTATCCTCAGTAACCTCTGAAATCAACAGTCATTACACCTTATCTTCATTAACCTCTGAAATCAAGCCATTACACCTTCTCCTCATTTTCCTCTGAAATCAACTGGTCACCACACATCACTCAGCTGTTAGCACAAGTTATCTTCTTACCTCAATCTATCTTTCTACCATCAATTATAGCACAAGTTATCTTCTTATCTCAATCTATCTTTCTACCATCAATTATAGCACAAGTTATCTTCTTACCTCAATCTATCTTTCTACCATCAATTATAGCACAAGTTATCTTCTTATCTCAATCTATCTTTCTACCATCAATTATAAAAGGAAAAAGAAATCTGTGTGTGTGTCTCATGACATCAGCCGATGTAAAAACTGCTGAGTTCAGAGCTCCAAAGTTCAGTGCTTATTCTTTAGTAAACAAACACCAAGATCGGCTATTAAGCTATTCCAAACTTGCCTGTATTTTCACAGAACACTGGGAGAACAACCCATTTAATGCTTACATGCAAGCTCCAAGAATAAAAGTGATGTATTTTCACAGAACACTGGAGAACAACCCAGCTAACGCTTACATGCAAGCTCCAAGAATAAAAGTGAGGCAGCACAAGCACTAGGTCTAAAAGCTCCCACGGCAGTGGGAATGTGCTATGGCCGAGTGGCATGAATGATACACCAAAAGCCACGGGTTCAATTCCCATGAAGGTCTTGTTTTTAAAGAAAACTGGTTTCCTTAAAAAGCATGCACACTATAAAGGTTGTTCTAATAGTAACCAGCAGGTAGGCTATTTTCATTGGTGATTTGCTGTCTTCCTACTACATGTTATTCACCTGTCACAGACTATCTTTCTACCACAGGCTATCTTTCTCTGCCACAGGCTATCTTCCTATCATAGGCTATCGTCCTATCATAGGCTACCTTCCTACCACAGGCTAACTTCCTATCATAGGCTATCTTCCTACTACATGTTATTCTCCTGTCACAGACTATCTTTCTACCACAAGCTGTCTTTCTCTGCCACAGGCTATCGTCCTATCATAGCCTATCTTCCTATCATAGGCTATCTTCCCACCACAGGCTATCTTACTATCACAGGCTATCTTCCTACCACAGGCTATCTTACTACCACAGGCTATCTTCCTACCACAGGCTATCTCCCTATCATTGGCTATCTTACTATCACAGGCTATCTTACTATCATAGGCTATCTTGCTTACTATCACAGGCTATCTTACTATCACAGGCTATCTTACTATCATAGGCTATCTTACTATCACAGGCTATCTTCCTACCAAAGGCTATCTTACTATCACAGGCTATCTTACTATCACAGGCTATCTTCCTACCACAGGCTATCTACCTATCACAGGCTATCTTCCTATCACAGGCTATCTTATTGTCACAGGCTATCTTACTATCACAGGCTATCTTATTGTCACAGGCTATCTTCCTATCACAGGCTATCTTATTGTCACAGGCTATCTTACTATCACAGGCTATCTTACTATCACAGGCTATCTTCCTACCACAGGCTATCTACCTATCACAGGCTATCTTCCTATCACAGGCTATCTTACTATCACAGGCTATCTTACTATCACAGGCTACCTTCCTACCACAGGCTATCGTCCTATCATAGGCTATCTTCCTATCACAGGCTATCTTCCTACCAAAGGCTATCTTACTATCACAGGCTATCTTACTATCACAGGCTATCTTCCTACCACAGGCTATCTACCTATCACAGGCTATCTTCCTATCACAGGCTATCTTATTGTCACAGGCTATCTTCCTACCACAGGCTATCTTACTGTCACCGGCTATCTTCCTACCACAGGCTATCTTCCTACCACAGGCTATCTTCCTGTCACATGCTATCTTACTGTCACAGGCTATCTTACTATCACAGGCTACCTTCCTACCACAGGCTATCGTCCTATCATAGGCTATCTTCCTATCATAGGCTATCTTCCTACTACATGTTATTCTCCTGTCACAGGCTATCTTTCTACCGCAAGCTATCTTTCTCTGCCACAGGCTATCTTTCTCTGTCACAGGCTATCTTTCTACCACCATCTCAATACTCCATCATCATCAGGAAGGCCGATCATGTCTGTTACTTTTTCACCATGGTAACCACTCATGATTAGAATCATGGATAATGTCTCTTGTTTTCCAGTTTGGTAACCAACCACGATCAGGATAGTGGATATGTTCCGGTTTCTTGCCAGCCTTCATAACCAGTCATAATTAGGACAGTCGATAATATCTATAAAAATAAATCAAACTTCACTTTGCAACTAAACAGAAATCATGTATGATCAAAATGCCAGTGAACTGTGTTTTTTTGTGTGTGTGGTTTTTTTTTCAAGTGAATGCAAGCCTAACACTTCATCAGTTTTTCTTCTTCTGAATGTAGGTTACATATTATCACATCACTGTATAATCTTTAAAAAATTTCCATGCCAGACAGTATGCAATCTGTCCACCAATTCTCATGTTGTTTTACATTTAATAGGATCATATTTTCAATAATTCCCATTCATCTTTTCCACTCTGTGCAACTATGCTTTATGAATTATTAAGCTTGTGGACACATCTGAGTATTCTTGATTTATTAAACAAAAAATGGGCCTAAAAATCTTGAGCTGCATTTTATGATATATTATAATGAATACTGAAATGATTCAAAGAATGTGAAATTCAAACAAATCATGTCCCAGGATTAAAAATAAAAAGCCCAGAAAAGCCCAGTTCCCAATGAAAAGTAAAAACCATACCAGATCCCCAGGAAAGGTTGTATTGGTAAAAATGTTGGCAGCATCATCAGACCTCTAACAAATAAACACAGCAAACCATACTGACATGGAGATGTTGAAACAAACATTCCTTCAAATATACAGACACAAAACATATATGCTGGGGTCAAACAGATATGCACTGAAATCTTTGACGAGAATCGTGTTATAATTGATACAGAATGAACAGGCACATTCTAAGATTTGGCTCTGGTTGAAAACTGCCTTCATAAGAAACTAATTAAGAATGCTCATAGAACACTAATAATTCGATGAACTGTCAAAATCTTCAGCAACATCCGACAGTCATCAAGACTTTTTTGTAAGAAATAAAATAATCTCATAGTGCTCTTTCACAGGAAGGAATAATACACACATATTGTTCACTACAGTGGTGAGGAGAACAAGCTTAGGTCCACATTCTCCACGAGGGTGACCAGGCAAACTGGAATATGCCCCGCTCAGATATAAAGAATAAGGTTGATAACAAGGGTGAGCAGGCAAACTGGAACATGCCCCGCTCAGATATAAAGAATAAGGTTGATAACAAGGGTGAGCAGGCAAACAGGAACATGCCCTGCTCAGATATAAAGAATAAGGTTGATAACAAGGGTGACCAGGCAAACTGGAATATGCCCTGCTCAGATATAAAGAATAAGGTTGATAACAAGGGTGAGCAGGCAAACTGGAACATGCCCCGCTCAGATATAAAGGGAAAGAGACCAGACGCAAATCCTGAGAGTGACAGGTGGAGAACAAACAAAAGAGGATGAAAGAGTTACCCTACTTGTTTATTGTTTTAAGAAAGCGTGAAAGAACAGGTGAGGGGTCAGAACTGAGGCTGTGACAGAGACTGAAATTGCTTCCCAGCCATTCTTTCTTCTTTTTTCCAGCCATTCTTTCTTCTTTTTCCCAGCCATTCTTTCTTCGTTTTCCCAGCCATTCTTTCTTCGTTTTCCCAGCCATTCTTTCTTCTTTTTCCCAGCCATTCTTTCTTCTTTTTTTTCCAGCCGTTCTTTCTTCTTTTGTTTTTCCAGCCATTCTTTCTTTTTTTTCCAGCCATTCTATCTTCTTTTTTTTTAATAATAATAATAATGTATGGATTTTATATAGCGCAATTCTTGGGATCAACTCATTGCGCTCAGCACACACTCAAACACTCGCACTAACATGTGTTCACACACACACGCACACACACACACACACACACACACACACACACCTACCGACACAGGCGCACTTATCAAGTTCATCGGTTCAAGCGTAAACAATACAGTTATGCATGCAGTACATAAAAAGTCAGGTCATATTAATAGACACAGCATTCAGATATTATGGTTGAAGAAGGCTTTCCTAAAGAAGTATGTTTTTAACTCTGACTTGAATTTAGATACTGTAGGCAGGTCACGTAAGCTGTCAGGAAGAGAATTCCAAAGAGTGGGCACACTAAAGCTAAATGCTCTCTCACCGACTGTCTTTAACGAGCGCCTAGGAATTTTCAGAAGTTTTTGAGAAGATGAGCGAAGAGACCGAGAAGTTTGATAGGTGGACAGAGAAGCAGAAAGATACTGTGGGAGTGTCCCATCAAAGAAATGATAGGCAAAAACTGCGATTTTGAACTGCCATCGATATTTGATGGGAAGCCAGTGGAGTTCACGTAACAAAGGTGTAATATGCTCATTTTTACGCTTTTTGAGAACAAGCCGAGCTGCACTGTTTTGCACCCTTTGTAATCGTGCAAGCTGTTCTGAAGGAAGTCCTGCTAACACAGAGTTACAGTAGTCTAGTTGGGACATTACCATGGCGGTGATGAGTCTGATTGTTGCCTGTATGGAGAGGTAAGACCGGATAGAAGCAATACGTCGCAATTCCAGGAAGCATGCACGACAAACATTAGATATTTGGTTCTGCATAGAGAGCGTTTAATCAATGCTAACACCTAAATATTTCACTGACTCTTTGAAAGGTAAAACAACACCATCAATTTCTGCCGACTCAGCTTTAACCATCTTGACATGAGAGGAGGTACCAACAGCCATGATCTCGGTTTTGTCACTATTCAGCTTGAGTTTGTTGCTGGTCATCCAGACTTTTATGTCCCTAAAACATGCGGTAATATCTGATTGAGCACCTTGAAAATCGCTGGTGGTTGCACTCTTAGAGAGTTCAGTGTCATCTGCGAACTTGTGGAAGTCACAGCCATGGGCAGAAATAACGTCAGATAAGGGCTGAGAATAAAGGGTAAAAAGAAATGGTCCAAGGACAGAGCCCTGGGGAACACCATACAGAACAGAAGAAGGGGATGATTTAGCACCATCAACGATTACCGTCTGTGTCCTGTCAGAAAGGTATGATGTAAACCATTTGAGAACCATATCGTCAAATCCAAAAGTAACCTTGAGTCTCTTGAGTAGGATAGAGTGGTCAAGAGTATCAAAAGCAGCACTGAGGTCAAGCAATGCTAGAAGGGAGACCAGTTTATCGTCTGTTTTACAAAGCAGGCAGTCTAAGACACTCAGAACTGCAGTTTCTGTGCTATGGTTTTTCCTATAAGCGGACTGACACACTTCCAGGAGACCATTATCTGACAAATGGGATTGGAGCTGCTTCAAGACAACACGTTCGAGGATTTTAGAAAGAAATGGAAGATTCGATACTGGTCTAAAATTCTTCGTATCATTTGTGTCAAGACTACTTTTCTTCAACAAAGGTGTGACAACAGCCATTCTTTCTTCTTTCTTTTTTCCAGCCATTCTTTCTTCTTCTTTTTCCAGCCATTCTTTCTTCTTCTTTTTCCAGCCATTCTTTCTTTTTTTCCAGCCATTCTTTCTTCTTTTTTTCAGCCATTCTTTCTTCTTTTTTTCCCAGCCATTCTTTCTTCCTTCTTTTTTTCCAGCCATTCTTTCTTCTTTTTTTCCCAGCCATTCTTTCTTCTTCTTTTTTTCCAGCCATTCTTTCTTCTTTTTTTCCAGCCATTCTTTCTTCTTTTTTTCCAGCCATTCTTTCTTCTTCTTTTTTTTCCAGCCATTCTTTCTTCTTCTTTTTTCCAGCCATTCTTTCTTCTTCTTTTTTCCAGCCATTCTTTCTTCTTTTTTTTCAGCCATTCTTTCTTCCTTCTTTTTTTCCAGCCATTCTTTCTTCTTCTTTTTTCAGCCATTCTTTCTTCTTCTTTTTTTCCAGCCATTCTTTCTTCTTTTTTTTCAGCCATTCTTTCTTCTTTATTTTCAGCCATTCTTTCTTCCTTCTTTTTTTCCAGCCATTCTTTCTTCTTCTTTTTCCAGCCATTCTTTCTTCTTTTTTTCCAGCCATTCTTTCTTCTTTTTTTTTCCAGCCATTCTTTCTTCTTCTTTTTCCAGTCATTCTTTCTTCTTCTTTTTTTCCAGCCATTCTTTCTTCTTTTTTTCCCAGCCATTCTTTCTTCTTCTTTTTTCCAGCCATTCTTTCTTCTTTTTTTCCAGCCATTCTTTCTTCTTTTTTTCCAGCATTCTTTTCTTCTTTTTTTTCAGCCATTCTTTCTTCTTTTTTTTTCCAGTCCATTCTTTCTTCTTCTTTTTTCCCAGCCATTCTTTCTTCTTTTTTTTCCAGCCATTCTTTCTTCTTCTTTTCCAGCCATTCTTTCTTTTTTTTTCCAGCCATTCTTTCTTCTTTTTTTCCAGCCATTCTTTCTCTTATTTTCCAGCCATTCTTTCTTCTTTTTTCCAGCCATTCTTTCTTTCTTTTTTTTCCAGCCATTCTTTCTTCTTTTTTTCCAGCCATTCTTTCTCTTATTTTCCAGCCATTCTTTCTCTTATTTTTCCAGCCATTCTTTCTTTTTTTTCCAGCCATTCTTTCTCTTATTTTCCAGCCATTCTTTCTTCTTTTTTCCAGCCATTCTTTCTTTTTTTTTTCCAGCCATTCTTTCTCTTTTTTCCCAGCCATTCTTTCTCTTATTTTCCAGCCATTCTTTCTTTTTTTTCCAGCCATTCTTTCTTTTTTTTCCAGCCATTCTTTCTCTTATTTTCCAGCCATTCTTTCTCTTTTTTCCAGCCATTCTTTCTTTTTTTTTTCCAGCCATTCTTTCTCTTTTTTCCCAGCCATTCTTTCTCTTATTTTCCAGCCATTCTTTCTTTTTTTTCCAGCCATTCTTTCTTTTTTTCCCAGCCATTCTTTCTCTTATTTTCCAGCCATTCTTTCTCTTATTTTCCAGCCATTCTTTTTTTTTTTTCCAGCCATTCTTTCTCTTATTTTCCAGCCATTCTTTCTCTTATTTTCCAGCCATTCTTTCTTTTTTTTCAGCCATTCTTTCTTTTTTTCCCAGCCATTCTTTCTCTTATTTTCCAGCCATTCTTTCTCTTATTTTCCAGCCATTCTTTCTTTTTTTTTTCCAGCCATTCTTTCTCTCTTATTTTCCAGCCATTCTTTCTTCTTATTTTCCAGCCATTCTTTCTTTTTTTTCAGCCATTCCTTCTTTTTTCCAGCCATTCTTTCTTCTTTTTTTCCAGCCATTCTTTCTTCTTATTTTCCAGCCATTCTTTCTTTTTTTTCCAGCCATTCTTCTCTTATTTTCCAGCCATTCTTTCTTCCCTTCTTTTTTTTCCAGCCATTCTTTCTTCTTTTTTCCAGCCATTCTTTCTTCTTATTTTCCAGCCATTTCTTCTTCCTTCTTTTTTCCAGCCATTCTTTCTTCTTATTTTCCAGCCATTCTTTCTTCTTATTTTTCCAGCCATTCTTTCTTCTTCTTTTTTTACCAGCATTCTTTCTTCTTATTTTCCAGCCATTCTTTCTTCTTCTTATTTTCCAGCCATTCTTTCTTCTTATTTTCCAGCCATTCTTTCCTTCTTCTTTTTCCCAGCCATTCTTTCTTCTTCTTTTTTCCAGCCATTCTTTCTTCTTATTTTCCAGCCATTCTTTCTTCTTATTTTCCAGCCATTCTTCTTCCTTTCTTCTTTTTTTCCAGCCATTCTTTCTTTCTTCTTATTTTTCCAGCCATTTCTTCTTCTCTTCTTATTTTCCAGCCATTCTTCTCTTCTTATTTTCCAGCCATTCTTTCTTCTTATTTTCCAGCCATTCTTTCTTCTTTTTTTCCAGCCATTCTTTCTTCTTATTTTCCAGCCATTCTTTCTTCTTCTTTTTTCCAGCCATTCTTTCTTCTTTTTTTCCAGCCATTCTTTCTTTTTTTTCCAGCCATTCTTTCTTCTTATTTTCCAGCCATTCTTCTTCTTTTTTCCAGTCATTCTTTCTTCTTCTTATTTCCAGCCATTCTTTCTTCTTATTTTCCAGCCATTCTTTCTTTTTTTTCTAGCCATTCTTTCTTCTTATTTTCCAGCCATTCTTTCTTCTTATTTTCCAGCCATTCTTTCTTCATTCTTTTTTTCCAGCCATTCTTTCTTTTTTTCTAGCCATTCTTTCTTCTTATTTTCCAGCCATTCTTTCTTCCTTCTTTTTTTCCAGCCATTCTTTCTTCTTTTTTCCCAGCCATTCTTTCTTCTTTTTTTCCAGCCATTCTTTCTTCTTTTTTCCAGCCATTCTTTCTTCCTTCTTTTTTTCCTGCCATTCTTTTCTTTTTTTTCCCAGCCATTCTATCTTCTTCTTTTCCCAGCCATTTTCTTCTTCTTTTTTTCCCCAGCCATTCTTTCTTCTTCTTTTTTCCAGCCATTCTTTCTTCTTTTTTTCCCAGCCATTCTTTCTTCTCTTTTTTCCAGCCATTCTTTCTTCTTTCTTTTTTTCCAGCCATTCTTTCTTCTTTTTTTTTTCCCAGCCATTCTTGATGCCACACAATCAGTGGCCAAGTCTTTAAATGTCATTGTACCAGAGAAGAAAGGGATCAAAACTGTGCCACTCCATTCAGTTTCAGTTTCATCAACAAAATATCACTGTGTGCAGACTAATCCATACATGCTACACCTATTCTGCTAAGCTATAAGACCACACTGTGCACGATTTACCAATGGATAAATGAATTAATGACTAAGATGAAAGGATTTAAGATGAGGGTGTCATGGATAGGGCTTACCGATGTCTGATCTGAGCATTAGCCTAATGAGCTAGTCAGACCTTGGAGAGCTATTCAATGTCTTCAGTGCCATGTCTACCAATGTAAGCACAGTTTACAAGAAGGTGTGAAGGGAAGTGCCTCACTAGTTGAATTTGTTTGTCTTTCCCTTTGTTTGAATCAAAAACAGGTTGACTCTTTCGACACTGTGGGGTACTGAGGAAAACAAAAACCAGCAACAAATAACTGTACTGAACGCTAAGCAGTGGATGAATGAAAGTGCTGGTAACTGTCTATGCAAAGGTGATTTTTTTGGGGGGTGGGGGGTGGGGTGGGTGGGTGGGAGGGGATAATACATGGATCAAGGGGAAGAGAGTGCAGAAGGAGAAGAAGTGAAGAAAGCAGAAGAGAAAAATATTGCAAACTGGGTGTGAAGCCAACAGTCAGCGATTCGGGGGTAACTGTGAAAAAAGAGGTGTATAACATTCACAGACAATCACATTACAAATGATTGAAACGTCAGACATACAAACATTGCGCTTGTTTATTTTTTCAGTTTCACATAATGGATCGTTTCAGTATAGCTTTATCTCTTTTGTCGAGCGTGGAAGATTACAAAGAAAAGATAAAGTGGCCCACATTGAAGCCGTGTTCAAACAAGAAGTTTTGTCACTGAACTTCAAGAATATGATCACCACTGAAGACGCTGTGCCTTATACGTCAACAGAACACATGTACAGAAACACACACTCCCTAACACAAGCAATCATACAAGTCACACAACAAAAATTGCAAACTAGCACACCCTTCCGCCTACCTCCCGGTACTGACGCTGATGCTGCCGACGTGGGAATGGTCGGCTTCCTTCTTGACGCTGACAGGCGCTCGCCGAGGTCCCCTCATCAAGGCCTGGGCATCAATCTCCACATCGCTGATGGCTTTGCGTGTCCTCTTCGCCGCAGGGAGTTCCTCCCTGCCGCCTTTGTCAACCACTTTGTCAGCCTTGGTTTTTGCTTCCACCGCCGCTAGTTATCACATATGTCCAGACCTGTGTGTGAAGATCCTTTCTTTTCCTTTTAATATTTTGTAATATGACAATATTCACATTTGTTAATACTACCTAGCCGCGGGCTGTGCGCACGGCACAATTCCCTGCTCCCGCATGCTCGCGCATGGCACTCAGTCCCTGCTGACGCGCATATTTCACTACTTTTTTTTTTCTTACGGTAGCTAGAAAATAACTGACAGTGTTGTGTTAGGTGTGCTGGGAAGGAACAAACACTAAACTAATTGAACATAGTAATTTCAAATCAGTTACTTTCAATGTGCAGACACGACTGTGCGTTGAAAAACATGTCTGATAAAGTAAAGAAAATTCTTTGTTTACATTCTATTCCGTTCTTTTACAACACCAAATCAGAAGATGAAGGGACGAAAAACCATTCAACTCTTACCTTGCCAAACATTCATGAATCATCATGTAATCCATTTGAAAAGAAAATTAACTTCCATGAGTTTCTCCTGAAAGATCAATACACTACACGCACTGTTCTGATTCACAGTCATGTTGATATTTGGCCGATGGAGTGTTTCTTTTCACTGGATGAACAATTCAATGGGCGTAAGTTTCTAAAGTACCCTGGTACAGACTACTGTTGATCAAAGCACAGTAATACACAATAAAAATGACAGAAAAAGCTGAGAGTAGCTGATCATGACACAATTGATGTACAGCGCTTGTACTTTACACATCGACTTTCAAACACCGGCTGTCTGCACTTATCACACAGCAGCATAATTTCAAATGATTCACTCCCCTCTTCTCTTTCACAGTTTTCTATCTCTCTATCACTCCCCTCATCATCAGATCCACTTTGTAATATGATTTCAAGCGCTTCATTGAGCGAGATATTACTACCACCCCTTCGACTGACCGACATTTTTTCTGGCACAGGAAATTCCAGCCGTGCTTAGCAGGAAAACCCAGAGCCAGTTCCTTTGTTTCAAAGCTGCTGGGATCAGCCAAATTCATGATAGAGCACTAAAAGTAGGGTCTACAACTCGCTAGGACATCCCCAAGACTAGTTATAGAGCTTATTTCCCTTAGACCATTTAATGGAAAATGTAGGAATTTTTCATGTTCCCGTCTGCCAATAGTGGCGGACATGGCAGAATGTACCGTCTGTCCGTCCGCCACCCTTGGCTGACGCGGCTGCAAGGGAAAGAAATCCCGTCTGCTACTATTGGAGGACACTGCTGGTAAAGGTCAAAAGGACAGGGAAAGGAAGAGGAGGAGGGAGGGAGAATGGGGAAGCGGTCAAGGGGAGGCATTCCTCTGTATTGTGCTTATTGTTGCAAGTTTACAATTATTGTGCACAAGAATTAAATGCAGCACTTAAGCACTATCATGTCTTGTCAATACTTCTTTTTAAAATGCTTACACAAAATGCACACACACACACACACACACACACACACACACACACACACACACACACACACACCTCACACATCCTTCTTCCTCTCTCTCTCTCTCTCTCTCACATACACACACACACACACACACACACACACACACAAAAACAAACAAAGCAGTAGGTATGTGAACTATCCATGTTCAAACGTCCATGCTGGGCCATGATGAAGGGAATGCACACAGAACAAAATGGTGGCATGTGATGGAGTGGAAACAGAAACAAACATAACAACAACTATTAAGAAACTTACAATGGAGTGAAAACAGAAACATAAACATAACAACAACTATCAAGAAACGTACAATGGAGTGAAAACAGAAACAAACATAACAACAACTATCAAGAAACGTACAATGGAGTGAAAACAGAAACAAACATAAACAACTATCAAGAAACGTACAATGGAGTGGAAACAGAAACAAACATAACAACAACTATCAAGAAACGTACAATGGAGTGAAAACACAAACAGAAACATAACAACAACTATCAAGAACTATCAAGAAACGTACAATGGAGTGAAAACACAAACATACACATAACAACAACTATCAAGAAACATACAATGGAGTGAAAACAGAAACATAACAACAACTATCAAGAAACTTACAATGGAGTGAAAACAGAAACATAACAACAACTATCAAGAAACTTACAATGGAGTGAAAACAGAAACATAACAACAACTATCAAGAAACGTACAATGGAGTGAAAACAGAAACAGAAACATAACAACAACTATCAAGAAATGTACAATGGAGTGAAAACAGAAACAGACATAACAACAACTATCAAGAAACTTACAATGGAGTGAAAACAGAAACATAACAACAACTATCAAGAAACTTACAATGGAGTGAAAACAGAAACATAAACATAACAACAACTATCAAGAAACATACAATGGAGTGAAAACAGAAACACAAACATAACAACAACTATCAAGAAACATACAATGGAGTGAAAACAGAAACAAACATAACAACAACTATCAAGAAATGTACAATGGAGTGAAAACAGAAACATAAACATAACAACAACTATCAAGAAACGTACAATGGAGTGGAAACAGAAACAAATATAACAACAACTATCAAAAAAACGTACAATGGAGTGAAAACAGAAACAAACATAACAACAACTATCAAGAAACGTACAATGGAGTGAAAACAGAAACAGAAACATAACAACAACTATCAAGAAACGTACAATGGAGTGAAAACAGAAACAAACATAACAACAACTATCAAGAAACATACAATGGAGTGAAAACACAAACATACACATAACAACAACTATCAAGAAACGTACAATGGAGTGAAAACAGAAACACAAACATAACAACAACTATCAAGAAATGTACAATGGAGTGAAAACAGAAACATAAACATAACAACAACTATCAAGAAACATACAATGGAGTGAAAACAGAAACATAAACATAACAACAACTATCAAGAAACATACAATGGAGTGAAAACAGAAACAAATATAACAACAACTATCAAGAAACGTACAATGGAGTGAAAACAGAAACAGAAACATAACAACAACTATCAAGAAATGTACAATGGAGTGAAAACAGAAACAGACATAACAACAACTATCAAGAAACGTACAATGGAGTGAAAACAGAAACATAACAACAACTATCAAGAAACGTACAATGGAGTGAAAACAGAAACATAAACATAACAACAACTATCAAGAAACGTACAATGGAGTGAAAACAGAAACAGAAACATAACAACAACTATCAAGAAACGTACAAAGGAGTGAAAACAGAAACAGAAACATAACAACAACTATCAAGAAACGTACAATGGAGTGAAAACAGAAACAGACATAACAACAACTATCAAGAAACGTACAATGGAGTGAAAACAGAAACACAAACATAACAACAACTATCAAGAAATGTACAATGGAGTGAAAACAGAAACATAAACATAACAACAACTATCAAGAAACATACAATGGAGTGAAAACAGAAACATAAACATAACAACAACTATCAAGAAACATACAATGGAGTGAAAACAGAAACAAATATAACAACAACTATCAAGAAACGTACAATGGAGTGAAAACAGAAACAGAAACATAACAACAACTATCAAGAAATGTACAATGGAGTGAAAACAGAAACAAACATAACAACAACTATCAAGAAACGTACAATGGAGTGAAAACAGAAACATAACAACAACTATCAAGAAACGTACAATGGAGTGAAAACAGAAACATAAACATAACAACAACTATCAAGAAACGTACAATGGAGTGAAAACAGAAACAGAAACATAACAACAACTATCAAGAAACGTACAAAGGAGTGAAAACAGAAACAGAAACATAACAACAACTATCAAGAAACGTACAATGGAGTGAAAACAGAAACAGACATAACAACAACTATCAAGAAACGTACAATGGAGTGAAAACAGAAACAGACATAACAACAACTATCAAGAAACGTACAATGGAGTGAAAACAGAAACAGACATAACAACAACTATCAAGAAACGTACAATGGAGTGAAAACAGAAACATAACAACAACTATCAAGAAACGTACAATGGAGTGAAAACAGAAACATAAACATAACAACAACTATCAAGAAACGTACAATGGAGTGAAAACAGAAACAGAAACATAACAACAACTATCAAGAAATGTACAATGGAGTGAAAACAGAAACAAACATAACAACAACTATCAAGAAACGTACAATGGAGTGAAAACAGAAACAGAAACATAACAACAACTATCAAGAAACATACAATGGAGTGAAAACAGAAACAGAAACATAACAACAACTATCAAGAAACGTACAATGCAAGGCTCAGAATATCAATTCTATCGCTCATCTGCAGTGCAGGTGTCAGGAAATAAGTCAATAACTTAAAATGAATAAAAATGTACAACACATGTCACATATACATGTGGCTTTGATTCTGAAATGAAGATACAATGATAACCTACAAGAAAACAATCAGTTTGCCAAAACGTCTGATGTCACTTGCTTCTGTTTCACACTGCAGTTTTCAAGAAATCAGAATTCTCAGAGACCAGTAAAAGACTCTGACATTCAATTTGCTGGATGCATAGTTCTTCATGAGAATTCTCAGAAACCAGTAAAAGACTCTGACATTCAGTTTGCTGGATGCATAGTTCTTCATGAGCTCATACACATGCACAAGCATATGAACAAAAACATACATGCACACACACACACACACACACACACACACACACACACACACACACACATGCACGCATACACGCACATGCGAGTGCGCACACATATGTTCATGTGCACATGCGCACACACACACACACACACTTACACACACACACACACACACACACTCACACACACACACACACTCTCACACACACACACACACACACACACACACACACACACCACACACACACACACACACACTCACACACACACACACACACACACACACACACACACACCCACACACACACACACACACCACACACACTCTCACACACACACACACACACACACACACACACACACACACACACACACACACACATCCACACTGCTATTCTAATAGCCACACCATCACTAGTATCCACAAGGCAAAATCATCTCATAGCAAAAGCTAGCTAGTTAGAAAACAACAGATTCAATAGCTGAAAAAAACTAGTTCCCTAAGATCGCGTTCAACTTGCTCATAATTTCAGGCAAAACTTCTGACAACTAAGAGCATTACATAGCATAATTATAAAAACACTATTACATTTCTGTATGAATTTGCTATCTAAATTATGAGTTCGAAAGAAATTAAATGATCTTAAAATGCATTTCTAAAAAAATGTTCAATCTCTGATCAACCTTTTTAGTGATTTTGTCCCCACAACACATAATCAGTCTCTTGACTGATATTCATGGGTCAGTCATCGACTGTAACACCTTCATGATACAATGAGACAAACAGATCAGATCATTAGGTACCACAGGTTGTCTTGCCTTCTTTCATATGGGGCAAACTACGTTTACTCAGGAAAACCAACGACATGTTTAAAGTCTACACAAAGTATTGCTAATCTCCTTCAAATTTGCACATAAAAATCTGTTCCAAAAAGATTTGGCAGTAAAGGGTTAACTACCACACAGTAGATATGTTTGTCGTTTCTTCCTTTACTTACATGACATCCATAGCTATGAAATATTAAAAGTTATCTTCTGTTTTCACAAACTGTCATGCTATAAACAAATTCAGATAATATAAACGACTGTCCAGCTATCTACCCACAACACTGGTGACTGGCATATAGTGTATCAACGACAGCTAGCACTGCGCAGGTCTCACCAGCCTCTGCTTTCTCTTTCTTTTTGCGGATTCTTTCTCTCTGCATCACTGCCTCTGAGAGAAGCAAAGGCCACGTCAGTGAAATGACAGGATGATGGCTCCAGAGGGGCAGCCACAGAATGTTCAGACTGATGTCCTCTTCTCTTTTGCTGATTTGTGGGTCAGTTTTTTTATTTTCTCAAAGCAATGAATTTTGTTCCCAAGTAGCATGTCATCTTTGTTGTGTAAGGGGGATGGCATGCATTGCTCCAGCTGCAACTGTTATGCTGTTGCTCATGGTTTTAAGATTAATCGTTCATATGTGCAACTTTTGGAGCACAGAATTCGCTTACATGGCAACTCTATGTCCTTGAATGTCTGTTCTCTATGCATTTGACTTTACACTCAATGGTAACATTCACCAAGGGAGGCAATTCGTACCACACTGTCACAGCCAAAATAGTATGGCCTACAAACTTTAACCCAAATGACAGACCCTTCCTTCCATCTGGATCCAGTCCAAACTTTAATGGATTCGTTCTTGGGTCACAAATCCATCTTTCCACCACGCTTAATGAAATTCTGTTCATTAATTGTCTTCCAACATCTTGCGGACAGACGGACAAACAAACCAACAAATGTGGGTGAAAACACAATTTCTGTAGCAGAGGTGGAAGGTTGGCAGTGATTCCATTGTAAAAGAATGACAAAGTCTACAGTGATATTTCAAATGCTGAAGCAAGCAGTTCAACTGAGTTGCCATTTAAAATTGTTCCCATGTAAACCTGGGAACATTTTGTTGATAATGTAAGCAGTTATGATCAATTCTTCCCAGACATCAACATTAATAAGCCAAAACTCTGTTGCTTATTTTTTAGAGAATCTGCACTAATGTCTGCATCCAACTGCAAAAGCTACCTTTATAAACATCGATTAAACAACCAATTAACCAACATCTATGGCACACAAATCATTAAGAGACAGTTAGGAAATAAAAAGAAAAGGAAAATAATAAAAAGAAAAGCAAACAGACTTTACATGAAAGCCGACAAAATGAAGTGAATGTACAACATACAGCCATGTCTCCCTTTACCTGGTGGTGGTCCAGTTTCTTGAAGGTATGCTTAAAAGATTACAAGGAAATATTACAGAACTGATCTGAAGAGACTTGTGTCCTTGTCAGTACGTTGGACAGAAAATATTACAGAACTGATCTGAAGAGACTTGTGTCCTTGTCAGTATGTTGGAAAGAAAATACTACAGAACTGATCTGAAGAGACTTGTGTCCTTGTCAGTACGTTGGACAGAAAATATTACAGAACTGATCTGAAGAGACTTGTGTCCTTGTCAGTACGTTGGAAAGAAAATACTACAGAACTGATCTGAAGAGACTTGTGTCCTTGTCAGTATGTTGGACAGAAAACAAGCAAATATCATGGTAATGTTCTGAACAAGAAATTCTCCTCAAATCCCATTTCACAAATACAGAATAGCACAGGAGAATAATGACGAAAAATAAGATGCATATATTTTTTTCAAACACACAACACTGTATGAAATATATCCAAGACTGAAAGAACAGATTAAGGTGTTTATTGTGTACATATTAATAATGTTACATTAATGCACCCTTCACCCTTGTGATACAGCATAAGCATGTTCCTGTTCCAAAAAAAAAAATCATAGAATGACATTAAAATCCCATTCACAAGTATATTATCTTTGACCATTTACAGTTTGATTACCATGTCACCGTATTATTAGAAACGGAAGAGAAATTAAAGTGATACCATAAAACACTCACTGCAGTAAGTTATGCTGTAAAAATTTTCATTAAACAAATCTTTGCTGATGAAAATTATTTTAGAAGTAGCACAACAATCATTTCTGTCTGTCTGAAGTTCTTTCACACACACATGTATGCATGCAGGCACGTGCGCGCGGGCACACACACACACACACACACACACACACACACACCACACACACACACACATGTTTAAACCAGTGAGTCTGTTCATAGGGATTCTCTCAGGAGCTAAATGCGAGTCATGGAAGTGTATATACTACTTGAGGAGGTCACACAAAGCTGGATCTCTTTCCTTCTTTCAGAGAGAGAGAGACAGACAGACAGACAGACAGACAGACAGAGAGAGAGAGAGAGAGAGAGGGAGAGAGAGAACTTTTGTTTAGTTTTATTCAATCAAGAATTGAGATTTTAGGCAGAGCCTATTTTTCTAATCTGTCCTCGTTAGAGAGACAGACCGATAGACAGACAGACAGAGACAGACGGACAGAACAAAAAAAGGCAGGAGAAAAGAAGAGCAAAGTTGAAGCATGAAGTCAGATAAACCTTAAAGACTCAAAGGTCATTAAAGGTAACACCTGCTTTTTCTTCTCTCATATAACCAAAAAAGGGAGATATACATAATTTACAACACAGGGTTGGTTTTTTTTTCCTTTTTTCTCTCCTAAAGTAACCAAAATATTTGAAGGTTTGATTAATGCTATAGTGTATTTGTTTGTGAACTTACCAGCCACCAGTTCCATGTCTGGAATTTTCTTTGGCGGCAACAGGTCTTTGATGTGGTCCTCAGTGTCACTTTTTTCTTCCTGAAACACACAGGAGACTGAAAGCTGGCTTAGCATCAAATGGTTCAAGACTCTTTAACTCTGCACACACTGCTCCTATACAGTTTCTAATCAATGTTTGAGTTCATAGTTAAATCAAAGACACTAAGAAAAAGAAAGAGGGATAACTGGAGGTTTTCTGTTCTGTGTGGAATGAAGGCCAGCCACTCTTGCTGTCAGTTTAAGTGAAGAGTTAGCTGCTCGACTCTCTGACATCAGAATCTGACGATGTCCTGACTGCTTTGTGTTTGCAATTAGGTAGATAATGACATGTCTCTCTCTCTCTCTCTCTCTCTCTCTCTCTCTCTCTCTCTCTCTCTTTCTCTCTCACACACACACACACACACACACACACACACACACACACACACACGTGCATGACAGACAAACAGACTCAGTGATTACGAGGTAAACAATGCACTTCACATGTTTCATTCAGTCTCTACAATTCATGGTCTTTGTCAAACGACCACTGTGCAGTCAAGAATAATTAACTGAACAGGATGACAGGCACATGCTAATGCACAGGCACCATACAAAACTATATTTTCACACAGACACCATACAAAACTATATTTTTACACAGACACCATACAGAACTCTATTTTACAACTGATGCAGATTGCTGCCCACCACCTTATTTCCACTTAAAACAAGATCTCTGAGACTCTTCGCCAGTCTGAAGGCCATCTTGGTCAGCGGGCAACAATGAATAGATCTCTTGTTTTACAAATGTTCAAATTTCACAACACACACACACACACACACACACACACACACACACACACACACACTCACACTCACACTAGTCTATCATTAGAGGCAGTGTTATCAAAAGTTGTGATTTATTCACTAGGATCATCCATAAAAAAAATGTCATCTAACACTTGCCTCACAGCAAACCTTCTTTACTGGGTCACAGTGTTGGAGGCGAAAAAAAAAAAAAAAAGGAAGACACATCACTAATCAAATCATTTGAGTTTTACTCACATAAAGCTGCACATGATTCAGCATGGAAATGGATTTGAAGTACTGTCCCTTGACACAACATTTGTTCATAGCTTGAGTGGTGATTGATTTTAATCAAGACTTAATGGCCAAAGCCGGGAACTGCGTAGAAAGGACTAAAACTTTACTATCAAGACCACACAAACATATACACACACTGCCTGGTTACCATATATACAGCCTGGTCACCATATATACATACACTGCCTGGTCACCATATATACACACTACCTGGTCACCTTATATACACACATAACCTGGTCACCATACAGACACACACTACCTGGTCACCATATATACACACACTGCCTAGTCACCATATATACACACACTGCCTGAACACCATATATACACACACTACCTGGTCACCATATAGACACACACTACCTGGTCACCATATAGACACGCACTGCCTGGTCACCATATATACATACACTACCTGGTCACTATATATACACACACTGCCTGGTCACCATATAGACACACACTACCTGGTCACCATATATACACACACTGCCTGGTCACCATATATACACACACTGCCTGGTCACCATATAGACACACACTACCTGGTCACCATATAGACACACACTGCCTGGTCACCATATATACACACACTGCCTGGTCACCATATAGACACACACTCCCTGGTCACCATTTAAACACACACTACCTGGTCACCATACATACACACACTACCTGGTCACCATATATACACACACTACCTGGTCACCAAATATACACACACTGCCTGGTCACCAAATATACACACATACCTGGTCACCATATATACACACACTGCCTGGTCACCATATATACACATACTACCTGGTCACCATATATACACACACTGCCTGGTCACCATATATACACACACATACCTGGTCACCATATATACACACACTGCCTGGTCACCATATATACACACACTACCTGGTCACCAAATATACACACACTGTCTGGTCACCAAATATACACACATACCTGGTCACCGTATATACACACACTGCCTGGTCACTAAGACTGACCATGGGTTTTTGCAGTACAAATCATGTGAACCCCAGTATAATCATAGAAGGACTGCTTTGCAGTGAAATCCCTCACTGACCAGCGCTGTAAACATCACATTGCAATGAAATCCCTCACTGACCAGCGCTGTAAACATCACATTGCAATGAAATCCCTCACTGACCAGTGCTGTAAACATCACACTGCAATGAAATCCCTCACTGACCAGTGCTGTAAACATCACACTGCAATGAAATCCCTCACTGACCAGTGCTGTAAACATCACACTGCAATGAAATCCTCACTGACCAGTGCTGTAAACATCACACTGCAATGAAATCCCTCACTGACCAGTGCTGTAAACATCACTTTGCAATGAAATCCCTCACTGACCAGTGCTGTAAACATCACACTGCAATGAAATCCCTCACTGACCAGTGCTGTAAACATCACATTACAATCAAATCCCTCACTGACCAGCGCTGTAAACATCACACTGCAATGAAATCCCTCACTGACCAGCGCTGTAAACAGCACAGAATACAGGGACACAAGTCTCACCTCTGACACTGCCTGGGACACAGCTTCTGGTGTAGAGGAGGGGGTGAGGGTGGGAGTGGGTCCTGGGGATCCGTGGAATCTGGGGAACTCAAAGCGCTTGACGCCCTTCTGGCTTGCTGCCTCGGCCTCACCCTCTCCGTCTAATGTGGCTGACCTTTGCCCTTCCTCTTGTTTGTCTGCATTAGCAGCGTCAGCAGCTCCCTTTCTCTTTTTCCGTTTGTGCTTCTGCTTCTCTGCAAACAGGGAGCGCACAACGCTCGTGGAAAAGCCACTCACAACAACCTTGTGTGACATTCACTATAGAACAACTTCATTAACAAATAAATACATTACTCACAACAACCTTGTGTGACATTCACTATAGAACAACTTCATTAACAAATAAATACATTACTCACAACAACCTTGTGTGACATTCACTATAGAACAACTTCATTAACAAATAAACACATTACTCACAACAACCTTGTGTGACATTCACTATAGAACAACTTCATTAACAAATAAACACATTACTCACAACAACCTTGTGTGACATTCACTACAGAATAAATTCATTAACAAATAAACATATTACTCACAACAACCTTGTGTGACATTCACTACAGAATAAATTCATTAACAAATAAACACATTGCTCACAACAACCTTGTGTGACATTCACTACAGAAATAATTCATTAACAAATAAACATATTACTCACAACCACCTTGTGTGACATTCACTATAGAATAAATTCACTGACAAAATAATGAACACATTGCTCACAACCACCTTGTGTGACATTCACTATAGAATAAATTCACTGACAAAATAATAAACACATTGCTCACAACAACCTTGTGTGACATTCACTATAGAATAAATTCATTAACAAATAAACATATTACTCAACCAACCTTGAATGATATTCACTACAGAATAAATTAATTAACAATAAACACATTTTCTTTTGAATGAGTAACATAAATTACCTTTCGACTTATTGTTTACATTTCTCCAAATATCATCTGAATGACTGAAGCAGTTTTCTCCAAATGTCACATGAATGTCTGAAGCACTTTTATGTTTTAATGTCATATGAATGTCTGAAGCAACTTTATGTTTTAATGTTGTTTATTTTTCTCCCAATGTCATAGGAATGACTGAAGCAGTTTCATGTTTCCATGTTGTTTACTTTTCTCCAAATGTCACATGAATGTCTGCAGCAGTTTCGTGCTTTCATAATGGGGTGAAAATTCAGCAACTGTTTACAATCTATGCTATAGACACATTATATTTGATTATGATACAACATGCAACACATAAGCAGTTTGCAAAGTGGTTGTATTACTGTAACAGAGATCAACGACAAATGTCTTTGTGGACTGAGAATTCTAACAGTTGACACCTTTTACCTTTGATCAAACATGACTGTGAGTTGAATGAGGGGGTTTATTTATCAATACACTACAACCATGAACATGATCACATAGCTGTATTCCAACATGTCTGACAATGGAATGAGGGGTTTATTTCTCAATACACTACAACCATGCAAATGACAACATAGCTGTATTCCAACATGCAGTCTCCTACCGCGCATTTGGTACTCTACCACACAACCAACCATGCAAACAAACAGTAGATGCAGGCCTCAGACACTAGTTCAAGTCCAGATACTGACAAAGCTTTACACCAAGGCCTGGAGGACACACACACAATGTCCATTCCACCAACAAAGCTTTACACCAAGGCCTGGAGGACACACACACAATGTCCATTCCACCAACAAAGCTTTACACCAAGGCCTGGAGGACACACACACAATGTCCATTCCACCAACAAAGCTTTACACCAAGGCCTGGAGGACACACACACAATGTCCATTCCACCGACAAAGCTTTACACCAAGGCCTGGAGGACACACACACAATGTCCATTCCACCAACAAAGCTTTACACCAAGGCCTGGAGGACACACACACAATGTCCATTCCACCAACAAAGCTTTACACCAAGGCCTGGAGGACACACACACAATGTCCATTCCACCGACAAAGCTTTACACCAAGGCCTGAAGGACACACACACAATGTCCATTCCACCAACAAAGCTTTACACCAAGGCCTGGAGGACACACACACAATGTCCATTCCACCAACAAAGCTTTACACCAAGGCCTGGAGGACACACACACAATGTCCATTCCACCAACAAAGCTTTACACCAAGGCCTGGAGGACACACACACAATGTCCATTCCACCGACAAAGCTTTACACCAAGGCCTGGAGGACACACACACAATGTCCATTCCACCAACAAAGCTCTTACAATGAGACTAATGACTAGTAAAACATCATGCTGTCAGTTTCAGCCAGGTGTGAACAAATTCTTCTATACATGTGAATGGAAGGGTTAGGTAGTGCAGAAACCTGTGGTTAAAGCAACAGGCTACACCATCTCAAAGGATGAGCCAGTGTTCTACACAATCTGATGTCAGTGTAGAGCACAAGACCTATATTTTACATAGTTAATTACACTTGTGTGCCTTTACTCTAGGTGAATGGGTACAGCAAGCAGCATTGAGTTGGGAGTTACACGCCTTTCATTGTTTCACTATGGGAATAAAAGTTACCAAACTTGCTTGTCTATACTTCTTGTTCAAAAAGATCACACCTCGGTCTCCTACTTAGCATTTAATTGGCTGTCAGCATTTTACAGGTATCCCTGGATTGACTGGATTCAATCATTTTATCATTCATTAAATCGAAAACGTGATTAAGCTATATATATATATATATATATATGATACTTTATGAAATCATTTCTATTTTTTCCCTACAAAGGTAAAAGGTATTTGATCACTGTTTTTTGTTTAAAAACAGACATATTGCATATACCTGATGGTACATTTGGATGTTGGAATGTGAGAATCCATGTACGTGTGCAGCTATGTATGCATGTATGTGGCTAGGACTGATTACTCAAAAAGTTATCACTATATTGATGTGCACATTGATAGGGCTGTAAAAATGTATGGCTAGGATTTTAAGGGTGTTTGCTTTTTCACCTTTTTCTTGATATTGTGTGAGTGTGTGTGTGTGTGTGTGTGTGTGTGTGTGTGTGTGTGTGTGTGTGTGTGTGTGTTGTGTTGTGTTAATAATGCCAGTATGCACTTCACATGGCACTATGCTAGTATGTTATGCTTACGACAAAATAAAATGAAAAACAAACAAACAAACAAGGTTCCGATGCTTAGCTAGGTTTACATCATGGGATTACCTCATTCACAATATGCTTACAAATACTGCTGTAACTGAAAATCACCGACTAGAAAACTGTGAAAGGCTAAGAACATGTCCATAAAACTAATCAAAATGTATTAACAAGAACTGATTTTTTTTGTGTGGTCAAACTCTGGCTTAAAGTAAAAGTATTTTTCAAGTAAAATTCTGAGACATAGTGATTTTCAATGGACAGACAACCTGTCACGGTCGCTAAGCCGGACGACCCTACCACCCCTACCCACGCCTATCACACACTAGGTCAGACAACACAGCACACTAACACAGTTTTACAATCACGCACGCTTCTTTATTTCACACACACTCCATGGCGCCACCACTCACGCACATCCACAACTGCACACAAGTATCCCAATTCCCGCTGACTCACCCTACTCTACTATAAAGACCTGGAAGACCCTAACCTAACCTAAAACACCAGTTGCGGTATATCACTGTGACCTGGGGACACAGCGATAGCCCGCACACGTGGTGACTAACTACTAGGGACAAGGATTTACCAAAGGGACTCTAATCTCTTAACGACCGCTACCACCCACACCTCTCCCCAGGACTCACCCTTCTCTTTTAACCCGGGACCACTACCAAACTGGTCGCTGCGTCCCTAAGGGAGGCAACGACAAGTACCCTACACTGTGCCGGCCACTACGTCCTAAAAGGAGGCAGTAGCTAACACCCCTAACCCTACTACCTAACGCTACACCCCTTCTATCACAAACATGGGACAACCCATCCCGGCCCGGAAAGCTCCAGTCCTCGGCGCTGTACGTGGCCCCTCACAGGCTGACACCTCCCCGGAAGACTCTGCACCCCGGCGCTGACCGTGGCTCCTCCGCGGGCCGACACCCTCCCCGAAGACTCTGCACCCCGGCGCTGACCGTGGCCTCCCGCAGTCTGACTCCTCCCCGCGATGGGCACGACACCCAACGCACACACACCAGACGCCCTCTCGACGGGTCCGGGGCTCGTAGGACGCCTCCTCCTCTGAAGGCCCCGCCGGACACCAAGGGTGGAAAAGGCCTGGTGCAGCGCCCTCTCACAGGACGCCTAAACAGGGACGAGGAACCAGTGCCGGAGAACTCCCGGAAGAGCACCGGTAGCCAGAGGAGAGCTGCCCCACAGAAGGCAGACGGCCTGGGTGGTCTCCCTCTCCCGGGGAAACAACAGGCACTGGAAAGCGCCGCTCACCTGCCGGCACGCGGCAGTACAGTAGAACTGCGGTGATCTGGCCCCAGCCTCAGGACGGAACAGGATACCTGCTGACACAACTGTAGGCCACTACTGTAGTGTTGCTACTACCCGAGTCATCAAGGCACATAGGCTACTTGGTAAAGCTTTAACTCTCCATCTCCCTTGCCTACTTCCCACTCGGGCATGAGAGTGACCCCTTAAATTTCGAATACATCCCCCAACCCATTACTCACTTTGGGGTTATCAGACCCATCTCCTGCCAACCCTTACAACAGCGGTAAAACAATATTCTCCCTGAGCCAATCCACGCTATTACATATGAAATTATGAATCACACCCAATTCTCGGAGAAATAAACCAATCTAAGCGATCCAACACGGACTCCATGGGCCCCCTTAGGACATACTAAATAATCTAGGAAATGGCCAATTTCACAAGGAAATGTCTCCACACAATAACCAGTAGTAATACACATCTCTCAGAGGGAAAAAAAAACAAAACAAAAAAACTTATCAATTTTTAGCGGTTCACAGTTCCAGCATTTTCACACAAGAGAATCGGCTCGCAGCCACAATCCTTCACATTATTACCCCTCTTTGCACCGTCAATTATAATCATATATCCAAAACATGATTTGTTTGCCACAATTTCCATCCAGCACCTCACTCTCATGTCATCTCTTGTCAGATAACCCAGTGGTTAATCTTTGTTATGCCAACACAACCACACTTCATACAATATTACATGCTGCACATCATCCGTTTTTATCCTATCAACTGCTAAGCTACTCGCCTTAAACTTTACCTTCCCCTTCTTTCCGACTACTAAATTTCATAACTGGGTTGCCTCCCCACAACCTAAGATATCTGTCTCCAACCCCGTTCTGTCACAAATACATACATCCCTGCACGTGTGACGACTGTCACTTTCTTACAAAACTTCTAACCATATGGACTCACTGTCCTGTACCAAATGCGTACGCCACCGATACAGCCTGCACGCGCACGACACCCGCATCGAGAACCCTAACTCGTAACGAAAGTGACAAGACACCAATATAAGTTGAATAGTCACGACCGTACTCCAGTATAAACCACTCGACCACAAATTGGCCTTAGCCCTACTACACAGTTAACCGATTCCAATGCTGTGCAGGTCAACTCCAGAATCGTTAATCAATTTCAACGAACTCCTACTATTTACAATTGAGATTGAGCACAATCATCAAACCCCTCTATGATTCACGCAGACACATCTGCACCTGACTCATATTATGATCCTCAACCAAATGCAACCTCGTACTACCCTCTTATTGAACCCACTGACATTACCATGAACTAACCACAAACAATATCTACATCACTGTCCATCAACGGTCATTATATTGAACCCACATTGTCTAGCCAAACTGTCCTGAGAAAATCCAACTCAGGAACCACTATGTACATTACTTACAAAAATATACAGGAAAAAGGTGACAACTCAAACCGGCTGACAACAAATTTCAATCACGGAACCAAGACGACATCATACCAGACAACCAGTATACGCAACGAACACATACAACTAATCCCAACATGAGACAACTACAGTACAACTCGCCATAATACAAGACAACACGACGAACTACAACACAACGAACCTAACAGATCACCAACCTGGACATACAGACGATCAACCACACCAGTTCTGCAACTGGCTGACAGTGGCTGCAACAAGGACGACACCGACTCAGCACAGGCCAAGGGCACCCAAACCCGACGAGGACCTGGCACTAACTATATGACTCGAAGTCACTCTTCAAAAACTACCGGCGCTGCCGCCGCACCTACAAGGAGTACGTTCACTCCGACGAACACCAGGGACCGAAGTGAAGCTACCCCAACGCATTCCGCCCTGGTCGGAATCAAGCGAACTCTACTCACCACACAAAACAACGATTGGTCAGAGCAGTGTATCCCTCCGCAGAGCTGACACGCCTGACCAACGGACTAGTTATTGCTCGTGCAACAACACGACAATTTACCACCACAACTCACAGACTTGACAACACAACAACAGCCGATATCCTGCCCCGCCTTCTCTGGTGTAGAACCAAAGTAACAAGAGGGTAACAATCGGGAACGAAACCAACCTCCCACTTCCATTCCATTCCTTCAATAAGTGAAGACTGGAATGAAAGAATATTGTATGTCCTATTTCCCCAGCCTCCTACCTAGCCTAATCTTTCTACCTAACCCTGAGGAACTTAACCTAACTCTAGCTAACTAAACCCCAACCTCACATACGCGCGAGCGCGCGTGCACGCACACACACACACACACACACACACACACACACACACACACACACACACACACACACACACTCGCACGCATACTCGCACACGCTCTCTATCTTGGACCACCACTACTCTTAAACACGTGGACGTACTAGTTTAGTACCCGCCGATCGGTGACACACCCCCCTGCCTAAGTTTTAACTACAGGTTAAAACCAACAACAACTTTCACTCGATCGGCGTTTTGGCCACACCCTACCTATAACAATCCAATTCTCTATCACTCATTCTGTCCTACTGTTACTTTTGATGCACTCCAAAACTTCCATCCCAACAACATCAACCTTTAAATACATCAACAACCACAGGTTACATTAATCAACCTGGACTAACTCTGCCTCACACGACCTTAACGCAGGCACTTACAGGCAGCCGTTACACTACGCACTACATATAAATTCCATAACTGAGGGGCTCTGATTACGCACAACTGCTGTGTAACACGTGCTACAAACACCACACCCTCAGTAACACTTTGCTATGCCATTCTCTACCAAAGATAACAACACATGCATAGCTTCGACAATGTCAACCTCTCACGACACAGGTTAATGGAACCCTCAGGTTTTCTCTCTCTCTCTCTCTCTCTCTCTCTCTCTCTCTCTCTCTCTCTCTCTCTCTCTCTCTCTCTTTCTCTACGGCAAGCGACTCAAGAAGTCTGCCGCCACATTGTCCTTTCCAGACACTGCCTGCACCGTAAACTGAAATGGCTGCAGCTGCAGTGCCCACCTTGTGATTCTCCCACTAACAGACTTCATCTTTTCTAAGTATTGGAGTGGGGAATGATCTGTCTGGACAATAAAGGGAGTCCCATACAAATACACCTGGAACTTTTGTATTCCCCACACCACTGCCAGACACTCCTTCTCTACTATAGGGTAATTCTGCTCTGCAGGGCTTAATTTTCTACTGGCACATGCTACAGGGCGCATCTCTTCAGGGTACTGCTGACACAGTATAGCTCCCACTCCCATTTCTGATGCGTCAGTCTGGAGCACAAATGTCAAACCTGGTACCGGCAAATTACAGACGGGAGGTTGGCAGAAATGCTGCTTCAGAGCTTGGAACGCACGTTCGCACTCGTCGTCCCATTTCACCTGCCTGGTTGTTCCCTTAGTGAGATCAGTAAGGGGCTTGGCAATGTCAGCAAACCGGGGCACAAATTTCCTGTAGTACCCCACTAATCCCAGGAATCCCCGCACTTGTCGTTTGGTCTCAGGCCTAGGCGCATCCAAAATGCGGATCATTTTATCCTGCTCAGGCCATATCTTCCCTGCACCTATCCTGTGCCCTAAGTAGGTGATTTCCCTTCCTCCCAGCTCACACTTTGAAGGCCGGGCTGACAAAGAACATTCCTTGAGTCTCTGGAAAACACGCCTGAGAACCTCTATATGGCTGTCCTGATCAACTGTGGCCACCAGGATGTCATCAATGAAATTATCGACATCTGGGCTCTCAAGTGGCTGCAATAGCTTTCTCATCATGCGCGTGAACACTGCCCCTGAGGTACACAGTCCAAATGGCATAACCTTCCACTGGAATTGTCCTTCCGGTGTAGCAAAAGCAGTCTTCGCGCGGTCCTCTCTACTCATCGGGATCTGCCAATACCCCTTAGCGAGGTCGATCTTACTGAACACCTTCTTCTCTCCAAGCTTGGCGAACAGGTACTCGATATCCGGCATGGGTTCAGCATCGAACTGTACGATGCGATTCAACCTCCTGAAGTCCACACAAAACCTGATCTTCCCATCCTTCTTCTTAACTAGTACGATGGGTGAGCAGTATGGCGACGTCGATGGCTCAATCGCACCCATCCTGATCATGGCTTTGACCTCCTCCCTAACTGTCTCTCGTTGCGCAAAAGGCACTGGGTATGGCTTCGACCTGATAGGGATGTCTGACGTCAACTTGATGCCGCACGTTTCTAGGTTTGTGCATGAGGGCACATCAGTCAGTACTTCCTTGAATTCGGCCACTAACTCGTGCAACTTCCTAGTAAAGTGCTGGTCTTCAGTAAGTACTACCACATCTTTAGGGCCTTCTGTGGCCTCCAAGGGAATGGTAGGAATGTCCTTGCTCATCAAGGGAGTTACTGTTTCCTCTTCAGGCTCCTCCGGCACAACAACCGCAGCTACCGAGGCTGTTGGATCTGCAGCGCGCTCGATGAATGACTTTAGTAGGTTTGCGTGGAAAATCTTCGTCTTTCCCCCTACTGCTATGCGGTAATCTGCTTCACCCACTCTTTCTAGTACTGTATAGGGACCCCTCCATGCCAGTTCCAATTTGTTCTGCTTGGTCGGCCGAAGTAATAGTACTCTGGACCCCACAGCTATCTTCCTGGGTTTCGCCCTCAAGTCAAAATGTCGCTTGTACCTATACGCTGCCCTTGCCAAGTTCTCCCTTGCCAGCTCGCATGACTCAGCTATCTTGTTCCTCAAGTTGACGACGTATTCTGCCGCTGTACGGAGCTCTTGCCTTTCCGGTTGTAACCACAGATCTCTCAATATCTGCATCGGCCCGCGCACCTGGCGTCCATATAGCAGCTCAAAAGGCGAAAAACCGGTACTCTCTTGTGGGACCTCTCGGTACGCAAACAGCAGTGCTGGTATCCACCGATCCCAATCACCTGGTTTCTCCTGACATAGTCTGCGCAGCATCCGCTTCAGAGTACCGTTGAAGCGTTCCACCAATCCATTGCACTGCGCATGGTATGGTGTGGTAGTCAGACCCCGAATGGCTACTAGTCGGTAGACCTCCTGCATGATCTGACCAGTAAACTGGGTTCCTCTGTCAGTCAGTACCGACCCAGGGACTCCCGTTCGTGTCCACATGTTGAACGCTGCCTCTGCCACCGACTCACCGTGATCTGGCGAAGAGGGACTGCTTCCGGATATCTTGTTGCAAAGTCGACCGTCACCAACACGTATCTGTACCCATTCTGGGATGCTGGAACGATGGGACCAATGATGTCCATCCCAACCCGCTCGAACGGCTCACGCATCAGTGGCATCCTCACGAGGGGAACTCTTGAGACTCTTCCCTTGTCCACAGTACGCTGACACTGGAAGCATGACTGGCAGTACCGACGAATGTCAGCATGCATGCCTGGCCAATAAAAATGGCGACCAACTCGCTCCTTGGTTCGGGTGGTACCTAAATGACCAGACATGGGTACGTCGTGGGCTAGCTTCATCACCGTGGTCCGTAGTTCAGCTGGGACGCAGATCTGACTCGCTACGTCCTTGGGACCCTTAAACCGCCGGACCAGTACACCAGACTTCCGAGCGTACTCGACTCGTCCAAACTTGGTGTGGAAGTGCGTCCCTGCTTCACACGCACTCCGAGCCTTCCTCAAGGTTTCATCCTGGTCCTGCAACTGAATTAACTGCTGGGTAGAGGTGTTCAGAACGCATTCCTCGACGGGCAGTGGTACAGGTTCTTGCTGCTCCCTGGCTCTCTGCGCGCGTGTCTGCACTGCCCCTACCAGCGCCGGGTCTGCGTATACAGGCACACGTGTCCAACCGGGATCTCCTACTCTCTTTGCGAAGTTTCCGATCAGGACTTCCTGCACAGGGCTATTCATGACCAAAACCTCCAACTTCCCCGCGATGAATGGTGACTTCAACTCTACTACCGCCACAGGTAACACAGACCTACATCTGGATTCAGCCAACACTACTGGGACTGTCTCTCCTGTGTACGCATCTGCTGGTACTAACCACTTGGCCACTACGGTGTGTCCGGCACCAGTGTCCCGTAATCCATTGGCCGGAGACCCGTTAACTTCTACAATGCACGCAGGCTCGTACCGCTGCTCAGCGCATGGGCGACACAACGTAGGGACTACTCGAGCTTGGGGCTGGTCACAACAATGAACAGCTCCAACAGAATGGGGCTCAGGGCATTTCCTAGCGATGTGGCCTGGCTTCTTGCAGTTGAAACAAACTATGGTCGATCTAGGCCCTTCTGATCTCCTGTTCAGCTGCTGTAGTGCACCATCACTCTGTTGGGATCTCTGTGTGGGCTGGCTCCCTACTGTTTCGCGCCTATTACCCAGGTTGGGCTGGTTAACTGTTCGGTCTTGCCTCGCCTTCCTCCCCAGTCTTTTGGCCTCTGCCAAAACAGTAGCTTCCGTTGCAAGTTGTTCCACAGTTTTCGGGCATGTCTTCCGCACCTCAGTTGTGAACTCTGGAGACAATAGCTGATAAAACTGTTCCTGGAACAGCAGATCCTTTACGTCCTCTGCCACACTCTCATCCTTGCCCGCTGCCGCACACCAGAGGGAAAACCACCGCTTCATCCTTCCCAGCATCTGGCCGAAAGTCTCAGCAGCGTCCTTCTTGATGCTCCTGAACTTTTCCCGGTAGGCCTCAGCATCTAGCCTGAAGTGGCTTAACAGGGCGCCCTTTATCTGATCATAGTCGCCTAACTCATCCGCACTTAACCGCATCACCGCTTTTCTAGCCTTTCCTCTCAGCAGAGACATCAGACGTGTGGGCCATGAGGTCTTGCTCCACTTGCACATCTGGGCTACACGCTCAAATTGGGCGATGAAAGCGTCCACGTCGTCGTTCTCTCCTAACGGCTCAAGGTGGACATGCTTCGTTTCCTCCACCTCAATCAAGCGTTTCCTATGCGCTGCTTCATCTAAGGCCTGTCTCTCTTGTATGATTAGCTCTCGCTCTCTTGCCTCTAACTCGGCTTCATCCCTTCGTCTCTTGAGATCTAACTCGGCTTGCCGTGCTTGAGCTTCTATTTCCCTTATTGCCCTTTCTTCCTCCATCTTCTTCCTCTGCAGTTCCAGTTCCAGCTGTCTCGCTGCTTTCTCATCTTCGATCTTCTTCTGCTTCACCTCTAGTTCCCTCTGCCTAGCAGCTTTCTCCTCTTCTATCTTCTTCTGCTTCATCTCTAGTTCCCTCTGCCTAGCAGCTTTCTCCTCTTCTATCTTCCTCTGCTGCATCTCTAGCTCCCTCTCATCCTTCATCTTCTGCCTCACTTTCTCCTCTTCGATCTTCTTCTGCTTCATTTCTAGCTCCCTCTGTCTATCAGCTTTCTCCTGTTCTATCTTCCTCTGCTGCATCTCTAGCTCCCTCTGCCTAGCAGCTTCCTCCTCTTCTATCTTCCTCTGCTGCATCTCTAGCTCCCTCTGCCTAGCAGCTTTCTCCTCTTCATCCCTCATCTTCTGCCTCACTTTCTCCTCCATCCGGAGCTCCAATTCTGCTTCTCTCGCCGTCTTCTCATCCTCATTACGTACTGAGTCTGTGACGAACTTGGCGAGGTCTCCCCCAGCTAAACCCATCGCCGCTCCCAACTTGGCAAACTTTGCATAAGCCCCCGTCCCCTGTTCTTGATCCACCCCCGCTCCCTGGTCACTAACCTTAGGTTTGGTATCCGCCGTAGTGGCCTGTGGATCCATGACACTATCGGGGTCGTACTGCGGATGGGCTCGGGTGTGTTTAGACATAGGGTACCCCTACCACCACAGAACTAGCAACGGACAGTATGCGATCTGAGCGCAACTGGAAGTTCCTGACTACGCACTAGCCCCTGAAGCAACTCAGCACAAGTACACAATACTCTCAATGTGTCACGCACCAAGCATAACTCCACCCACACTTGTGTACCTCATACATATACCCACATGGGCTCCAACCCATACAATACTACCAATGCACTGTCTGGTCACGGACTGAACCACGTGACACCGTGTGTCCACTGTCCACTGTGCATGCGCACCAGTTACCCACAGTCACAGGCCTCACTGTCTCTGGTAGGCCGCACCCACACGATCACAGTGCACTTGCACCCCTCAAGTCCAGGTGCACTCACAGCATACCCTATGCCACAACACTGCGCACCCTCGTGCTTCCCACACACAGTCACCTGGGCTTACACTGCCCTTAATCCCCACAGGATATCCGAGCACACAGTGTCCACAGTCACGGGCCGGGTACCACTCTACCTACTCACTGGGGTATACCACATGTAAGGGACACAAAAGACACCTGGTACCCTCCGGCACCTCACCTACACTGTACGGTGTAATCACTCACACTTCCAACAACCACTCAATGTTTATTGACCATTCATCCCTCACTCACACGGTAGCGCCAACCCAATCACACCAACACAAGTGCCCTGCCCAATGCCAATGGAAACCTGCCTGAAGTGAACAGGGACACTACGTACCACCTCCCAGGGTACTGGTACGCTCCCACCAACCACCCACTTACATTTCACACAACGTACACACCGGACACAACACCCCCTACCTCCCTTCTAGCTACCTATCACCTACCCAGAACCACCTAAGTACCCCGCATCTCCACCAAAGTGTCACGGTCGCTAAGCCGGACGACCCTACCACCCCTACCCACGCCTATCACACACTAGGTCAGACAACACAGCACACTAACACAGTTTTACAATCACGCACGCTTCTTTATTTCACACACACTCCATGGCGCCACCACTCACGCACATCCACAACTGCACACAAGTATCCCAATTCCCGCTGACTCACCCTACTCTACTATAAAGACCTGGAAGACCCTAACCTAACCTAAAACACCAGTTGCGGTATATCACTGTGACCTGGGGACACAGCGATAGCCCGCACACGTGGTGACTAACTACTAGGGACAAGGATTTACCAAAGGGACTCTAATCTCTTAACGACTGCTACCACCCACACCTCTCCCCAGGACTCACCCTTCTCTTTTAACCCGGGACCACTACCAAACTGGTCGCTGCGTCCCTAAGGGAGGCAACGACAAGTACCCTACACTGTGCCGGCCACTACGTCCTAAAAGGAGGCAGTAGCTAACACCCCTAACCCTACTACCTAACGCTACACCCCTTCTATCACAAACATGGGACAACCCATCCCGGCCCGGAAAGCTCCAGTCCTCGGCGCTGTACGTGGCCCCTCACAGGCTGACACCTCCCCGGAAGACTCTGCACCCCGGCGCTGACCGTGGCTCCTCCGCGGGCCGACACCCTCCCCGAAGACTCTGCACCCCGGCGCTGACCGTGGCCTCCCGCAGTCTGACTCCTCCCCGCGATGGGCACGACACCCAACGCACACACACCAGACGCCCTCTCGACGGGTCCGGGGCTCGTAGGACGCCTCCTCCTCTGAAGGCCCCGCCGGACACCAAGGGTGGAAAAGGCCTGGTGCAGCGCCCTCTCACAGGACGCCTAAACAGGGACGAGGAACCAGTGCCGGAGAACTCCCGGAAGAGCACCGGTAGCCAGAGGAGAGCTGCCCCACAGAAGGCAGACGGCCTGGGTGGTCTCCCTCTCCCGGGGAAACAACAGGCACTGGAAAGCGCCGCTCACCTGCCGGCACGCGGCAGTACAGTAGAACTGCGGTGATCTGGCCCCAGCCTCAGGACGGAACAGGATACCTGCTGACACAACTGTAGGCCACTACTGTAGTGTTGCTACTACCCGAGTCATCAAGGCACATAGGCTACTTGGTAAAGCTTTAACTCTCCATCTCCCTTGCCTACTTCCCACTCGGGCATGAGAGTGACCCCTTAAATTTCGAATACATCCCCCAACCCATTACTCACTTTGGGGTTATCAGACCCATCTCCTGCCAACCCTTACAACAGCGGTAAAACAATATTCTCCCTGAGCCAATCCACGCTATTACATATGAAATTATGAATCACACCCAATTCTCGGAGAAATAAACCAATCTAAGCGATCCAACACGGACTCCATGGGCCCCCTTAGGACATACTAAATAATCTAGGAAATGGCCAATTTCACAAGGAAATGTCTCCACACAATAACCAGTAGTAATACACATCTCTCAGAGGGAAAAAAAAACAAAACAAAAAAACTTATCAATTTTTAGCGGTTCACAGTTCCAGCATTTTCACACAAGAGAATCGGCTCGCAGCCACAATCCTTCACATTATTACCCCTCTTTGCACCGTCAATTATAATCATATATCCAAAACATGATTTGTTTGCCACAATTTCCATCCAGCACCTCACTCTCATGTCATCTCTTGTCAGATAACCCAGTGGTTAATCTTTGTTATGCCAACACAACCACACTTCATACAATATTACATGCTGCACATCATCCGTTTTTATCCTATCAACTGCTAAGCTACTCGCCTTAAACTTTACCTTCCCCTTCTTTCCGACTACTAAATTTCATAACTGGGTTGCCTCCCCACAACCTAAGATATCTGTCTCCAACCCCGTTCTGTCACAAATACATACATCCCTGCACGTGTGACGACTGTCACTTTCTTACAAAACTTCTAACCATATGGACTCACTGTCCTGTACCAAATGCGTACGCCACCGATACAGCCTGCACGCGCACGACACCCGCATCGAGAACCCTAACTCGTAACGAAAGTGACAAGACACCAATATAAGTTGAATAGTCACGACCGTACTCCAGTATAAACCACTCGACCACAAATTGGCCTTAGCCCTACTACACAGTTAACCGATTCCAATGCTGTGCAGGTCAACTCCAGAATCGTTAATCAATTTCAACGAACTCCTACTATTTACAATTGAGATTGAGCACAATCATCAAACCCCTCTATGATTCACGCAGACACATCTGCACCTGACTCATATTATGATCCTCAACCAAATGCAACCTCGTACTACCCTCTTATTGAACCCACTGACATTACCATGAACTAACCACAAACAATATCTACATCACTGTCCATCAACGGTCATTATATTGAACCCACATTGTCTAGCCAAACTGTCCTGAGAAAATCCAACTCAGGAACCACTATGTACATTACTTACAAAAATATACAGGAAAAAGGTGACAACTCAAACCGGCTGACAACAAATTTCAATCACGGAACCAAGACGACATCATACCAGACAACCAGTATACGCAACGAACACATACAACTAATCCCAACATGAGACAACTACAGTACAACTCGCCATAATACAAGACAACACGACGAACTACAACACAACGAACCTAACAGATCACCAACCTGGACATACAGACGATCAACCACACCAGTTCTGCAACTGGCTGACAGTGGCTGCAACAAGGACGACACCGACTCAGCACAGGCCAAGGGCACCCAAACCCGACGAGGACCTGGCACTAACTATATGACTCGAAGTCACTCTTCAAAAACTACCGGCGCTGCCGCCGCACCTACAAGGAGTACGTCCACTCCGACGAACACCAGGGACCGAAGTGAAGCTACCCCAACGCATTCCGCCCTGGTCGGAATCAAGCGAACTCTACTCACCACACAAAACAACGATTGGTCAGAGCAGTGTATCCCTCCGCAGAGCTGACACGCCTGACCAACGGACTAGTTATTGCTCGTGCAACAACACGACAATTTACCACCACAACTCACAGACTTGACAACACAACAACAGCCGATATCCTGCCCCGCCTTCTCTGGTGTAGAACCAAAGTAACAAGAGGGTAACAATCGGGAACGAAACCAACCTCCCGCTTCCATTCCATTCCTTCAATAAGTGAAGACTGGAATGAAAGAATATTGTATGTCCTATTTCCCCAGCCTCCTACCTAGCCTAATCTTTCTACCTAACCCTGAGGAACTTAACCTAACTCTAGCTAACTAAACCCCAACCTCACATACGCGCGAGCGCGCGTGCACGCACGCACACACACACACACACACACACACACACACACACACACACACACACACACACACACACACACTCGCACGCATACTCGCACACGCTCTCTATCTTGGACCACCACTACTCTTAAACACGTGGACGTACTAGTTTAGTACCCGCCGATCGGTGACACAACCATAGCAAAAAAAGATTAATTGCAAGATTTTTCTCTATGGTTAAATGTAAGAGAAACAAACAAGAACATATACTGACAACAGCTGTACATGTGGTAAGAAGAAAGAACACATAAACAAAATCTATACATTCATATCTACTATTCTCTGTTACAGATAACACATATCACATCAGCACAGCACAGTTTCATCCACTGTTAAGGATGTTAGTGTTCTTTCTTCTTTCTTTCTTTTGCCATGCTAGATCCTCAATCCAGTCAGTAAAGCGAAGTCAGCAGTCTGCCGCTTTAACCCCGCCGGTCCCCACAGTTTCTCCTGGACCTCAGCCAGACTGGGTCTTGTCTGGCATCTCAAGGCTTCAAAGGAGGGGCAGGACTGGGAGATGTGGGTGGGAGTTTGGGAGCCTGTGCCACAAGAGCACTGGTCATTATGACAGAGTTTGAGACATAAGAGATGGGAGAGGAGCTGGCAGTGTCCTGTCTGCAGCCTGAAGATGGTAACTTGAACTGCTCTGTCGAGTTGGTGGATGCTGTCCTCATTCAGTCCCAATGTCCAGGTGTTGGCACCACGCTCTTCTGGAGTTGTTCCTCAGGATGGTTTTAGCTTCACTGTAGGACATCGGGTGCCCTGACTGTTCCTGCCTGTTGCCGAATTTGGACAGACGGTCTGCCTCCTCGTTCCCTTCAATGCCACAGTGAGAAGGGATCCACTGCAGGACCACAGCGGTTCTTTGTTGGAGGAGACTGAGTTCCTCTCTGATGGCTCTGATGATCTGCTCCCTTCCCGGTATCTTGAGGCTCTTCAGGATGGATTTACAGTCTGTCAGAAAGACGGTGTTGGTGGGGAGCCTGTTTTCCAGGTTAAGGGTCTGGGCAGCAAGGAGTAGGACACAGGCTTCTGCTCAGTAGTTTGTAAAATATGTATGTGCCTGTGACAACAGACTTTCCAACGGATCTGCCGTCCGTGAATTTGATGAAAACTAACCTCCACCATTTTTCACTGCCTAATCTGCTGACCTATCCATGTATTCTCTAGCCCAGATGGCAGATGGGTAAGAGGTGTTGAGAGTTTCGAGGGTCCCGGACTTGAGTTCCTCTGCTGTGTGATGTGCCTTGGCTATTACAACCGGGATACTAAAGGCGATAGGTGGATGTTATACCCGGGATACTAAAGGTGATAGGTGGATGTTACACCCGGGATACTAAAGGCAATAGGCGGGATGTTATACCCGGGATACTAAAGGTGAAAGGTGGATGTTATACCCGGGATACTAAAGGCGATAGGTGGATGTTATACCCGGGATACTAAAGGTGATAGGTGGATGCTATACCTGGGATACTAAAGGCGATAGGTGGATGTTATACCGGGATACTAAAGGTGATAGGTGGATGTTATACCGGGATACTAAAGGTGATAGGTGGGATGTCCACCTGCCAGTCCCCCCAGTCCTGCAGCATCTCAGTTGGTTGACTGGAATCTGTGACAGGCTGATTAGGATTCTTCTCTAGAGCCTTTATGAAGTGTCAGGGGCCCTATTGCTTCAATCTGTTCTCAGTGGAAGCCATAAACTTGGAATGTAGTGGGTGGGAAGGTAGTCTTCTGATTTTCTCATTTTGCTGCAGGAGTTTTTCTGGTCATCTCTCCCCTAGTGAGATAATGCTTCTTGTGGATGTTAGTATTTAAATCAACATGTTACAAATCACTGTGTAAACGACGCATGTCTGTTTCTTATTTTCAATGACAACAGCCACTACTGTATGGTTTCTTCTCTGTGATGAAGGCTGTGAAAAGGCCATGGGAAGTTAGCTGGGCTATCATGACTGAACACTGTAACGGAGAGATTGGCCATTTCCACTGTCTTTGTGTGGGCAGCAGAAAAGTAAAAAAAAAAACCATCTCAATGTTCTTTCCATAAATGAATGACATACAACACACATGCATCGTCACAACATCACCAGCCAACAAAAGTGTAAAGCATATGATGGGCAGGTCCAATACAGCAGCCAGCAAAGTCATCCCAAGAGACACAAAGTCTACTCTACAGACTGAGGATGGTAAATGGACATGAATGAACAGATGGTCTCAGAGAGGTTTACCCATCCTGGCAACGCCATCCGGATACAATGGTTCCCCGCCTCTCAGCTCCTCTTCCCTGGCTGCCACACCACAAGTCACAGAATGGGTATGTCCATGAGAAAGGTGAGGTAGAGAAAGGTGACAGAATGGGTATGTCCATGAGACAGGTGACAGAATGGGTATGTCCATGAGACAGGTGACAGAATGGGTATGTCCATCAGAAAGTGACAGAATGGGTATGTCCATCAGAAAGGTGACAGAACGGGTATGTCCATGATACAGGTGACAGAATGGGTATGTCCATGAGAAAGTGACAGAATGGGTATGTCCATCAGAAAGTGACAGAATGGGTATGTCCATGATACAGGTGACAGAATGGGTATGTCCATGAGAAAGTGACAGAATGGGTATGTCCATGAGAAAGTGACAGAATGGGTATGTCCATGAGAAAGGTGACAGAATGGGTATGTCCATGAGAAAGGTGACAGAATGGGTATGTCCATCAGAAAGGTGACAGAATGGGTATGTCCATGAGAAAGTGACAGAATGGGTATGTCCATGAGAAAGTGACAGAATGGGTATGTCCATGAGAAAGTGACAGAATGGGTATGTCCATGAGACAGGTGACAGAATGGGTATGTCCATCAGAAAGGTGACAGAATGGGTATGTCCATGAGAAAGTGACAGAATGGGTGTGTCCATCAGAAAGGTGACAGAATGGGTATGTCCATGAGAAAGGTGACAGAATGGGTATGTCCATCAGAAAGGTGAGGTAGAGAAAGTGACAGAATGGGTATGTCCATGATACAGGTGACAGAATGGGTATGTCCATCAGAAAGGTGACAGAATGGGTATGTCCATGAGAAAGGTGACAGAATGGGTATGTCCATGATACAGGTGACAGAATGGGTATGTCCATCAGAAAGTGACAGAATGGGTATGTCCATGAGAAAGTGACAGAATGGGTATGTCCATGAGACAGGTGACAGAATGGGTATGTCCATCAGAAAGGTGACAGAATGGGTATGTCCATGAGAAAGGTGACAGAATGGGTATGTCCATGAGACAGGTGACAGAATGGGTATGTCCAATGGACAGGTGACAGAATGGGTATGTCCATCAGAAAGGTGACGACAGAATGGGTATGTCCATCAGAAAGGTGACAGAATGGGTATGTCCATGAGACAGGTGACAGAATGGGTATGTCCATCAGAAAGGTGACAGAATGGGTATGTCCATGAGACAGGTGACAGAATGGGTATGTCCATCAGAAAGGTGACAGAATGGGTATGTCCATGAGAAAGGTGACAGAATGGGTATGTCCATCAGAAAGGTGAGGTAGAGAAAGTGACAGAATGGGTATGTCCATCAGAAAGGTGACAGAATGGGTATGTCCATCAGAAAGGTGACAGAATGGGTATGTCCATGAGAAAGGTGACAGAATGGGTATGTCCATCAGAAAGTGACAGAATGGGTATGTCCATGAGAAAGGTGACAGAATGGGTATGTCCATGAGACAGGTGACAGAATGGGTATGTCCATCAGAAAGGTGACAGAATGGGTATGTCCATGATACAGGTGACAGAATGGGTACATCCATCAGAATGGTGACAGAATGGGTATGTCCATCAGAAAGGTGACAGAATGGGTATGTCCATGAGACAGGTGACAGAATGGGTATGTCTATGAGAAAGTGACAGAATTGGTACGTCCATGAGACAGGTGACAGAATGGGTATGTCCATCAGAAAGTGACAGAATGGGTATGTCCATTAGAAAGGTGACAGAATGGGTATGTCCATCAGAAAGGTGACAGAATGGGTATGTCCATCAGAAAGGTGACAGAATGGGTATGTCCATCAGAAAGTGACAGAATGGTTATGTCCATCAGAAAGTGACAGAATGGGTATGTCCATGAGAAAGGTGACAGAATGGGTATGTCCAATGGACAGGTGACAGAATGGGTATGTCCATGAGAAAGGTGACAGAATGGGTATGTCCATGAGACAGGTGACAGAATGGGTATGTCCATCAGAAAGGTGACAGAATGGGTATGTCCATCAGAAAGGTGACAGAATGGGTATGTCCATGAGACAGGTGACGGAATGGGTACGTCCATGAGACAGGTGACAGAATGGGTATGTCCATCAGAAAGGTGACAGAATGGGTATGTCCATCAGAAAGTGACAGAATGGGTATGTCCATCAGAAAGGTGACAGAAAGGGTATGTCCATGAGAAAGGTGACAGAAAGGGTATGTCCATCAGAAAGGTGACAGAATGGGTATGTCCATCAGGAAGTGACAGAATGGGTATGTCCATCAGAAAGGTGACAGAAAGGGTATGTCCATGAGAAAGGTAACAGAATGGGTATGTCCATCAGAAAGGTGACAGAAAGGGTATGTCCATGAGAAAGGTGACAGAAAGGGTATGTCCATCAGAAAGGTGACAGAAAGGGTATGTCCATGAGAAAGGTGACAGAAAGGGTATGTCCATCAGAAAGGTGAGGTAGAAAAAGATATGGGAAGAGGAACGAGCATTGTAGGGAAGAACAAATGAAGATGCAGAAGGAGGGAAACAATTTTTTTTTCAATAATTAGAATTTTCACTAATCCATACACTTATAGCCAAAAGCCCATTTGCATTCTATTCTTGCAGAAAACATTTCAGTGCACACAGATTTAAAAAAAAAGGAGGGTGATGGTGGTGGTGAAACAAGCACACTCAAGTGCTGCTGGTGCACTCACAGACATGATTTCTCTTTGGAGATAATACAGTGTTCTTCACATGACTTGACTTGACTCCACACACACACACACACACACACACACACACACATACACACACAAATACACACACATTTACGCACATGAACACACATCTGCAGGCTTACAACCCACACAAACATTAGAAGGTAGAGAAGAAAAAGACAATAAACAAGATAGTAGGTACGACAGATGGAGACAGCAGGCTCTGAGTGCAAGAAAGAAGGAAAGGGGGTCACATGCAAACATGTGACAGCAACCAAAAAAAAAAGTAAAAAAAGAAACATAGTAAAGATAAAGTTCTTGCTTTCTGAGAAGGTAAATGCCTCATAAAGTTGGAATACAAAAAGTTGCATTCAAGCTCAAAATTTCATTGCTCTATGTTGAGTTTTAATTTTGCAAGTGATCACTTACCTAACTCTAAAACTGTCCTTTACAGTCACAACAAAAACTTTCCTGCACCAGAATCTAGACCTGAATATGAATGTACTCTGTGAGCAAAGGAGTCAAAATACCAAGACATTTACAATTATAACTAGCAAGCAAACAAATTAACAGACTGAAATAGTCCATTGGTTATGGACAAAAAACAACCCAACAAAGGTTAAGCAATCTACATCACATTGCACAAACTTGACGTCCATTTTGTTCATTAGTCTCACCAAAGATGCATACCGGACAGGATCAGTGTGATTCTGACTGACTGCAGACGTCGTATACATCTGTATTTATGGCATTACTGCAAGGTGGGGGTACACAGCATTGATGTTTGTCCTCCAAGAGTATCTCACTGCTGCAAGGGCCAGCCTAAAAGACTGCACAGTTTTTGAGTGGACAGTGCTGTTGTCCAGGTGATTCCAGACCACTGTCAGACTGTCTGTAGTGTGTCATGTTGCATCTGGACACTGTGGAGCAGAGGGCGTTCTACTGAATACAGTTGGCAGTTGGAGAGTTGGTGCTAGTAAGTGATCCAGTGTATTCACTTTTTGCCAACTGGTGTTCAGCTGCACACTTTGAAAGCAATCGTCCCTTCTTGTTGATCTGACTGGATCTGTGTTTGCTTCCTGTTCTTGGGTTGGCAGACTCTTCACCACATTTCACAGCTGACAGACAGTCCACTTTGAATCATTTTTATGGTGGTTCATCCACAGGCAAAGGCTATGTACAGTGGTTCATCCACAGGCAAAGGCTATGTACATGTTTCCACAGACAAAGGCTATGTAGTGGCTCATCCACAGACAAAGGCTATGTATAGTGGTTCATCCACAGGCAAAGGCTATGTATAGTGGCTCATCCACAGGCAAAGGCTATGTATGGTGTTCATCACAGGCAAGCTATGTCAGTGCTCATCCACAGGCAAAGGCTATGTATGGTGGTTCGTCCACAGGCAAAGGCTATGTACAGTGGCTCATCCACAGGCAAGCTATATGGTGGTTCGTCCACAGGCAAAGCTAGTGTGGTTCATCCACACAAGGTATATGGTGTTCGTCCACAGGCAAAGGCTATGTACAGTGGCTCATCCACAGGCAAAGGCTATGTAAGTGGTTCGTCCACAGGCAAAGGCTATGTACAGTGGCTCATCCACAGGCAAAGGCTATGTACAGTGGTTCGTCCACAGGCAAAGGCTATGTATGGTGGGTCATCCACAGGCAAAGGCTATGTATAGTGGTTCATCCACAGGCAAAGGCTATGTATAGTGGTTCATCCACAGGCAAAGGCTATGTATAGTGGTTCATCCACAGGCAAAGGCTATGTATAGGCAGTGGGCCGGTCCTGCTGAACAGCCCACAAGGTTAGCTTATATGTTTACTGTAAAGGGCAACCCAGCCAACTGTTCAACTCTCTCACCTGGAAGTGGTTAGTTAGGAACACGAGCGAATGGGACTCCAACACAGGTAAAAAAAAAAAGGGAAAAGTGAACAAAGATACTGATCCTTCCCACTCTACATCTTTGATCTCACTGATGGCATTATGGGCAAAAACAATGGGGAAGAAATGTAGCTTTTTTCAATGGAATCAAAACAATTAATTAATGCCTACACTAAATGAAAAATTAGAAAAGAGAAATGTAAACAGATCCTTAAAAAACACCACCAACCTATTAACATCTGCAGAGTAGATTTCATCTGCTGCAAGAGGTCATACTTGCTGACCTCTGACCTCAGGGTCAGATCCACCATGGACAGACTGCCAGGGGTGGAGGGGGGAGACAGGTAGATGTCCGTAGGTGCCAGGGATAGCCTCCCTTCTTCATCTGACTCCTGAAATGCCCATACACATGAGAAAGAAGCTGGATGGTTTAACTCTTCTCCTTTTAGCTCTGTGATCCTCACTGGATAAAAGTTGGTTCACTTGATGATTTACATGTGGCTAAAAGTTACAAAGACTTGGATAGCACCCAAATTTAAATACATTTTTCTGTGGGGAGGACTGTCAGCGACTGAACATATAAATGATTTTTTTTTTAGCTCCTTTCAATAACATCCCCCCCCCCCCCCCCCCCTTTTTTTTTTTTTTTTAAACTCTGTCTGAAAATCAACCAGTTTCGTCCATTTGAGCTGATCTTATGAACTTTCTTTTCGACAGAGAGGAGAACTGAAAAAATACAAATGGAAACAGAGAAGTCAGCACATAGGGCAGAGTTGATCATGTAAAACCAACTGGGTCATTCACACATTCAAGACTTTAACAGGAAAGAGGTAATGACATGCACTGATTGTGTACATGATAAACAGAGCAAAGCTAAATATACAGACAGCACAGAGAGAAAACAGCTGATCACATGACCAGACTGCACAAAGAGCAAAGAGCTAATCAGTCACAAACAGAGCACAGACAAAAAACAGCTGATGGCATGTACAGACTGTTTTAAAACATTAAAAAAAATCAGGTTGTCCAAAAGGAGCATTTCTGCATCCAGTTCCTAATCTCAAAGTGAAAGACTGTTCCCACTCCTTAACATTGGAAGGTAAAATCACAACCCCATTGACTAGCTATGCAGATTTAGAATGTTTACAATTCAAGGGGGTGCATCTAACTGATTTGTGTATTGTTTTGGAATTTGTTTCGTCTTACGTCTTTGCTCTTGATTTGTGTGTACAAAGTGACTGCTTAGCAATGAATCACACGGTCAGCAGATCATAGGAAAGCCATGTGCATAGAGCATGTATCTTGGCTGTACGTCTCTGAAAAGGGCAGTTCTGATTTAATCAAAGCACTGCTGTGCACAACTTTCAACAGAAGGATGTGGTGGCAAAAGAATTAACAAGTTGTCATGTGTCTCTTGTCTGCGTGAGTACCAGTGGAATGGATACTACAAGCAACATAAATTTGGAATTATGTTCTAGCGATTGTTTAGCCCTGGGAGACAATGTTATCTCCCCTGTTTAACCCTGGGAGACAATGTTATCTCCCCTGTTTAACCCTGGGAGACAATGTTATCTCCTCTGTTTAACCCTGGGAGACAATGTTATCTCCCCTGTTTAACCCTGGGAGACAATGTTATCTCCCCTGTTTAACCCTGGGAGACAATGTTATCTTCCTTGTTTTACCTGGGAGACAATGTTATCTTCCCTGTTTAACCCTGGGAGACAATGTTATCTCCCCTGTTTAACCCTGGGAGACAATGTTATCTTCCTTGTTTAACCCTGGGAGACAATGTTATCTTCCTTGTTTTACCTGGGAGACAATGTTATCTCCCCTGTTTAGCCCTGGGAGACAATGTTATCTTCCTTGTTTTACCTGGGAGACAATGTTATCTCCCCTGTTTAACCCTGGGAGACAATGTTATCTTCCTTGTTTTACCTGGGAGACAATGTTATCTCCCCTGTTTAACCCTGGGAGACAATGTTATCTCCCCTGTTTAACCCTGGGAGACAATGTTATCTTCCTTGTTTTACCTGGGAGACAATGTTATCTCCCCTGTTTAACCCTGGGAGACAATACTGGGAGACAATGTTATCTTCCTTGTTTTACCTGGGAGACAATGTTATCTTCCTTGTTTTACCTGGGAGACAATGTTATCTCCCCTGTTTAACCCTGGGAGACAATGTTATCTTCCCTGTTTAACCCTGGGTGACAATGTTATCTCCCCTGTTTAACCCTGGGAGACAATGTTATCTTCCCTGTTTAACCCTGGGAGACAATGTTATCTCCCCTGTTTAACCCCGGGAGAAAAGGTTATCTTCCCTGTTTAACCCTGGGAGACAATGTTATCTCCTCTGTTTAACCCTGGTGACAATGTTATCTCCCCTGTTTAACCCTGGGAGACAATGTTATCTCCCCTGTTTAACCCTGGGAGACAATGTTATCTTCCCTGTTTAACCCTGGGTGACAATGTTATCTCCCCTGTTTAACCCTGGGAGACAATGTTATCTTCCCTGTTTAACCCTGGGGGACAATGTTATCTTCCCTGTTTAACCCTGGGGGACAATGTTATCTTCCCTGTTTAACCCTGGGGGACAATGTTATTTTCCCTGTTTAACCCTGGGAGACAATACTGGGAGACAATGTTATCTTCCCTGTTTAACCCTGGGGACAATGTTATCTTCCCTGTTTAACCCTGGGGGACAATGTTATCTTGCCTGTTTAACCCTGGGGGACAGTGTTATCTTGCCTGTTTAACCCTGGGAGACAATGTTATCTTCCCTGTTTAACCCTGGGAGACAATACTGGGAGACAATGTTATCTTCCCTGTTTAACCCTGCGGGACAGTGTTATCTTGCCTGTTTAACCCTGGGAGACAATGTTATCTTCCCTGTTTAACCCTGGGAGACAATACTGGGAGACAATGTTATCTTCCCTGTTTAACCCTGGGGGACAGTGTTATCTTGCCTGTTTAACCCTGGGGGACAATGTTATCTTCCCTGTTTAACCCTGGGGGACAATGTTATCGTCCCTGTTTAACCCTGGGAGATAATGTTATCTTCCCTGTTTAACCCTGGGAGATAATGTTATCTTCCCTGTTTATTGTTCTTCCTGTTGGCCTGCCTCACAGGTTCTTTCCAAGGTCACACTGAATCTGAGACTTCTCCATTCAAATGTGCCAGCTGCCTTCTAATATGTTTATCTGCGCTTTTATCAATTTCACAGCATGTTAACTGTGCACAATTGTTCATGGCATGTTCATTGTGCACAACTGTTCACGGCATGTTCATTGTGCACAATTGTTCACGGCATGATCATTGTGCACAATTGTTCATGGCATGTTCATTGTGCACAATTGTTCACGGCATGTTCATTGTGCGCAATTGTTCATGGCATGTTCATTGTGAACAACTGTTCACAGCATGTTCATTGTGCACAATTGTTCACTGCATGTTCACTGTGCACAATTGTTCACTGCATGTTCATTGTGCACAACTGTTCACTGCATGTTCATTGTGCACAACTGTTCACTGCATGTTCACTGTGCACAACTGTTCACTGCATGTTCATTGTGCACAACTCAGGGTACTGTGACCGCACACACACAGATACCAGAGATAGTGTAGCAGGTCACACACACACAGACATCAGAAGATACAGATCCAATCACACAGACGGAAAGAACAGAGTAGATCATAACACAACTGAAGGAGGGAGAACAGAGGACTCCAGTGCAGACACTGTGCAGACTCACTTCAGGCTCTTCCTTGCTGGGTTCCAGGGTCAGCTTGCCTTCCAGGAAGTCTTTGGAGAACTCAATCTCATAGGGCACCTGGTCAGATGGTGTGTATGTTATATGTCTCATTACTCCCCACAAGAGAAGTGGTCACAAACACAAGACCACAGGATGAGAGGAACAATGATACGAAAAGACAACAAAAAAATTATTACAGATTACACAAGAAAATGTTACCCAGCACATATGTGTATTGCAAGACATGCTTGATTCAAGTGGATGAGGAGAGTGGGATGAGAAAAAGAAATGTTGGAGGGGTGAAAGAGTGAGTTTTTCTCCCAGTTAAAAAAAAACAAAATGCCAATTTGTGATCCAAACATAATGGTAACACAGAAACCAACTAAACACGCATGCACACATCCATGCATGCATGCTCGTATGTATGCACACATGTGCACATGTACACGTGCACTTGCACCCACATCATTATGCAGGCCATGTAGATATGCCACATATATTTTCAGGAGGGAATGGTCTTGTGGTACTTTAATGGACCCAAAATGGGATTACTGTATCATTCCCACACGATTTGTTACAAGATTCCCCCATATGGCCAAGACACACAATGGATTACGGTTGACAGATAATATTTTGATTCAATTTGGATGTGAAGCTATTTCATTTTTCCATGGCCATCACCCTCTTATCACTAGCAGCACTGCACTAGACTATGTAGAACTATGTACCTTTCCAAAGACAGTCATGGTCAATCAATAATCAAAGGTCATCAAACGCAATTAAAAGAAGATGGTGAATAAACACACTGACACTGGAGGACAGCAACTCTTTAAGAAAAACAGGCTGCAGTAAGACAGACAGACAGACAGACTGACAGACAGATTGAAAATACACAGATACTGCATGTTCATAATGACAGTGAGCTCTGACCAGATAATTTTCAAGGTCAATGGGATCAGGATCGGCCACAACACCTTCGTACACCACTGCTGGATCTTCATACACGTAGGACTCTGCAACATAACACAGCACTGCAATCAATGAAATAGGCGAAGGAGAGACAGACAACGGGGACCAGTGTGAGTTACATTTGCAGGCAGAACATTGCAACTAATAAGAGAAACATCATAAATTGCTCCTTTCTCAGAATGTGTCTCATTCGATTGGATTTTTTTTTTCATTTATTCTTCCCTAGACAGTAGTCTGTATATCACCTTCCTCAGGACTCCAGATTCAGTGCTGTCAGGGGTAGGCTCACCATATCTTAGTGCTGTCAGGGGTAGGCTCACCATGTCTTAGTGCTGTCAGGGGTAGGCTCACCATGTCTTAGTGCTGTCAGGGGTAGGCTCACCATATCTTAGTTCTGTCAGGGGTAGGCTCACCATGTCTTAGTGCTGTCAGGGGTAGGCTCACCATGTCTTAGTGCTGTCAGGGGTAGGCTCACCATGTCTTAGTGCTGTCAGGGGTAGGCTCACCATGTCTTAGTGCTGTCAGGGGTAGGCTCACCATGTCTTAGTGCTGTCAGGGGTAGGCTCACCATGTCTTAGTGCTGTCAGGGGTAGGCTCACCATATCTCAGTGCTGTCAGGGGTAGGCTCACCATGTCTTAGACCATTATCATGTGTATTTTTACCCTCTTCTCTGTTCTTTAAAGGGTACCAAGATTCCCCCCAAATTTCAGTTCAAACTTTAAAAAGCTGGGTCACAGGTTCCAAGTGTATTCCACTTCTTTACACACACACACACACACACACACACACACACACACACACACACACACACACACACTCACATACACAACTATGCAAAGAGGGGAGAGAGAGTTGAATAAATTATTACAAAAAAGGACTGGTTCAATGCTGGTTCAGCATTCTGACTGATACTGGAAAAGAATAGTGTGTGTAAAAGAGGAGATATACAAAGCTTTAAATGATCAAACTTTTAGGCTCTGTTCAATCAATATATGTCTCCATAAAGGTATTCATAACTCCTAATCATACACTTGAGGAAGATGGGAAGTAACTGTGAAGTAAGATGGGGGGAGGTACACACTTTACCAACAGCCTTGACAACACATAAAAGAAAAAACTTTTTTTTCTTTTTTTGGGGGGTGAGGGGGGGAGGGGTCACCAGTTTCATCTTCCAAGCCCAATATCCCACCCCCCACCCTGCTCTCTCCCCCATCCAGTGGCACCATTCCAATGCTTCTTACTGGATCCCCCAAATACAGCCACACCTGGGATTCACCAGTCACAACCCTAGCATCTCGTCCACAAGGAGCAAACGCTATGAAGTCCTCATGAAGCAGCAGCCACAGGAGATGGCACGGCTGCTGAATCACTTCAGCTGTGTTCAGTGATGCCTGCTCTGATCCAGCTATGAAGAACACCAGTTCTTCAGCTTCCTATTGAGGAGACTAACTGTGTCAACGTAAAGTCAGCATGAGCGATCAGTTCCTAAAGAGGGCGCCACTATGTCCATCCCACAACAATCTGACTGACATGAACTCAAAGAATTGGAGAGGATATGAAAACAAAGGTCACCTAGGGAGTAAATCATGGAGAGTCAGATCATTTGAAACTACTTTCTCGGAATGCTCAGTTAAGATGAGGATAAAGATGAGCCCAAAAAATATCATGTAAAGCTAGCTGGGGCTTCATGACTTCTCCCATCTCAGTTCAGAAATGACAGCAAGTTTGCAGACCAAACCAATCATACTTTCCTTTGACTATGTGCGAGTCTGTGTCTGGTGTGCATTAGCATGTATGTACATGCATGCATGTGCCTACACTTGTGCACATGTGTATGTAATTTGTACACCCAAAGGCTCTTGTATGCATGTGCACTTGCTCACCTTTATCAAAAGCATGGTCCTCCGGGTCCTCTGGTTTCAAGTGAGGACACACTGAAAGGATAAGAGACACACCCACATCAAAAGTATGTCATCTGCAAAACTACAGAGCTCCAAATCAGCCATAAAAACATCAACAGACACACTGAAAGGATAAGAGACACACCCACATCAAAAGTATGTCAATCTGCAAAACTACAGAGCTCCAAATCAGCCATAAAAACATCAACAGACACACTGAAAGGATAAGAGACACACCCACATCAAAAGTATGTCATCTGAAAAACACAGAGTTCAAATCAGCATTAAAACATCAACAGACACACTGAAAGGATAAGAGACACACCCACATCAAAAGTATGTCATCTGAAAAATTACACAGTTTCAAATCAGCAATTAAAACATCAACAGACACACTAAAGGATAAGAGACACACCCACATCAAAAGTATGTCATCTAAAAATACGAGTTCCAATCAAGCATTATAAATTAACTGAACATACAACAACATTACAATCTGTGGATGAACACCACAATAAAGTATGTACACTAAAAATGGGAGTGAAATTTCATTGAGGTCTTTTTAATATGTATCTGACATACAACAACATTATTTTTTTTGTGTTTCAAAGTAATTGTACCACTTTAAATGGCAAGTCAAAACAAACTCCATCATTTTCTGCTAGAATTTTTATGGTTCGTAATCAATGCATGTCCCACTTCACCACAACAGTACACAAAACACCAGTACACATGACACAACAAGCAATGGCCAACACTCCCCACAGCACATGTAAAAGACACAACACAAAGAGTTCCTCACATACACAGCACACAATAAATCCATGAGTACACAAACAACACTGAATTGCCACAACACTATACCAAAGCACTCCTAAAAACATACATGTCAACCAGCCACTGACCTTTAGAATGACTGATGAAGAAGATGTGTTTCTGATAGGCAACAATCAGGTCAGCTGACTTGTTGAGGAAGCTGGCAGCACTCAGTGTGTCGTCCAACATGATTTCTGTCAAGAGTGCTCCCCCTTCCTCCCAAACTTTGATTGCTCCGTCCTTGCTGAAAAAAAAAAAAAAAAAAAAAAAAAAAAAAAAAGTAAAATAAAAGAGTACAGGGATTCGGTGAGTGACGCTCGTCGCGTGCGGACACGAAGCGGTCGCCCTCTGCTCGGACCGAATTTGAGTTTGAAGCGAGTTCTCAGCACGGGCTTTTTTCTCGTCAGTCATAGCGCTTCAACCGTTTCTCTATCGTTCTGTTACGGAAATCATGACAACTTTTTCTACAGTAAATCCAGTCTTTTTGAAACAGAAAGACATCCCGGACAACCTCGACGATCGGCCTTCGGTACTGGAGGTATGTTTGGCTGCCGAACGAGTGGCAGGACAGGGTTCCATCCTCGGAGCCCAAAACATCAGAGGTCTGTGGCGTATATATCCAGCAACCAAGGGGGCCCGTACGGAACTTCTAGTGAAAGGTCTGGTTTTACGCGACACCTCACTCCAGGTATCCAACACCAACCCTTACATTCTTCGAGATACAGGTGAGGAAAAACCAACCACAAAAGTGTGGATAGACGACCTCCCTATCTCAGTTGCGGACTCTGAGATTGAACATGCCCTTGCGCAGGCTGGCTGTGAACTGCGTTCGCAGATAAAAATGGAGCGAGCCAGAGACAAAGACAATAAGCTAACAAGATTCTTAACGGGGCGAAGATTTCTTTTTATTACCGTCCCGCAGTCTCCACTTGAAAAAATCATGAAGATAAATATTTTTTCAGCAAAGATATATCACAGAGAACAAAAGTCTCTGCAAAAGACTGTTGTTTGTTCTCGCTGTTTTCAGTCTGGTCATCATGTGTCAGGGTGCAAGAATGATGTAGTTTGCAGAGAATGTAATCAGACTGGCCATAAAAGGGGTGACCAGTCATGCCAACTCTCTGACAGTTGCACTGACAAACAAAACAATGACCAACCGACACAGACGAAAAGCAAAGTAAAGACAGACAGCAAACAAAAAGCCACAAACGATGCTACAAAGCCTAGTAAGCGTGTTGACAGGAGCCGATCATCGACCCGCCAGTCTACCCTCCTGTCTTCTCTCGAACAGGGTCGTCGTGTACGGTCAGACACCCCCAAGCGTGGCCGTTCCAGAGAGCGACACAGCCCGAGGGAAGGGGCGGGAAAGGTGCCCAGACGGGAGGAGTCGGGTTCAGTCAGCCCTGTGTGTTCCGACTCTGAGAGGGCGACGGTTGAACGGTGGCAGTAGTCGCTGTGTGTGACCCATCGACCCTTTGACGACGGATTGGCTATTGTTCAACGGACTGTGAGTTTGAATACTGCTTGAAATGTGTCATTGATGATTATGGTTGATATTATGATATACATGTCAATTTTGTTTTTATGGATGTCCATGAAAACAAAAAGGGTACAAAAGGAAATTGAAAGAAAACAAAAAATGTTACGATGGATAGTATACGTATTATCTCTTTGAATGTAAGAGGGTTACGAAACAAAATGAAAAGAAGATCGGTGTTTAATTTCTTTAAAAAAGAAAAGATGGATATTATTTGTTTACAAGAATCTCATGTAACAAAAAATGAAATTGAAACATGGAACAAAGAATGGGGTGGTAATATCTTTTATAATGAAGGTACAACGCGAAGTCGGGGGGAAGTGATTTTAATTTCAAGAAACTTTCATGGTGAAGTAAAATTAATAAGGTCACAAAAAAGAATGCTTGTTGCTTCTGTTGCATACCTTGAACGCAATATTGTAATAGCAAATGTGTACGCGCCTAATGAACCAAATGATAAGATTTCCTTTTTTCAAAGCATGAATGACATTTTTGGTGAATTTAATGAAGAAGATCTCATTATCCTAGGAGATTTAAATTGTGTTTTGAACAATGAACTTGATATTATATCTGGTAGACCACATGATATCAGAGAAGTTAAGGTATTAAATGAGATCATCGACAGTTTAAGTTTAACAGATGTATGGAGAAATCACCACCCATTTGACAAAGACTACACGTGGTGTCGATATAAGCCATTTATTGCGCGCCGTTTAGACTACTGTCTTGCTTCCGAAAGCATTCTGAGTTCATGTGTATCATGCCAACATGTGCTTTCTCCCAATTCGGATCACAAGGCAATTGTACTGGATATTAATGAAGGAAATTTTATCCGTGGTCCTGGTTACTGGCGCTTCAACAATAGTTATTTGAGGAATGAAGAGTTTATACAGAAGATAAACAATATGTTAGATTCCTTTTGGTTAGAGAATGATCATGTTAACAGTGTAGAGAAATGGGAGTTATGTAAATTAGAAATACGGAACCTGTGCGTTGAATTTGGTAAAAATTTGTCTTGTAAGAAAAAAAACGAACTTCTGCAACTACAGAGTCGCCTTCAGCAAACAGAGAGAAGAATAATAGATGACCCCCAAAATGAACAGCTTCAGACAGATCTCTTGAATGTAAAACAAAAACTAGAATTAATACAGATTGAAAAAACAAAAGGCGCACAAGTAAGAGCTAGAATTAAATGGATTGAAGAAGGTGAAAAGAATTCAAAATACTTTTTAGGCATAGAAAAATCCAGAGGCAGAAAAAATTTAATCACTCGGCTTGTTACGGACTCAGGAGAAATTATCACTGGCCAGAAAGAATTACTACGGGAACAAGTGTCATATTATAAAACGTTATATAATCAGAAAACAAATGTTGCAGATGTAAAGGCAGCTACTGATAGTTTCTTAGAGGAAGAGACCATGGTGAGATTAGAAGAAGAAGATGCTGCATTATGTGAAGGTGCAGTAACACTCAAAGAAACGACTGATGCTCTCAAGATGATGAAAAATGGTTCCGCTCCGGGAAGCGATGGAATAACCACCGAATTTTATAAATTCTTCTGGAGCAAAGTAGGTCGTCTAGTAACTGATTCGTTTAATGATTCATTTAATAGAGAAGAGCTGTCTTTTACACAAAAGCAAGGAGTCATAACATTACTTCACAAAGGTAATGATTTAGATAGAGATAAGTTAAACAACTGGCGACCTATTACGTTAACAAACACTGATTACAAAATACTGGCAAAAACCTTAGCGGTGAGATTAGGAAGGGTGATACCGAAATTGGTTAACGAGGATCAGGTAGGGTACATAAAGGGTAGAAACATAGCAACTGTTGTAAGAACGATAGATGATGCGATAAATTATTTAAATATAACGGGTAAATCAGGATACCTTGTGGCTTTAGATTATTCCAAAGCTTTCGATTCCATATGTAAAAAATTCATCTTGCATGCTTTTAAAGTGTTTGGTTTTGGCAATTGCTTTCAGACATGGATATCGGTTTTAACCAGCAATTGCCAGAGTAGCATTAACCATGGTGGATGGATCTCTGAGGCTTTTGATGTTAACTGTGGAATTAGGCAAGGCTGCCCATTCTCTCCCCTTGCCTTTATTTTAGCGGTAGAGATTTTGGCAATAAAGATAAGAAACAGTCCTATCTCAGGTATTATGACACCAAAAAATAATGTTAACGCTGTATTGAAAATAAAGCAATTAGCTGACGACACGACACTATTTCTTGAAAATAGAGAGGATATGATAATGTCTTTAAACATACTCAATTCGTTTGAAAACTTTTCAGGACTTAAACTGAATTTACACAAAACCAAAGCAATACGACTAGGTAAAGGAGGAGAAGAACGGAATTTACCGTTTCCCATCGTTGATAAAATAAAAATCCTGGGAATTTATTTCCAAACAGAAACAATGGCTAGAAATATTGAAGATAATTGGAAAAGTCGAGTTAAAAGAATCCATAATTTGATAAAACAGTGGAGTAGAAGGGATCTCAGTATACATGGCAAAATTGTTATAGTTAAATCCTATATTGTCAGCCAGTTGACATTCGTTATGCAATGTATAGGTATCCCGGAAGTAATTCTTAGGCAGGTGAACACATTGTTGTATAGGTTTATTTGGCAAAGAAAATTTAGCAACCGTAAAGCTTTCGAAAAGGTGAAAAGAAAAACAATGGAAAGTGACTATAGTGAAGGAGGACTTCAAATGATTAATATGTTAGAATTTCAAAAATGTTTGTATTTACAATGGGCTGGAAAGCTGCTTTGTGCTACTAACGAGAACTGGACCTTTATACCCAAATGGCATTTGGGTAAACTTGCTACAGAACAAAATATTTTCAGGATAAACTGCAGATCAAAGCAGCTACAAAACGTGAGTGAAATAGAAAACGACTTTTGGAGAGAAGTCATTATTACATATCTAGATAATAAGAAAGAATTAAATTAGAGGATGTAGACAGCAAGAACGTTCATAGTCAAATGCTATTTCATAACACTTTAGTACAATATAAGAGCAAGGTTTTGTATTTTCAAAATTGGTTCGAAAATGGATTTGAATGTGTTCAAAACATAGTGCATGCACATGAAAACCGACTCTTGAGTTTAGAAGAAGTTTCAACTGTAATAGATAAAAATAAAGCAAATGTAATTTTTGAATACAACGCTCTTTGCAACGCAATTCCAAGACAATGGATGAACTGGATTCAACGTGGCGAAATGAGTCGTGAAAACATCCATGTGGAGTCCTGCATTGCAAGTGAGTTTAATGTAAAACCAAAGAAAATAAAGACCTTATTATTAAAAGCGGGAGATGAAATCAATCTAAAACCTCACGCTTATGAAGTCTGGCAAAGAAAATTCAATTTTGTTCTCAACGACAGTTTCTGGATCTTGCCGAGAAAAGTTTCAAAAGAAGTTCGGTTACACGAACTACAATGGAAAATAAACCATAATATCTATCCTACAAATATCATTCTTGAAAAAATGAAAGTAACAGACTCTAACAAATGCGATTACTGTAGTGATAAGATTGACTTCATTGAGCATTTCTTTTTTGAATGCCCAAATGTGAGTCTATTTTGGAAAAAAATTGAAGTACTTTTATGGCTTGAAATTGGAAAACCAGTAAAATTATTGGTTTTGGATGTCTTATTTGGTGTTTGTAAAAAGGAACTGAACCAAAAAGAGTCTGTGTTAGTTAATCATACCATTTTGTTGGGCAAAATGTGTATAAGTATAGCGCGGAAAACAAAAGCACTGTCTTCGCTTCAAATCATTTTTGATCAACAATTAAATATGAGAAGAAAATACATATTCAGAAGCAACCATTCTAATGTAACTAACACCTAAATTCATTTAAAAGACGCCGTCTCTGTCCATCTGTCTGCCTGACGGCCGATCAGTCTGGCTGTCTGTCTCTCTTCCTTCCTCTGTCCCTCTCTCTTTCTCTCTCTCCCTCTGTCTCTCACTTTCTCTCTCTCTCTCTCTCTCTCTCTCTCTCTCTCTCTCTCTCTCTCTCTCTGTGGGTGTGTGTGTGTAAAACAAAATGAAAAACCGAAAATGATTATATTTTTTTGTTTAATATATGCTGTTTCCTTTGTATGTACAAAACATGATCAGAGTGAGTGTGCCAGTTCACCACACATTAGAACATCAACAAACCCAGACACTTTGTATCAAACGCCAAAATACTAAAATCTGCAACACTGTGTCCATTTGTAAGAGAACATACAGACTATGCATGGTGTGTAAGAGACTGTTGGAAAAAAAAAAAAAAAAAACCTTAGTTGTGGAAATTGTTTTTATTTTTTTTTTCTTCGCTTTTTGTTTTTTTGGCAGATGAAGAGGACAGTGTGAAGCACCAAAAAATGAAGAGGTGGATTTTGGCCTTAGGGGGAAAAAAAAAAAAGAAGAAAAATCACCGCCTTAGGTGCTCCATTGATCCGATAACTGATGCCACCAAAAAAAAAACAAAAAAAAAAACAAAAAAAAAACAAAAAAAAAAAAATAAAATAAAAAAATAAAGAGTACAAATCCACCTTTCATTTGATCTAAATAAGAAAGCAACTGCCTGCAAATATGGATTCACACTGTTGCCAATTTTCTGCTTGTTTGTTTTTGGAGGGAGAGTTGTTTTTTGTTGTTGTTTTTTTCCCATTTCCAAGAACAAAACAATAAGGAAAGGGTTAAAAAGTGGGTACACTGGTATGGCTATTTCATGTACAGTGGCTATGCACCTGCAGGCATCTTATTTCTCAACATATCTACTGATGGTAGGGGGACACTGGGATAGTATTTCATGTACAGTGGCTATGCACCTGCAGGCATCTTATTTCTCAACATATCTACTGATGGTAGGGGGACACTGGGATAGTATTTCATGTACAGTGGCTATGCACCTGCAGGCATCTTATTTCTCAACATATCTACTGATGGTAGGGGGACACTGGGATAGTATTTCATGTACAGTGGCTATGCACCTGCAGGCATCTTATTTCTCAACATATCTACTGATGGTAGGGGGACACTGGGATAGTATTTCATGTACAGTGGCTATGCACCTGCAGGCATCTTATTTCTCAACATATCTACTGATGGTAGGGGGACACTGGGATAGTATTTCATGTACAGTGGCTATGCACCTGCAGGCATCTTATTTCTCAACATATCTACTGATGGTAGGGGGACACTGGGATAGTATTTCATGTACAGTGGCTATGCACCTGCAGGCATCTTATTTCTCAACATATCTACTGATGGTAGGGGGACACTGGGATAGTATTTCATGTACAGTTGCTATGCACCTGCAGGTATCTTATTTCTGAACATATCTACTGATGGTAAGGGGGACACTGAGTACTACATTCGTTAAACTGACCAACATGGTCTAACATTCTCTGAAACTTCTATATATGTCAGCTGATATTCAGCTAGTTCTGCAATATAATCTTCAAACAGATCCATCCAGAACACTTGCCATGTTCTGTCATTTCTCTGTCTTTTACACACACACACATACACTCCCGCATGCACACACATGCACACACACACGCACACACACACACACAAACACATACATATCCATGCCCCATATAATGTACATTCTATCTTCTTAGTTCACCAAGGTTAACACATAAACTGTCTGTTTCTTTATCAAACAGTCCAAAATAATTGTTATTGACGTAAACTTGTGTGTCCCACGAGTATACCTTTTTGCCTATCTGGTCGCAAGTTTGCATAAAAAACCACACTCAGTACATGTTGAACATGATTCAAGAACTAACAGATGCACACATAAGGCCAATATCACAGCATATGAAGAAGCCAAGCACACACAATGATTTACTGAAGGCAGTTTATCATTTGATTAATTCTAAGTTGTTGTCAAACACATGCCTGCACACACACACAAACATACACACAAACACAAGCATGCACCCACATTACATGCATCTATATCGCCTTTGTCCCATACTCCTAAATCTAGCATTTTTTTCACCTCATATCAATAAGTGGAAAGACATAAAGACTTCAACAATGCGCATGAACTCACGCACACACATGGCACACCCCTTACATTACACAAACCAATCAGCCCTCGACAGGTACAGACACACGACTGAAGTCAAATCATCGACTGTCATCAGGTCGCATCATCACAGTCCACAAGTGAAACATCCAACATCATTACCTGCAGGAGCAGAAGATGTTCATGGGCACGCAGGCGTCCACGGTGATGACCGGGGCATTGTGCTCTGGACGATGATGGACGTCCACCACACTGTCCACCTCAGGCATGACTGTCCACACATCAAACAACCACAGTATGTCTCTTGACCGTCTGCTCTTGACAACTGCAGTTTACCTGCTCCTCACCTTTGGACTCGACCCGAGTTCACTGATGTTAAATGCCAACCTGGACCCTGAGATCTACATCAGACATACCTCTCCCACCACAGCTGTCCCTATTCTAACACACATCTCCCACCACCATCCACCACATTCATCCCACAGTCCAACACATTTCACACAAAACACCGCATCCATCCCACAGTCCAACACACATTTCACACAAAATACCGCATCCATCCCACAGTCCAACACATTTCACACAAAACACTGCATTCATCCCACAGTCCAACACACATTTCACACAAAATACCGCATCCATCCCACAGTCCAACACACATTTCACACAAAACACCACATTCATCCCACAGTCCAACACACATTTCACACAAAACACCACATCCATCCCACAGTCCAACACACATTTCACACAAAACACTGCATCCATCCCACAGTCCAACACATTTCACACAAAGCACCACATTCATCCCACAGTCCAACACACATTTCACACAAAGCACCACATTCATCCCACAGTCCAACACACATTTCCCACCAACCACCACATCCATCCCACAGTCCAACACACATTTCCCACAAAGCACCACATCCATCCCACAGTCCAACACACATTTCCCACCAACCACCACATACATCCCACAGTCCAACACACATTTCACACAAAGCACCACATCCATTCCACAGTCCAACACACATTTCACACAAAGCACCACATCCATCCCACAGTCCAACACACATTTCACACAAAGCACCACATCCATCCCACAGTCCAACACACATTTCACACAAAGCACCACATCCATCCCACAGTCCAACACACATTTCCCACCAACCACCACATACATCCCACAGTCCAACACACATTTCACACAAAGCACCACATCCATTCCACAGTCCAACACACATTTCACACAAAGCACCACATACATCCCACAGTCCAACACACATTTCCCACAAAGCACCACATCCATCCCACAGTCCAACACACATTTCACACAAAGCACCACATCCATCCCACAGTCCAACACACATTTCCCACCAACCACCACATCCATCCCACAGTCCAACACACATTTCACACAAAGCACCACATCCATCCCACAGTCCAACACACATTTCACACAAAACACCACATACATCCCACAGTCCAACACACATTTCACACAAAGCACCACATCCATTCCACAGTCCAACACACATTTCACACAAAGCACCACATCCATCCCACAGTCCAACACACATTTCCTACAAACCACCACATCCATCCCACAGTCCAACACACATTTCACACAAAGCACCACATTCATCCCACAGTCCAACACACATTTCCCACAAAGCACCACATTCATCCCACAGTCCAACACACATTTCCCTCAAAGCACCACATCCATCCCACAGTCCAACACACATTTCCCACAAAGCACCACGTCCATCCCACAGTCCAACACACATCTCCCACATCTATCCTTTGTTCAATATACATCCTCCAACAACCACCACCTCTATTGTACATTCCAATACATACCTCCCACCAACAAACTCATCAATAGTAAATCTTATAACATAAGCAAGTGAATGAAAAGAGCTACTTGTCTTAACACTGGGGAGTGAATGTGAGGTGGTTAATGCTGTACTTACATCTCCCTTTGTACAGGCCAGGGTCGTTGGGTGGGGAGTGAATGTGAAGTGGTTAATGTACTTACATCTCCCTTTGTACAGGCCAGGGTCGTTGGCTGGGGAGTGAATGTGAAGTGGTTAATGTTGTACTTACATCTCCCTTTGTACAGGCCAGGGCCGTTGGCTGGGGAGTGAATGTGAAGTGGTTAATGTTGTACTTACATCTCCCTTTGTACAGGCCAGGGTCGTCGGCTGGGGAGTGAATGTGAAGTGGTTAACCCGTTCGCTGCTTGAAGCTGCTTGAAAATGTTACAAACAAAGGCTTTCCCAGTGCCAGGGAAATCTAATGATTTGGGGGTAATAATTAACAAAAAATTCTAGCTCAGAAACTACAAAAGATATAACAATGAAATATATATGATTTTTGAAGGAAATTGAATGAAGATTTTGAATCTGGGCTTCTTTTGTTTTAATTTTGATAATAAAAAAGTATTTAGACAATTAGATTTGGATAGATTTTTTTGCACGATCAAAAGCATATGTATTTACCACTACAGCTTCACATCCAAACAAGAACACAAAGCAAAAAAGTTGAAAATAAAGTTTGTATTGTCACACTACACCTGTAAATGAAAGTAAAACAGTTTAGAAGTCTATCAAGATGCTCACACTCTATGCAGACAGGTCAGTCCACGACCACGCCCCCCTCTCCCCACCACGCCCCCTTGCCGGACTTCAACCCTCTCTTTCACTGCTCCTCTTCCCCTACCTTTCCCTCTGCCCTGTGCCGCGCCGCGAGCAGGCCGCGCTCCCCTCTCACGCTGACTACCACGTCACTGACCACTGGCACGCAGTGCAGAGTACACACTAGGCAAGCTCGTTCGACGCTGGCAAACCAGTCAGCTGAACACACATTGAGGTCACACAGCCCGACTCAGTAACTGACGAATACGGTCAGCAATTCCATCACAATCATCATCTCACCTTCATGCTCGAGTAAGTCGTTGAATAAAAGATTATTGTCTTTGTCAAAAATGATTAGCAGAGCCTGCTCAGCTGTGTAAATACGTTGATTTGGTCGCTGCGCTTGTCGAAGGTTGCGCCGCCATCTTTGCAAGCGAGACGAAGTGCTGGCTGGTCATCCAGTCAGTGATGAGAATAAATGGGCTTTCCCCTCACGTGTGGTCATTTACATATCATTTTAATACTACAGACATATAAGGCTTACTACGCACACTCTATTTAAGTCCGTTGATAGAAATAGTAACGAATGAAAATTCAAGAAAAATGCATGACGTCAGTGGACGGCCCATAGGCACTGGGAAAGCATTTTTAATGCGGCGTCAGCTGACGGCTTAAAGGCACTCTACGGGTTAATGTTGTACTTACATCTCCCTTTGTACAGGCCAGGGTCGTTGGCTGGGGAGTGAATGTGAAGTGGTTAATGTACTTACATCTCCCTTTGTACAGGCCAGGGTCGTTGGCTGGGGAGTGAATGTGAAGTGGTTAATGTACTTACATCTCCCTTTGTACAGGCCAGGGTCGTTGGCCAGCTCCAGTGTGTGGAAGAGGATGCAGCCACTCTCATGGCCTGTCACACACATGTAGCCCTGAAACCGGCAAAACAGAGCACACCATCGATCAATACATATATAGTGTCACACACATGTAGCCCTGAAACAGGCAAAACAGAGCACACCATCGATCAATACATACATAGTGTCACACACATGTAGCCCTGGAACAGGCAAAACAGAGCACACCATCAATCAATACATATCTAGTGTCACACACATGTAGCCCTGAAACAGGCAAAACAGAGCACACCATCTATCAATACATATCTAGTGTCACACACATGTAGCCCTGAAACAGGCAAAACAGAGCACACCATCGATCAATACATATCTAGTGTCACACACATGTAGCCCTGAAACAGGCAAAACAGAGCACACCATCAATCAATACATATCTAGTGTCACACACATGTAGCCCTGAAACAGGCAAAACAGAGCACACCATCGATCAATACATATATAGTGTCGCACACATGGTGCCCTGAAACAGGCAAAACAGAGCACACCATCGATCAATACATATCTAGTGTCGCACACATGGTGCCCTGAAACAGGCAAAACAGAGCACACCATTGATCAATACATATCTAGTGTCACACACATGGTGCCCTGAAACAGGCAAAACAGAGTACACCATCGGTCAATACATATTTAGTGTCGCACACATGTAGCCCTGAAACAGGCAAAACAGAGCACACCATCGGTCAATATATATTTAGTGTCACACACATGGTGCCCTGAAACAGGCAAAACAGAGCACACCATCGGTCAATACATATCTAGTGTCACACACATGTAGCCCTGAAACAGGCAAAACAGAGCACACCATCAATCAATACATATCTAATGTCACACACATGTAGCCCTGAAACAGGCAAAACAGAGCACACCATCTATCAATACATATCTAGTGTCACACACATGTAGCCCTGAAACAGGCAAAACAGAGCACACCATCTATCAATACATATCTAGTGTCACACACATGTAACCCTGAAACAGGCAAAACAGAGTACATGATCGATCAATACATATATAGTGTCACACACATGTAGCCCTGAAACAGGCAAAACAGAGCACACCATCGATCAATACATATTTAGTGTCACACACATGTAGCCCTGAAACAGGCAAAACAGAGCACACCATCGATCAATACATATTTAGTGTCACACACATGTAGCCCTGAAACAGGCAAAACAGAGCACACGATCGATCAATACATATTTAGTGTCACACACATGTAGCCCTGAAACAGGCAAAACAGATCACACGATCAGTCAGTACATATTTAGTGTCACACACATGGTGCCCTGAAACAGGCAAAACAGAGTACACGATCAGTCAATACATATTTAGTGTCACACACATGTATGCCTGAAACAGGCAAAATAGAGTACACGATCAATCAATACATATTTAGTGTCACACACATGTAGCAATGAAACAGGCAAAACAGAGTACACGATCGATCAATACATATTTAGTGTCACACACATGTAGCAATGAAACAGGCAAAACAGAGTACACAATCGATCAATACATATTTAGTGTCACACACATGTAGCAATGAAACAGGCTAAACAGACCACACGATTGATCAGTACATATTCAGTTTCTTCTTTGTCTTTTTTTTATCATTTCTACTTTTTAACTACAGCATGCATAACTGTTCTGTCCTTTGTAAGGTAAAATCCGAGTTGTCTGTCTGTGTTTCTGTGTATTTGTGTGTATTTGTGTGTGTGTGTGTGTGTGTGTGTGTGTGTGTGTGTGTGTCTCACCCTGTGCATGAGTGTCTTTAGCTCTCTATGTCTCTGTGCCTCTCTCTCTCCCTGTGTCTATGTTTCTTTGTTCTCCCTGTCTCTAGCTGCCTCTCTCTCCCTGTGTCTATGCGTCTTTGATTCTCCCTTGTGTCTATGCATCCTTCATTCTCCCTGTGTCTATGCATCCTTCATTCTCCCTGTCTCTACCTGTCTCTCTCTACCTGTGTCTATGTTTCTTTTGTTCTCCCTGTCTCTAGCTACCTCTCTCTCCCTGTGTCTATGCATCCTTCATTCTCCCTGTGTCTATGCATCCTTCATTGTCCTGTGTCTATGCATCCTTCATTCTCCCTGTGTCTATGCATCTTTCATTCTCCCTGTGTCTATGCCTCCTTCATTCTCCCTGTGTCTATGCATCCTTCATTCTCCCTTGTGTCTATGCATCCTTCACTCTCCCTGTGTCTATGCATCCTTCACTCTCCCTGTGTCTATGCATCCTTCATTCTCCCTGTGTCTGTGCATCCTTCATTCTCCCTGTGTCTATGCATCCTTCATTCTCCCTGTGTTCTCCCTGTGTCTATGCATCTTTCATTCTCCCCGTGTCTGTGCATCCTTCATTCTCCCTGTGTTCTCCCTGTGTCTATGCATCCTTCATTCTCCCTTTGTCTGTGCATCCTTCATTCTCCCTGTGTCTGTGCATCCTTCAGTCTCCCTGTGTCTATGCATCTTTCATTCTCCCTGTGTCTATGCCTCCTTCATTCTCCCTGTGTCTATGCATCCTTCATTCTCCCTTGTGTCTATGCATCCTTCATTCTCCCTGTGTCTATGCATCCTTCATTCTCCCTTTGTCTGTGAATCCTTCATTCTCCCTGTGCCTATGCATCCTTCATTCTCCCTGTGTCTATGCATCCTTCATTCTCCCTGCATCCTTCATTCTCCCTTTGTCTGTGCATCCTTCATTCTCCCTGTGTCTATGCATCCTTCATTCTCCCGGTGTCTATGCATCCTTCATTCTCCCTTGTGTCTGTGCATCCTTCAGTCTCCCTGTGTCTATGCATCCTTCATTCTTCCTGTGTCTATGCATCCTTCAGTCTCCCTTGTGTCTATGCATCCTTCAGTCTCCCTGTGTCTATTCATCTTTCATTCTTCCTGTGTCTATGCACCCTTCATTCTCCCTTGTGTCTATGCCTCCTTCATTCTCCCTGTGTCTCTGCATCCTTCATTCTCCCTGTGTCTATGCATCCTTCAGTCTCCCTTTGTTTATGTCCCTGTGTCTTCCTGTCTCTATGCATCTTTCACCCTGTCACTCTATCCTGGCATTTTGCTACCATTGATCTGTGTCAAAACACACATCTCATGTCTACACACAGACTGACACACACAAACATGTACAGTGACATGCACCCTCTGTACATACAAATACAACAGATGTATACCTCAGTTTTTTAAAAAAAAGTCCACTTATACATTCAGAAAATTCTAGGTTTACATTAAGAACTGATTGAAAGGAAGGAGCAGCACAAAACAAACAACAATGTGCCACTGACGATGCACAAAACAAACAACAATGTGCCACTGACGATGCATAAAAAAAACAAAATGTGACACTGACGATGCGGGTGTAGGCAGCGAGGTCTGGCAGACAGAACACCTCATGCAGCAGCTCCAGGTCAGGCAGACTCCAGAACTGGATCAGCATCAGCTGGGAGGTCTTGGACATGGTGGTCAGGCACTGGTGGTCCACGTCATGGTGCATGCCCACCACCTAGGTCACCACACATACACACACACACACACACACACAGTTACACCCCCTGAACAAACACACGTTTCTGTTGTACGCTGAACAAACACATGACATGAGAAAACAAGTGCAGGTCAACAAATCCTCCACCCTCAATGACTTCGCAATGATTTATAAAGAAAAAAGTTGGGAGTTTTGGGGGGTGGGAGTGGGTGAGAAAAAAAATGGGGGTAAAAAAGATGGTGTTAAAGTGTAAATATGAAATCCTTCACTAGCAATTTAAAGGGACCATCCAGGTCCATTTTGAAGGAGAACCATTTGCATCATCTGTTCAGAGTTGAGAAGGTGAGCAGCTGAATTTTGAACATGTTGTAGTGGCTTGAGTAAGGCTGCAGGTACACACACTAAGGAGAAGAGTGTTACAATGATCTAATTTTGACAGGATGGAATGCAGAAAGACACCAATGTTTTTGTGGCGGTTTCTGTAATCAAAGGGCTGACACAGTTGATGCCACAGAGTTCAAGAAAGGATGCTTGGCAGATTTGGGCTATGTGGTGTTTCAGGATGAGATCAAAGTTGAGACAGAAGCCATGGTCACAAAGATACAGTATAAATGAGATGTCAGTGGAGCCTAGGACTACTGATGGATGAAGATGGGGGTCTTGACTCCAAGAGCATTTTTAAAACCAAATAGTCTCTGTTTTATCATTGTTTAATTTCAGGTCGTTTTTAAACATGCACTGTATGATGTCAGAGACACATTCTTTTTAAACATGCACTGTATGATGTCAGAGACACAGTCTTTTTAAACATGCACTGTATGATGTCAGAGACACAGTCTTTTTAAACATGTACTGTATGATGTCAGAGACACAGTCTTTTTAAACATGCACTGTATGATGTCAGACACAGTCTTTTTAAACATGCACTGTATGACGTCAGACACAGTCTTTTTAAACATGCACTGTATGACGTCAGACACAGCCTTTTTAAACATGCACTGTATGATGTCAGAGACAGTCTTTTTAAACATGCACTGTATGACATCAGAGACAGTCTTTTTAAACATGCACTGTATGACGTCAGAGACAGTCTTGAAGACTGAGAAGCAGTGCAGACATGCCATGCAGTCACTCACCGGGTCTTTGGAGACTTTGAACTCCATGAACTTTTGACCCTTGACCACTGGATCCATGAACAGAATGCGACCATCCTGTAAGTAAACATTCCAGCATTCAAGTGAACCATTTCAGACTTCTTCTGAGGTACTGTGCACACATTTCTATATGTCCAAGATCCTGCATGTTCACACACACACACACACACACACACACACACACACACACACACACACACTCTGATACACATGCATGAACTCTTTGCCTTTATATCCTTTGACAGTGTAATATCACTAAGAGTGACTAAATAAAAGGAACACAAATTTATGTGAGTACAGACACACACAGGTGTATACATATGCAAATTAGTGTATGATGGCATCCTTACATGTGCACACACACACACACACACACACACACACACACACACACACACACAAAATTCACACTTACAGGCGCACACACACAAGCGCACTCATACACACACTCACAGACACCGACACATACACACCCACACACACACTCTTTTGCCTGCCTGCACATAGACACACTCATGTTGACTCCATTCCAATCATACAGCCTTCAAATCTTTGAAAAAGAACACTGAAGAGTGCGTTTTACCATAAAAACTCGATCAATCAGGCAACAAGCTATGAGGTTGATGACTGATAACTTGACCCAGACGCTCAGAGACAAGGGACTGCCTATCAGCACTGTCAAGGCAAAGCAGAGTACCTCCATTCCCAGAAGCAGATAGGAGTGTCGAACAGGACAGCAGCATCCCTCGTCAGTCCACAGCATGGCTGAGGACTTGAGGATACACACAGACAGACAGGGGCAGGGCAGCTCATTGCCCACGCCATTCTCCGTGGCACGGTGACTCGGCCCTGGCTTGGTACTGGACAACAGCATCCTGCATTCAACAAAGCATTTGTCCCAATAATGACACATCCCTGGGTAATGTATAGCAGTGCATAACATTATTCCATCACCGGCATGTTGCAGAGATAGACAAAATCATTAACAACAGTGTAGTTGCTGTCCAGTGTCCATCAAACCATGTCAGTAGGAAATGGGGAAATCTTAGCACCGCTGGTCTCCTCTCCGTGAAACCTGGTACAAGCCGGGTCCTTGGAGTTTCCATAATGCCGACATGGATACCAGAATCTGTAATTATTATTACTATGAGTATTCATTTAGTGCCTATCCTTGGTTTGAGACCCAGCTCTAAGCACTTTACCATCCACTACACAACAGGCTGCCTACCTGGGTAGAGCCGACTGAAAAGGTGCCTGCCAGTGCTATGTTCAGGTGTTTCCCACATCATTCAGTCTTTCTGTCAATCAGTTTTTCATTCATTTATTCATTCTTTTGGTGCATGATGCTATGTATGTATGTGTAATCCATACCAACGGCCAAACTGACCTCTTTCAAAAGTTGGTGATGTGTGCAAGTTGTTTTTTTTGTTTGTTGTTGTTGTTGTTTTGTGGCATCAGTTATCGGATCAATGGAGCACCTAAGGCAGTGATTTCTTTTTTCCCCCTAAGGCCGAAATCCACCTCTTCATTTTTTGGTGCTTCACACTGTCCTCTTCATCTGCCAAAAAAATAAAAAACAAAAACAAAAAAAGGCAATTTTCACTACTAGCTTTTTTTATTTCTCTCCAACCAGTCCCTTACACACCATGCATAGTCTGTATGTTCCCTCACAAATGGACATAGTCTTACTGATTTTAGTGTTTTGGTGTTTGATACAAATATCTGGGTTTGTTAATGTTCTAATGTGTGGTGTACTGGCACTCTCACACTGATAATGTGCTGCTTGTACAAACAGAACAACATAAATGAAACCAAAGACTTGATACTTTATTATTTTCTTTTCTTTCAGATATTTCCAAAAAAGAGAGAGAGAGGAGAGAGAGAGAGAGAGGGGGGTAGAAAGAGAAGGGGGGGGGGGGAGACAGACAGACAGACAGACAGACAGAGGCGGCATCATAGAGTTGTATGTAGAATTTGTTACAAATCATCCCACCAGCTGGCTAGTCCCCAATGAGGCCAGCCTTATAGTGAAAAGAAAGGGTCCACAAGGAAGGCATGAAGATGTGTGCAAGTTGTTTTACGAGTGTTCGCACACAGAACTTTGATCTATAGTCTCATATGAATGACTTTTTGATAAGTGGAATTAGAACCAATGTTAACTCTGAAGGAAAAATCCATGTGTACCGAAATGACTCAATGGATGTTCCAACCCACTATCCCAGGATCATCAGGATCATGAGTCTAGCGCTCTACCAACTGAGCTATTCCTACTGGAAAGTAATGTGAGTTTCTGATCCTCTGTGTGTGTATACACACAAGGTGTGTTCTGCTGCTAGACGTCTGTACACCTGTGGAACTGGAAGATATGAAAAAACCCCACTCCACATTCCTCCCACCATGACTTGCACCCTTCTGCCCTTATAATGACAATCCAGTATTCTTAGCTGCTTGGCTTTACAATGACAATCCAGTATTCTTAGCTGCTTGGCTTTACAATGGCAATCCAGTATTCTTAGCTGCTTGGCTACTGCAGCAGTATAAGGATATAAACAAAATCACATTTAGCATGCTGTTAAAACCAGTAACATGAACACAAATTGTGCAATTTACCAACAGACAGAGTTCTCTCCCTTACCTTTCTTGGGCCCCAGCATCAGCCTTGGGACACATAGCCTGGATCTGAAGCACATCCCACACTGCAATGCGACAGGCAGGATCCGTTCTGGGGAGGGAAAAAAAAAGCAGTTCTAACGAATCAACTAATACAGCCTTAGGGAGGAGGGGTCAGTCTATGTTTGTCATTTAATTTTTGAGGGATCACAGACAGTTTGGTCATTATGAGTAGCTCCTAATACAGATTGTGTGACCACCTCCAACAAAATGATAGACGAGTCATAATTTTATGATACTGAGATATTCATATCAGTAGAAAGACGACGACCTTTCCAATGGTATATGAAGGATTTCAAAATGTTAAAAAAATGAAGAAGTAATGGTTTTCTAAGGTGTCCAATAGTAGAGAAGCCAATAAGGGAAAAAGGACTCTGATGCTGCAGAATTCTCACCTAATGTGAAGGAAACTGTGAGCAAAATTACCAGTTAATTACATTCTGAGCTCAATTTCAGAAAAAAAAAAAAAAAAAAAAAAAAAAACACCAGTGAAATACACAAACTGGAATGTTTTTGTTGCAGGCTGGTCCAGAATACTCATTTTGTCTCCAATGTTCACCCACCACTCTTTGTTCCAATGTTCACCCACCACTCTTTGTTCCAATGTCCACCCACCACTCTTTGTTCCAATGTCCACCCACCACTCTTTGTTCCCTACAGTGTTTCAATGTTCACCCACCACTCTTTGTTCCCTGCAGTGTTTCAATGTTCACCCACCACTCTTTGTTCCCTACAGTGTTTCAATGTTCACCCACCACTCTTTGTTCCCTACAGTGTTTCAATGTTCACCCACCACTCTTTGTTCCCTACTGTGTTTCAATGTTCACCCACCACACTTTGTTCCCTACAGTGTTCCAATGTTCACCCACCACTCTTTGTTCCCTACAGTGTTTCAATGTTCACCCACCACTCTTTGCTCCCTGTAGTGTTTCAATGTTCACCCACCACTCTTTGTTCCCTACAGTGTTTCAATGTTCACCCACCACTCTGTTCCCTACAGTGTTTCAATGTTCACCCACCATTCTTTGTTCCCTGTAGTATTTCAATGTTCACCCACCACTCTTTGTTCCCTACAGTGTCTCAACGTTCGCCCACCACTCTTTGTTCCCTACAGGTCTCAATGTTCACCCACCCCTCTTTGTTCCCTACAGTGTTTCAATGTTCACCCACCACTCTTTGTTCCCTACAGTGTTTCAATGTTCACCCACCACTCTTTGTTCCCTGCAGTGTCTCAACGTTCACCCACCACTCTTTGTTCCCTACAGTGTTTCAATATTCACCCACCACTCTTTGTTCCCTACAGTGTTTCAATGTTCACCCACCACTCTTCGTTCCCTACAGTGTTTCAATGTTCACCCACCACTCTTTGTTCCCTACAGTGTTCCAATGTTCACCCACCACTCTTTGTTCCCTACAGTGTTTCAATGTTCACCCACCACACTTTGTTCCCTACAGTGTTTCAATGTTCACCCACCACTCTTTGTTCCCTACAGTGTTTCAATGTTCACCAACCACTCTTTGTTCCCTACAGTGTTTCAATGTTCACCCACCACTCTTTGTTCCCTACAGGTCTCAATGTTCACCCACCACTCTTTGTTCCCTACAGTGTTTCAATGTTCACCCACCACTCTTTGTTCCCTGTAGTGTTTCAATGTTCACCCACCACTCTTTGTTCCCTGTAGTATTTCAATGTTCACCCACCACTCTTTGTTCCCTACAGTGTTTCAATGTTCACCCACCCCCACTCTTTGTTCCCTACAGTGTTTCAATGTTCACCCACCACTCTTTGTTCCCTACAGTGTTTCAATGTTCACCCACCACTCTTTGTTCCCTGTAGTATTTCAATGTTCACCCACCACACTTTGTTCCCTACAGTGTTTCAATGTTCACCCACCACTCTTTGTTCCCTGTAGTATTTCAATGTTCACCCACCACTCTTTGTTCCCTGTAGTATTTCAATGTTCACCCACCACTCTTTGTTCCCTGTAGTATTTCAATGTTCACCCACCACTCTTTGTTCCCTACAGTGTTCCAATGTTCACCCACCACTCTTTGTTCCCTGTAGTATTTCAATGTTCACCCACCACTCTTTGTTCCCTACAGTGTTCCAATGTTCACCCACCACTCTTTGTTCCCAGCTGTCACCGATCGGCGGTACTCAATCAGTACGTCCATGTGTTTAAGAGTAGTGGTGGTTCAAGATAGAGAGCGTGCAAGCGTGCATGTATGTGTGCTTGTGTGCTTGTGTGTGTGTGTGTGTGTGTGTGTGTGTGTGTGTGTGTGTGTGTGTGTGTGTGTGTGTGCACGCGTGCGGGGTAAGACTGGGGTTTAGTTAGCTGGGGTTAGGCTAAGTTCCTCGGGGCTAGGTAGTAAGGTTAGGCTAGATAGGGGGGCAGGTGAAGTAGGACATACAGTATTTTTGCCTTCCAGTCTTCATTTATTGAGGGAGTGGTAGGAGGAAGTTGGTTTCGTTCCCGACTGTTACCCTTTTATTACTTTGGTTCTATGCCAGAGAAGGCGGGGCAGGATATCGGCTGTTGTTGTGTTGTCAAGTCTGTGAGTTGTTGTGGTAAATTGTCGTGTTGTTGCACAAGCAACAACTAGTCCGTTGGTCAGGTGTGTCAGCTCTGCGGAGGGATACACTGCTCTGACCAATCGTTGTTTTGTGTGGTGAGTAGAGTTCGCTTGATTCCGACCAGGGCGGAATGCGTTGGGGCAGCTTCACTTCGGTCCCTGGTGTTTGTCGGAGTGGACGTACTCCTTGTAGGTGCGGTGGCAGCGCCGTTAGTTTTTGAAGAGTGACTTCGAGTCATAGTTAGTGCCAGGTCCTCGTCGGGTTTGGTTGCCCTTGGTCTGTGCCGAGTCGGTGTCGTCCTTGTTGCAGCCACTGTCAGCCAGTTGCAGAACTGGTGTGGTTGATCATCTGTATGTCCAGTTGTGTCAGCAGGTATCCTGCTCCGTCCTGAGGCTGGGGCCAGATCACCGCAGTCTACTGCCTCGTGCCGGCAGGTGAGCGGCGCTTTCCAGTACCTGTTGTTTTCCCGGGAGAGGGAGACCACCCAGGCCGTTTGCCTTGTGTGGGGCAGCTCTCCTCCAGCTACCGGTGCTCTTCCGGGAGTTCTCCGGCACTGGTTCCTCGTCCCTGTTCAGGCGTCCTGTGAGAGGGCGCTGCACCAGGCCTTTCTCACCCTTGGTGTCCGGCGGGGCCTTCAGAGGAGGAGGCGTCCTACGAGCCCCGGACCCGTCGAGAGGGCTTCTGTTGTGTGTACGTTGGGTGTCGTGCCCATCGCAGGGAGGAGTCAGACTGCGGGAAGCCACGGTCAGCGCCGGGGTGCAGAGTCTTCGGGGAGGGTGTCGGCCCGCGGAGGAGCCACGGACAGCGCCGGGGTGCAGAGTCTTCCGGAGAGATGTCAGCCTGTGAGGGGCCACGTACAGCGCGTAGGACTGGAGCTTTCCGGGCCGGGATGGGTTGTCCCATGTTTGTGATAGAAGGGGTGTAGCGTTAGGCAGTAGGGTTAGGGGTGTTAGCTACTGCCTCCTTTTAGGACGTAGTGGCCGGCACAGTGTAGGGTACTTGTCGTTGCCTCCCTTAGGGACGCAGCGACCAGTTTGGTAGTGGTCCCGGGTTAAAAGAGAAGGGTGAGTCCTGGGGAGAGGTGTGGGTGGTAGCAGTCGTTAAGAGATTAGAGTCCCTTTGGTAAATCCTTGTCCCTAGTAGTTAGTCACCACGTGTGCGGGCTATCGCTGTGTCCCCAGGTCACAGTGATATACTGTAACAGGTGTTTTAGGTTAGGTTAGGGTCTTCCAGGTCATTATAGTAGAGTAGAGTGAGTCAGCGGGAATTGGGATACTTGTGTGCAGTTGTGGATGTGCGTGAGTGGTGGCGCCATGGAGTGTGTGTGAAATAAAGAAGCGTGCGTGATTGTAAAACTGTGTTAGTGTGCTGTGTTGTCTGACCTAGTGTGTGATAGGCGTGGGTAAGGGTGGTAGGGCCGTCCGGCTTAGCGACCGTGACACCTGCAGTGTCTCAACGTTCACCCACCACTCTTTGTTCCCTACAGGTTTCAATGTTCACCCACCACTCTTTGTTCCCTATAGTGTTTCAAAGTTCACCCACCACTCTTTGTTCCCTGCAGTGTCTCAACGTTCACCCACCACTCTTTGTTCCCTACAGTGTTTCAATGTTCACCCACCACTCTTAGTTCCCCACAGTGTTTCAATGTTCACCCATCACTCTTTGTTCCCCACAGTGTTCCAATGTTCACCCACCACTCTTTGTTCCCTACAGTGTTCCAATGTTCACCCACCACTCTTTGTTCCCTACAGTGTTTCAATGTTCACCCACCACTCTTTGTTCCCTACAGTGTTTCAATGTTCACCCACCACACTTTGTTCCCTACAGTGTTTCAATGTTCACCCACCACTCTTTGTTCCCTACAGTGTTTCAATGTTCACCCACCACTCTTTGTTCCCTACAGTGTTTCAATGTTCACCCACCACACTTTGTTCCCAACAGTGTTCCAATGTTCACCCACCACTCTTTGTTCCCTATAATGTTCCAATGTTCACCCACCACTCTTTGTTCCCTACAGTATTTCAATGTTCACCCACCACTCTTTGTTCCCTACAGTGTTTCAATGTTCACCCACCACTCTTTGTTCCCTACAGTGTTCCAATGTTCACCCACCACTCCTTGTTCCCTACAGTGTTTCAATGTTCACCCACCCCTCTTTGTTCCCTACAGTGTTTCAACGTTCACCCACCACTCTTTGTTCCCTACAGTGTTCCAATGTTCACCCACCACTCCTTGTTCCCTACAGTGTTCCAATGTTCACCCACCACTCTTTGTTCCCTACAGTGTTTCAATGTTCAACCACCACTCTTTGTTCCCTACAGTGTTCCAATGTTCTCCCACCACTCTTTGTTCCGTACAGTGTTCCAATGTTCACACACCACTCTTTGTTCCCTGTAGTGTTTCAATGTTCACCCACTACTCTTTGTTCCCTACAGTGTTTCAATGTTCACCCACCACTCTATGTTCCCTGTAGTGTTTCAATGTTCACCCACCACTCTTTGTTCCCTACAGTGTTTCAATGTTCACCCACCACTCTTTGTTCCCTACAGTGTTTCAATGTTCACCCACCACTCTTTGTTTCCTACTGTGTTCCAATGTTCACCCACCACTCTTTGTTCCCTACAGTGTTCCAATATTCACCCACCACTCTTTGTTCCCTACAGTGTTCCAATGCTCACCCACCACTCCTTGTTCCCTGTAGTGTTTCAATGTTCAACCACCACTCTTTGTTTCCTACTGTGTTTCAATGTTCACCCACCACTCTTTGTTCCCTACAGTGTTTCAATGTTCACCCACCACTCTTTCTTCCCTACAGTGTTTCAAGGCTCACCCACCACTCTTTGTTCCGTACAGTGTTTCAATGTTCACCCACCCCTCTTTGTTCCTGTAGTGTTTCAATGTTCACCCACCACTCTTTGTTCCCTATAGTGTTTCAATGTTCACCCACCACTCTTTGTTCCCTGTAGTGTTTCAATGTTCACCCACCACTCTTTGTTCCCTACAGTGTTTCAATGTTCACCACCACTCTTTGTTCCCTACAGTATTTCAATGTTCACCCACCACTCTTGTTCCCTGCAGTGTTTCATGTTCACCCACCACTCTTTGTTCCCTACAGTGTTTCAATGTTCACCCACCACTCTTTGTTCCTACAGTGTTTCAACGTTCACCCACCACTCTTTGTTCCCTACAGTGTTCCAATGTTCACCCACCACTCTTTGTTCCCATTATCCACTCTTCTACGGTTCAATGTTCCCATCTGTCTCGTCATCACAATTTCTATGTCCCACACTTGTTCTACTGTTGTCACCCACTTTGTTCCACAGTGTTCATGTACCACATTGTCCTACGTGTCATCGCAACCTTTGCAGTGTCTTACCCCTGTCTCAGTCAATGTTCACCACCGTCCTCAGTTCAATGTCCCACTTGTTCCTGTCTGTCCACCATCTTCCCTACGTTCAAGTACCACCACTTGTCTACTGTTAGTCACCACCACTCTTTTCCAATGTTTCAATGTTCCCACATCTTTGTTCCCTACAGTGTTCAATGTTCACCCACCACCTTGTCCCTACAGTGTTTCAATGTTCACCACCCACTCTTTGTTCCCTACAGTGTTCAATGTTCGCCCACCACTCTTTGTTCCCTGCAGTGTTCAATGTTCCCACCACTCTTTGTCCCTACAGTGTTTCAATTTCACCACCCACTTTGTCCCTAGTTTCAATGTTCAACACCACTTTGTCCCACATGTTCAATGTTCCCACACTCTTGTTCCCACAGTGTTATCAATGTTCACCCACCTTTGTTCCTACAGTGTTTCAATGTTCACCCACCACTTCTTCTCCTACAGTGTCTCAAGTTCACCCACCACTCTTTGTCCCTACAGTGTTTAATGTTCACCCACCATCTTTGTTCCCTCATGTTCCAATTTTCCCACATCTTTCCTACAGTGTTCATGTTCACCCACATTTTCCCCTCAGTGTTCCAATGTTCACCACCTTGGTCCCTACAGTGTTTCAATGTTCACCCACCTCTTTTCCCTACAGTGTTTCAATGTTCAACCACCACTCTTTGTTCCCTACAGTGTTTCAATTTCACCCACCACTTTTGTTCCTACATGTTTCAATGTTCCCCATTTTGTTCCCACAGTTTCATGTTCCCCCCATTTTGTTCCACAGTTCCAATGTTACCCACATCTTTGTTCCCACAGTTTGTTCCCACTCCACCATCTTTGTTCCCTACAGTGTTTCAAGTTCACCCACCATCTTTGTCCTACAGTGTTCCAATGTTCACCCACCACTCTTTCTCCCACGTTTCAAGTTCACCCACACTCTTTGTCCCTACAGTGTTTAATGTTCACCCACCACTCTTGTTCCCTAGTGTTCAATGTTCACCCCCATCTGTTCCCTACATGTTTCAATTTCACCCACACTTTGTTCCTGTTCATGTTCCACACAATTTGTCCCACAGTTGTTCATGTTCAACCACCCTCTTGTTCCCTACAGTTCACTCACCCACCACTTTTTCCCTAAGGTTCAAGTTCACCACCACCTTTGTTCCTACGTGTTTCAATGTCACCACATCTTTGTTCCCACAGTGTACAATGTTCCCCACCACCCTTTGTTCCCTACGTTTTCAATTCACCCACCATCTTTGTTCCCTACATGTTTCAATGTTCACCCACCACTCTTTGTTCCCTACATGTTCATGTTCACCCCACTCTTTGTCTGTACAGTTCAAGTCACCCCTACTTTTGTTCCTACATGTTCGTTCCCCAGTTCATCCCCACTTGTCCCTCAGTGTTTAATGTTCACCCACCACTCTTTGTTCCCTACAGTATTTCAATGTTCACCCACCACTCTTTGTTCCAATGTCCACCCACCACTCTTTCTTCCCTACAGTGTTTCAATGTTCACCCACCACTCTTTGTTCCCTACAGTGTTTCAATGTTCACCCACCACTCTTTGTTCCCTACAGTGTTTCAAGGTTCACCCACCACTCTTTGTTCCCTACAGTGTTTCAATGTTCACCCACCCCTCTTTGTTCCCTGTAGTGTTTCCATGTTCACCCACCACTCTTTGTTCCCTACAGTGTTTCAATGTTCACCCACCACTCTTTGTTCCCTACAGTATTTCAATGTTCACCCACCACTCTTTGTTCCCTACAGTATTTCAATGTTCACCCACCACTCTTTGTTCCCTGTAGTGTTTCAATGTTCACCCATCACTCTTTGTTCCCTACAGTGTTTCAAGGTTCACCCACCCCTCTTTGTTCCCTGTAGTGTTTCAATGTTCACCCACCACTCTTTGTTCCCTACAGTGTTTCAATGTTCACCCACCACTCTTTGTTCCCTACAGTGTTTCAATGTGCATCCACCACTCTTTGTTCCCTACAGTGTTTCAATGTTCACCCATCACTCTTTGTTCCCTACGGTGTTTCAATGTTCACCCACCACTCTTTGTTCCCTACAGTGTTTCAATGTTCACCCACCACTCTTTGTTCCCTACAGTGTTTCAATGTTCACCCACCACTCTTTGTTCCCTACAGTGTTTCAATGTTCACCCACCACTCTTTGTTCCCTATGGTGTTCTAATGTTCACCCACCACTCTTTGTTCCCTGTAGTGTTTCAATGTTCACCCACCACTCTTTGTTCCCTACAGTGTTTGAATGTTCACCCACCACTCTTTGTCCCCTACACTGTTCCAATGTTCACCCACCACTCTTTGTTCCCTACAGTGTTTCAATGTTCACCCACCACTCTTTGTCCCCTACAGTGTTCCAATGTTCACCCACCAGTCTTTGTACCCTACAGTGTTTCAATGTTCACCCATCACTCTTTGTTCCCTACAGTGTTTCAATGTTCACCCACCACTCTTTGTTCCCAACAGTGTTTCAATGTTCACCCACCATTCTTTGTTCCCTACAGTGTTTCAATGTTCACCCACCACTCTTTGTTCCCTACAGTGTTTCAATGTTCACCCACCACTCTTTTGTTCCCTACAGTGTTTCAATGTTCACCCACCACTCTTTGTTCCCTACAGTGTTTCAATGTTCACCCACCACTCTTTGTTCCCTACAGTATTTCAATGTTCACCCACCACTCTTTGTTCCCTACAGTGTTTCAATGTTCACCAACCACTCTTTGTTCCCTACAGTGTTTCAATGTTCACCCACCACTCTTTGTTCCCTACAGTGTTTCAATGTTCACCAACCACTCTTTGCTCCCTGTAGTGTTTCAGTGTTCACCCACCACTCTTTGTTCCCTGTAGTGTTTCAATGTTCACCCACCACTCTTTGTTCCCTGTAGTGTTTCAGTGTTCACCCACCACTCTTTGTTCCCTACAGTGTGGCTTTGCCTGGTCTGACGTTTCTCTCATTATGTGGGATGTGGTCACAGGCAATCAGGCACAAAGACATCCAGTATTATGTAGAGAGTATGAACATGTACATGATGGCCCGACTTTGTGTGTGCATCGGCTTGTGTGCATCGGCTGTGTGTGCATCGGCTTGTGTGCATCGGCTTGTGTGCATCGGCTGTGAGTGCATCAGCTGTGAGTGCATCAGCTGTGTGTGCATCGGCTTGTGTGCATCGGCTTGTGTGCATCGGCTGTGTGTGCATCAGCTGTGAGTGCATCGGCTGTGTGTGCATCGGCTGTGTGAAGCTTGTGAGTTCACCCCTAATGAATGGTGATCTATTCTTTTTAAAAACGTTGATCATATTTCTCAAGTCACTGCTTATAGCAACAAAAAAATAGTATACAACAAGTCAAGTCATGCTGAGAAAAACCTAGCAAAGCACCCAAGGCCACATCAGGGCTGAAAACAACTGACATCCTAACTATGTACAACCAGATCAGAGCAGATTTTCATACAATGAGGAAGATGTTAAATTGTTCTCTAACGTGAATTCATCAAATTTAGTCGATTATTCATGATTATTCATCATTCAGTTCTGGCCAGTCACCTTGTGGTGTAGACCCAGATGAGAGTGGGGTTGATGAGGACGAAGATGACGTTGAATTCTCGACTGTAGCACACACCCTGGATCTTCTGCAGTGGAGACACATTTGGTGGGGGCAGCACAGTGGATAGGTTCTTCTGATTACTCCGTGCAAACAGCCGTATACTGTTTTAAACATCATAATACACATACACAAATATGCATGAAAGTCACACACACACACACACACACACACACACACACACACACACACACACAACACACACACATGTTTTATAGTTTATGCAACAAATAATACAGAACTGAACAGAAAGCAGTCAAACAACACGCTATCCTTTCTAGTATTAAATTCTTTGGTTTTTTTTGTTTTTTTTCTATGAAATCAAAAGACCATTCAAACAAACTGAAATATTCAAGAACCAAAACCATTTATTTCAAAAAGGCAGGACTTGCTCATGCATACAGCTCCTTTCAAGATACATCACACCTACTATTTTGTGTGTGTGTGTGTGTTTTACCTTCACTTGTGAAACTAGACTAATGGCTGCAGCTGATTTTTTCAATATTTTCATTTCCCTCAAATTAAAAAATTTCGATCAGATAAACAAACTACAAAAACAACAACAAAGAAACAGATCATAATTTTGATGATACAACTGACATAAAAATCATAGACTGCTATGTTTAATATGCTAGGTTAAAAAAAAATGTCCTAGAAAGATGAATAACAAAAAAATGCAACACAGATTTGCAGCTAGTGTTGCGGGTTTAAATTGCATCAGAGACTTGACCCTATAGGATTTCCCCGAAGTAGGAGTATGGCGGCCTTAATGGCGGGATAAAACATGGTCATACACACAAAAATCCACTCCCTATACAGGGGGTGTCTGCAGGAGTATCAGCCTGCGTACGCAGAAGAAGAAGAAGACCCTATAGGATTTTGTATGTGCGGCCCCTTAACAGACGCTGTCACGCATGCTGAATCAGAATATGCAGCTCCTGAATATAATGAAACTAACTCACCAACAGACCTGACACTGATAACTCAGTAAGAATGCTGTCAACTGTGATAGCACTAACCAGGGTCTGGCTGTATACTGGTGGGGGGTAGGGGTGGGTTTGAGATGAATGGGGTGGGAATAAAACTGTTCACAAGGCAGAAAACATGAGAAAACACAAAGCATACTTAACAATTTGAGAAGCCCTACTTGCCATGCCTGTATATAAACAACTGCACTCGAGTTTGAACACAAGTAGTGAAGGGGGGAACAGGGGGTGAATTGGCAGGGGGATCCAGTCCAGTGGTTGCCACATGGGTCTCTCTGATAGGGTCAATGAACAGTGTTCTGGGTCCCCCCATCCCCACCTCTCCCAGCATTTTTCTGTGTGACTTTTTGGTAACTTTTTGTGTGAATCTGAAATAAATGTTAGCGAACAGCCAAGAGAAACATGGACAAACGAGTCACAAGACAAAACATGACTCGTTTCGACTTCTTAGGTTTTCTTCAGGCAAGACACAAACAAATAGGACAATGAAAATGAACGAACTTTTCACTTAGCTTAGATCTCCTCAGCGCAAGGTAGGCACGCGTTGAATGAAAACCTTGTCTGAGCTTTAAACTAGCATTTGCTGTAGTCTAGAATAAGAATTCAACAAAAGAGATCCACAGCAGAAAAAATAAACATTTAAAAAAATATTTTAGCTATTCAACATTATTTTCAGTGGAAGTTTGTTTTTTCAAATGGCCAAACTGTGATGTAGAAAAAGCTGAAACAGCTGAGAAAGGCTGAAATGTCAGTGCCTTTGTTCTGCAGTTGCTCGTCATGCCTTGCACTGACCTGCTGTCCTCCCCAACGGCCAGCACACGCTGGGTCTTCCCCGGACAGCCCTCCAGCTGCAGACGGGTCACCTGGTTACGGGTCAGACTCCAGAAGTGCAGGAAATGATTGAGGTGCCACAGGGTTAGACTGCGAGCTGTGCTGATGTACAGCAAGTTGTCATCAGTCAGACCCATCCACAGCAGTCCATTCGATGACACCACCATGCTGTCAAAAGAAACACACACACACAAACATGTTACTGTGCATTCCTCCTTCTCCTAAAAAAGGGGAAAAAAACAAATATAGTCCAAACCAGTAAAATAGAATTCAAGGGGAATGACAAAATCATTTCAAAACATCGTTCATCCCTCTCAAACCACTGGCTGTCAACAACAGTCCACCAGAATGACAAAATCATGTCAAAACATCGTCACCACTCATCCCTCTCAAACCACTGGCTGTCAACAACAGTCCACCAGAATGACAAAATCATGTCAAAACATCGTCACCTTTCATCCCTCTCAAACCACTGGCTGTCAACTACAGTCCACCAGAGCCCGCTGTCCTGGGTCTTCCTCTCAACCTGCCCCCAGGTGTATTGCACCTCTTTGCTGTCTGCTTCTAGGCTTTGACGCCAGGTGTACCGCACCTCTTTGCTGTCTGCTTCTAGGTCTTGACGCCAGGTGTATTGCACCTCTTTGCTGTCTGCTTCTAGGTCTTGATGCCAGGTGTGTCGCACCTCTTTGCGGTCTGCTTCTAGGTCTTGACACCAGGTGTACCGCACCTCTTTGTGTCTGCTTCTAGGTCTTGACACCAGGTGTACCGCACCTCTTTGCAGTCTGCTTCTAGGTCTTGACACCAGGTGTACCACACCTCTTTGTGGTCTGCTTCTAGGTCTTGATGCCAGGTGTGTCACACCTCTTTGCGGTCTGCTTCTAGGTCTTGACACCAGGTGTACCGCACCTCTTTGTGGTCTGCTTCTAGGTCTTGACACCAGGTGTACCGCACCTCTTTGCGGTCTGCTTCTAGGTCTTGACACCAGGTGTATCGCACCTCTTTGCTGTCTGCTTCTAGGTCTTGATGCCAGGTGTATCGCACCTCTTTGCTGTCTGCTTCTAGGTCTTGATGCCAGGTGTACCGCATCTCTTTGCCTTCTGCTTCTAGGTCTTGACGCCAGGTGTACCGCACCTCTTTGCTGTCTGCTTCTAGGGGTCTTGACACCAGGTGTACTGCACCTCTTTGTGGTCAGCTTCTAGGTCTTGACGCCAGGTGTACCGCACCTCTTTGCTGTCTGCTTCTAGGTCTTGACGTCAGGTGTGTCGCACCTCTTTGCTGTCTGCTTCTAGGTCTTGACGTCAGGTGTGTCGCACCTCTTTGCTGTCTGCTTCTAGGTCTTGACACCAGGTGTGTCACACCTCTTTTCTGTCTGCTTCTCACGGCACACGAGACCCCGTCGTTTGCTCTTCACTTAGTGTGAGCGAGACTTTGCCAATTTACTGGCCGGCAGCTAAATAAAGGGGCCAGCTATTAACCAATCACCGCGAACGCGCGTACTGCGAGGTGCACCAGCAGCGGCAAAGAAGAAAGACGCTACCCGCCATAGTTGCGCGTGGTGTTGTCTGTGGCGAATTTGTGCAAAAAGTGCGAATTTCGGTGTGTTTTGGATACTGCAGTTCATCATCTTCGTTTGTGGTCGTGTTCATATAGTCTTAGCTCTGTAAAGAAGTAGACAGGATATCACTTTTGTCCAGATCTTCAAAACACTATATCCATCAGTGTGAGCGACTGGAAAACGTTTCCTTCTTTGAGATAAGTAAAATTCGTGCATTTTTGGGTTTGTTGACAATATTAAAACTTAGATTCAGGTCTTTTGGAGGTTTTTTGTCCGCTTTTACAATTGTTCTCAGGAAAGTTTTTAGCTTCAAGTATTAAGTTATCAAAGTCATATACCGGCAACAGGCCGCTGGAAGGCTATACGTGGGGTGGTTAAAGTACTGAAACCGTGCTTGTTCCCGGCTCAGTAAGCCTCTCCGTGTCTGACGTCACTGTCTGTGTCGGTTTAACACGCAGCGTGGTGCTCCCTGCTGGCTGACAACTGGTCCCGTGCTGTTCTCTCTCTCACTTTCTCTGGTTGTCTGTCTGTCTCTTTCTCTCTGACTTTCTCCCCTCTCTCTCTCTCTCTCTCTCTCTCTCTCTCTCTCTCTCTCTCTCTTCCCCCCCCCCTCCCTCTCTCTCTCTCTGCATGCTCACTGACTTTTGTCATTGCAGGAGTCATCATTTTTCCCATGTTTTTTCTTCACTTAAGAATTCGGCGGCTTTTCCCCGTATTAACTTCCTCACAACTTTAGTCCCCCGCCCCTGTGCTTTGACTTACTGACTGATTGATTCTTTTCCCCGTCTGCAGTGTGTGTGTGGGTGCGCGCGCGTGTGCATGCCCACGTGCGGTCGTGCGTGCGTGCGTGTGTGTGCGTGTGTGTGTGTGTGTGTGTGTGTGTGTGTGTGAGAGAGAGAGAGACAGAGAGAGAGAGAGAGAGTTGCGCGTCTGTGACTAATTGTGTGTACTGCACTGTGTCTTTTCAGATAAGTTAATGAATGTGCATGTAAGTGTACATTGTCGTCCTTGGTGTCTAGTTGTGTGTGTGTGTGTGTGTGTGTGTGTGTGTGTGTGTGTGTGTGTGTGTGTGTGTGTGTGTGTGACTGAAGATGGCGTCCGTTCAGCACACAGAAACTAATCATACAGAGAGACTGAACTCTTTATGTAGACTATGTGGTGGTCGGTCAAAACCAACCCGTTACAGGAAAACAATTTATTGCAACAAATATGCATCAGAACTGGAACAGTCATATGGACTTATCATTTCTGAAGAAACAGAGGGCAAACTGTACTCTAGAACAATGTGTAAAAATTGTTATGGTTATATGAAACGGAAAAAAAGTGCTGCTGTTCTCCAATCAATAAAAGAACAGATAGCCAGTACACATAGCCTGTGGACTGAGTTTGACCCAACGATTGAAGAAGCTGATTGCACTGTGTGTCACACGTTTCATGAACAGTCCAAACCACGTAGACCTGTTAAAAAAAGGAAATTGGACCCCCTAGCAATTCAAAACAGAACAGTCAGCAGCAAGGAAATCTGTGATGACAGTAAGAAAGGTGAGTCGCTTGACACAGGTAGTGTGGGTGATATTTCTGACAGTGCTGCTCCTTATTCAGATGGGGATATTTGTGGCAGCAATGTTGCAGACAACATAGCAAGAGACAGAACAATGACCACCACTTGTAACACAAATATAGATCAGAATGTCTGTGATGACTACGTTGATGGAATCAGTGAGCAAGCTTGTAATACAGGCCCTCCTAGTAGTAGTGATGACGTCAATGTCAACAACGTCACTGCAGCTGAGACAGTACATGATAGTAGTGTGGCCGACGTAAGTGAAGTTCTTGACAATACCCTCAGTCGTGCCTGTGAAGAAACATCTCTCAGCAGCAGTAACACTAGCAGAACAGAAGCTAACAGCAGTGACAGAGGAGCAATGTTCCAGCCTTCAGCATCGTCAACACCTCAACAGAAGACTGTCAAAAGGCGGCTGTTGGACTTTCTCAATGCCCGAAGGCCAGACTTCTTTCAGAATGATGCCACCAATATGAGCAGTTTACAAGTCCAAACAGAGATCGATAAGATATCAACTGACTGCACATCAGGAATGCAAACACAGTCAGTGCTGAGCACACCAGTAACTAGCCCTCATACAAAGATTCCGGGACAAGGACAACCACACAAAACAGTGAAGCACCGCTCATCACAAACTGAGAAAAGAAAATTAGTTCGACCACTAGAAGATTTGTGTGCACCTCTGACAGCTGGAGAAGAAGCGTATCTCACTCGTTTAGTCCGTATCAAAATGGAACAATCCAGTGACAAACAGACTGTTGCATGCAAAACTAGGGGTCAGCCTATAATTCTAAAAAAGATCATCAAAGCCAGAAAGTCTTCGGCCTTTGCAAGTACTCCCACTAGAAGGAAAAGAGGACACCAGGTTGCCCAAATCCGCAGAGAATATTCTGGTGCTTCAGAGTCTGATTTGTTGAAACAGCAAAGCACTGAGCTTAGATTCACCGGAAAAAGAAAAAGGACAGAGATACTAAAAGCTGCTGGTTGTTTGAAAGGACACATCACTGCAAAACAGGCAACAAAAATGAAAGCAAGAATGTTGCTGACTTGGGCAAAACAGAGGCAGTTTAGGAAGATATCAAAACAGGCAGGGATAACACTTGATAGTGAGGAAAAAGAAAGACAGTTTCAAAACAGTTTGAAGTGTGGAAAGATTCGGGTAGACTGGAAAAAACTAATCTTCCATGACCAGAAAACTAACAGAGATGAAAAGAAAAGTACCCCTGTGGTACGGGTTGAAGATTTGCCAACATTCCTGAAAAAACTATTAGACCAGTATGAAGAAAAGAAGTTGTTGACATGGCATCATAACACTATTCCTGAAAATGAAATATGGGTGAAAGTTGGAGGTGATCATGGGGGTGGCAGTTTCAAACTGGTCATGTCTGTCGCAAATCTTGAACACCCCAATGCCAAGGAAAACTGTTTCCTGGTCTGCATAGTAGAGGCAAAAGACAGCAGTGAAAACATCAGAACTGTTTTGAATCCTTTCAAGCAGCAGATCAGTCGGCTTGCACAAACAACATGGAAAGGAAAAAATATTAGACCATTTCTGTTTGGGGATTATGATTTCCTCCTGAAAATGTATGGGCTGTCTGGAGCTCAAGGTGTGTATCCATGTCTGTGGTGTACAGCCACAAAGGAACAAGCACAAAAGAAGTGCAGTGATCGATTTGGGGATACCATCAAACAGAGAACGCTTGAAGGCATGAAGAAAATGCATGCCAAGTTTGTGAAAGAAGGTGGGAAAAAATCTCAGGCCAAGTGCTTCCAGAATCTTATCTTGCCGAATGTGTGGGACATTGAACTAGATCATGTCACCCCTCCCTACCTTCATATCCTTTTGGGAATTGTCAAGAAGCATCATGATCTTTTGGAAGATGACTGCTATGATGTTGACAAAAGGATAGCACTAGATCTGGCAAAGAAAGAGGAACCAAATGTAAGAGGTACACACCGGGAGTTTCAAAGAAGTGTTAGGATGGTGAAGATATGTTGTCAAAGTCAGAACACAGATACTCCTTCACTGAAAGGCCTTAATCCTTTCAAGAAGGGTGAAGGACCAGTAGGTGTTGCAGTTGAGTCTGTGCTTCAAAGACACAGGATCGTGAAGCAAGCCTACTACAGTGGCACTTTTATCGGCAACCACTGTAACAAATACCTCAAAGCAGAGGTCATCACGGATATCTTTGACAGTGTAGAGAATACAGT
>CM065721.1:1493712-1511212 GCA_033310375.1 Conus canariensis | reverse complement strand
TCTCTCTCTCTCTCTCTCTCTCTCTCTCTCTCTCTCCTTGTCGGTCCAGCAGTACGGTAATTGTAATGTTGTTTATAGCAAAGCCGACCGCAAAGGGCCATATCGGGGGCTGACACAGCAGTACAAGTGGTCAGTAGCTTCTGCAAAGCCACTTTCTTGGCTCTGGGGAGACCAGCATTACACATTCCAATCGGCACAGCGTGTACCTCGCCACAGTGATGCTGCCGTTCCGCGCTGCGTGTACCTCGCCACAGAGAAGCTGGGAAGGAATGTGCGGGCGATGCGCGAGAGGGATGGGATGGGGGTGGGGAGAGGTGGGAGTGCTACTGCGGGGGAGGGAGGTTGGGCGCTCGTTAAAAATAGGCGGGCCTCCCTCGCCGGCCAAGAGGCTGTAATTGCGTGCGCCGTGTTCTAGGTCTTGACGTCAGGTGTGACGCACCTCTTTTCTGTCTGCTTCTAGGTCTTTACGCCAGGTGTATTGCACCTCTTTGCTGTCTGCTTCTAGGTCTTGATGCCAGGTGTGTCGCACCTCTTTGCGGTCTGCTTCTAGGTCTTGACACCAGGTGTACCGCACCTCTTTGTGTCTGCTTCTAGGTCTTGACACCAGGTGTACCGCACCTCTTTGCAGTCTGCTTCTAGGTCTTGACACCAGGTGTACCACACCTCTTTGTGGTCTGCTTCTAGGTCTTGATGCCAGGTGTGTCACACCTCTTTGCGGTCTGCTTCTAGGTCTTGACACCAGGTGTACCGCACCTCTTTGTGGTCTGCTTCTAGGTCTTGACACCAGGTGTGTCGCACCTCTTTGCGGTCTGCTTCTAGGTCTTGACACCAGGTGTATCGCACCTCTTTGCTGTCTGCTTCTAGGTCTTGATGCCAGGTGTATCGCACCTCTTTGCTGTCTGCTTCTAGGTCTTGATGCCAGGTGTACCGCATCTCTTTGCCTTCTGCTTCTAGGTCTTGACGCCAGGTGTACCGCACCTCTTTGCTGTCTGCTTCTAGGGGTCTTGACACCAGGTGTACTGCACCTCTTTGTGGTCAGCTTCTAGGTCTTGACGCCAGGTGTACCGCACCTCTTTGCTGTCTGCTTCTAGGTCTTGACGTCAGGTGTGTCGCACCTCTTTGCTGTCTGCTTCTAGGTCTTGACGTCAGGTGTGTCGCACCTCTTTGCTGTCTGCTTCTAGGTCTTGACACCAGGTGTGTCACACCTCTTTTCTGTCTGCTTCTAGGTCTTGACGTCAGGTGTGACGCACCTCTTTTCTGTCTGCTTCTAGGTCTTTACGTCAGGTGTGATGCACCTCTTTGCTGTCTGCTTCTAGGTCTTGACGTCAGGTGTGTCGCACCTCTTTGCTGTCTGCTTCTAGGTCTTGACGTCAGGTGTGTCGCACCTCTTTGCTGTCTGCTTCTAGGTCTTGACGTCAGGTGTGTCACATCTCTTTGCTGTCTGCTTCTAGGTCTTGACACCAGGTGTATCACATCTCTTTGCTGTCTGCTTCTAGGTCTTGACGCCAGGTGTGTCGCACCTCTTTGCTGTCTGCTTCTAGGTCTTGATGCCAGGTGTGTCGCACCTCTTTGCTATCTGCTTCTAGGTCTTGACGTCAGGTGTGTCGCACCTCTTTGCTGTCTGCTTCTAGGTCTTGACGTCAGGTGTGTCGCACCTCTTTGCTGTCTGCTTCTAGGTCTTGACACCAGGTGTGTCACACCTCTTTGCTGTCTGCTTCTAGGTCTTGACGCCAGGTGTATCACATCTCTTTGCTGTCTGCTTCTAGGTCTTGACGTCAGGTGTGTCGCACCTCTTTGCTGTCTGCTTCTAGGCCTTGACGCCAGGTGTATTGCACCTCTTTGCTGTCTGCTTCTAGGTCTTGACACCAGGTGTTTCTTGGTCAGGCTTGTTTGTGCTTGCTTTGAGGGTTCTGCTTCAAGGTTTGTCTGGTGATGTTTAATGCAGGTTTTTTGAGCGAGTCCAACTCCCCTCCATTTTCTCTTGATCTCATCATCAGCTGAGACAGCTGGTGCCTTTTCTGTCAGAGGTTAAGTTTGCCGGTGTCTGGTTTGTGGATTGGGGGATTTTTCTGAAGGGCCTTTTCATGTATGTCTGCTCTTTCCTGAAGGTTTTCTGATTTCCATTATGTCATCGCTCCACTTAGTAAGACTGACTTCATGTTGGAACTGTCGTCTTATCTTTGTGCGGTGGTTTACTTGTTTGCAGCTCCTGGCTCCAGATGTTCTTGAGCTGAAGGTATACTTTTCTTGCCTTGCTGACTCTTGCTCTGATATTCACATATGTACCACCCCACTTGTTGACAACAATGCTCAGGTATGTGCACGTTAAAACATCCTCCAGTGCACACCAGTCTAACGTAATCAATTCAACACAGCAGATTTTCTTTACCCTTATAAGTTACCCTGATGAGATGAACAAACTTTCTGCATGAGAACACTGAAACTGCTTCTGTGAAACAGATCCTAGTACATCCCTTTTCAAAACAAAAGGATTTGACTCTCCATGCTTTTCATAGAAAGTCAAGGACCACATTTTTTCAAGAATGATGCACTGCAAAGATGTTCAATACATTTGATCAAGTGACATCCTCTGTTGCAGGGAATCCAACATGCAGCATTGCAAAGCATGACCTACCTGTAGATGGCGTCCATGGTGTCCAGGGACCACATGCGCAGGGAGCCGTCCAAGGAGCAGGTGAGGATGAGGGTGGAGTTGTGGGGGTGGATGAGGAGGTTGGTCACTGCGCGTGAGTGACCGCGGAATGTGTGCACCAGCCCTCCTGTGAGGCTCCACACCTTCACTGTTCAGAGAGGGATAAACAAGAAGAGTTTTGTCTATATTCAGGCAGGCAGGTGCAGACTTTGTGTTTGTGAGGCTCCACACCTTCACTGTTCAGCGAGGGATAAACAAAAGGTGGTGTGTCTATATTCAGGCATGCAGGTGCAGACTGAGGCATATGTGCATATGACACAAGCACACATGGAACTTTTGTACCAGTCCACTTAGAACACTGTTTTATGTGACACAAGCATACATGGAACTTTTGTACCAGTCCACTTAGAACACTGTCTTATATGACACAAGCATACATGGAACTTTTGTACCAGTCCACTTAGAACACTGTCTTATATGACACAAGCATACATGGAACTTTTGTACCAGTCCACTTAGAACACTGTCTTATGTGACATAAGCATACATGGAACTTTTGTACCAGTCCACTTAGAACACTGTCTTATGTGACACAAGCATACATGGAACTTTTGTACCAGTCCACTTAGAACACTGTCTTATATGACACAAGCATACATGGAACTTTTGTACCAGTCCACTTAGAACACTGTCTTATTGACACAAGCATACATGGAACTTTTGTACCAGTCCACTTAGAACACTGATTTATATGACACAAGCATACATGGAACTTTTGTACCAGTCCACTTAGAACACTGTCTTATGTGACACAAGCATACATGGAACTTTTGTACCAGTCCACTTAGAACACTGTCTTATCCTCTTTTCTAGATCCTTGTTTACCCCACATTCTTGCAAACTTCGAGATTTCACAAGCACATCTAGGAACAAAACAATGTTACATACTTTTTTACCAGTAATTTGGAGGTGACCATGGGGAGGAAGAAGGTGTTTTATCTGCCATTTGTTTATTTCATAGGATAGGTGGATGGCGGCACTTCCCCTTATCTAACTGGATATGCACAAGTTTTCTTCAGACTTTAATATTGTGACATATTGATACTGAAAAAAAACCTTTCAACTTTATTCACTTATGAATTTCCAACAACTTCAAACGAACCATTTTCTTTTTCTTTCTGCATACGCAGGCTGATACTCCTGCGGACACTGCCTGTATAGACAGGCAGTGGAGTTTTGTGTGTATGACCATTTTCTATCCCGCCATTAAGGCAGCCATACTCCATCTTCGGGGAAGAATGAACCATGAAGAACTGGTTAGAAATCTTTGAAACACAAGCAAAATTCAAGCACCAGATTTTGACAGTTGCTGACATTCATTTCTGCAACAAACATTCCTTTCGTCCTGTTCTTCAGCGAGTTTCCCAGAATGACAGAAAGCTGGACAGGATGGTGTTTACCTTCTGTATCAATAGAGGAGGTGACCAGTACTTTGGCGGCCACAGAGTACCGACATCCAGTGATGGACATACTGTGGGCCCTGTCAGTCCAACAGACAATATCATCATTTCATGACTGTGATGACCGTAATGATGTAACGAAAGCAGCTAATGAAGCTATTATATTATAATGACCTCTGAAATACTAGAGCTGAAAGTGCACTATATAGAACAATAATTCTCAGCGAGTTCCACACAAAAACAGAAAATGTCATAAAACAAATGTGCATGCACTGACAAGCCTATAGAATCACTGACAGAGATGTATGTGCAAGCACACCTGCACACAGACATACTTATTCACAAACATCCACACCCACTTCTTAAAGACAAGGGTATCTGGGTGGCTCAGCAGTAAGCCTTGGAGTTCTCAGTCAGAAGTTGCACGTTCAAATTCTGATGACACGCAACATAAAAAACAGCATTTTCACTGCCCAGTTTAACGTTATGTTGTTCTGCTGGAGCCAGTACAGTGTTAGATAGGTTCCTCCTTCCAACCCACCTAATTCCTCAAACAGCATTTTCACTGCCCAGTTTAACGTTATGTTGTTCTGCTGGAGCCAGTACAGTGTTAGATAGGTTCCTCCTTCCAACCCACCTAATTCCTCCTCCTCACACTCCTGTCATAGATATCACCAATGTCCCAAATCACCTTCACTCCTGTCACAGATATCACCAATGTCCCAAATCACCTTCACTCCTGTCATATACATCACCAATATCCCAAATCACCTTCACTCCTGTCATAAATATCACCAATATCCCAAATCACCTTCACTCCTGTCACAGATATCACCAATATCCCTAATCACCTTCACTCCTGTCATAGATATCACCAATGTCCCAAATCACCTTCACTCCTGTCATATACATCACCAATATCCCAAATCACCTTCACTCCTGTCATAAATATAACCAATATCCCAAATCACCTTCACTCCTGTCATATACATCACCAATATCCCAAATCACCTTCACTCCTGTCATAAATATCACCAATATCCCAAATCACCTTCACTCCTGTCACAAATATCACCAATATCCCAAATCACCTTCACTCCTGTCATACATATCACCAATATCCCTAATCACCTTCACTCCTGTCATAGATATCACCAATATCCCAAATCACCTTCACTCCTGTCATACATATCACCAATATCCCTAATCACCTTCACTCCTGTCACAGATATCACCAATATCCCAAATCACCTTCACTCCTGTCATACACATCACCAATATCCCTAATCACCTTCACTCCTGTCACAGATATCACCAATATCCCAAATCACCTTCACTCCTGTCATAGATATCACCAATATCCCAAATCATCTTCACTCCTGTCATACATATCACCAATATCCCAAATCACCTTCAATGAGAGATGATGCTAAACCTGAATGAAACTAATAAAAAATATACGCCAGTTACTGTCAAATTTGAACAGGTGTTTAACTTATAGACAGGCAGGTTAGTCAGTGTCAGAGAAACACACACACACACACACACACACACACAACACACGCACACTCACACACACACACACACACACACACACACAGCATACACACCACACACACACACACACACACACACACACACACACACACACAATTTTATAAACCAAATTTTTACTGAGTGTAACATATGGATAAACCTGGTAGTAGGCAAAAGGCAACACACGCATACACACACACACACACACACACACACACACACACACACACACACAATTTTATAAACCAAATTTTTACTGAGTGTAACATACGGATAAACCTGGTAGTAGGCAAAAGGCAACACACGCACGCACACACACACACACACACACACACACACACACATACACGCACGCACGCACGCACGCACGGCGCACACACACACACACACACACACACACACACACACACACACACACACACCTGTTGAACTTGAAGAGCTCCTTGCCCTCCAGGTTGTAGACATGCAGGTCGGTGTCGGAGCAGCAGTACAGATGCTCCAGGTTGTAGTCCAGCTCCACCTTCTTCACCCAGCTCCCTCCCACATTGGGCAACTCATACCTGTGACACACCAGGCTGTCTGCATGCATTTCTTTCTCCAAATTGCTAGTATCTTGTACATGTAAAATCCCAACACCAAATTTTGGAAGAGAAGGCCAGTTTGGTCGTTGGTATGGATGACATGTTACACATAGCATGCACTCTGCATGAGATATTGAAAGAAAGAAGGAAGTAAGGAAACTGAGGGAACGATATTGACTAGATGACACAGGAAACGACTGAACGAAGCGCCGGCAGGCAGCTCTAGCCGGGTAGGCAGCCCGTTGTGTACATGAGAGTGTAGGGGTGTCAGCGCATAGAACCTTTGGCAAGGTGCTTTAGAAATGCTATGTTATTATTATTATCATTTATCATCATGATTATTATTATTATCATTGCTGGTGTTTCCTTTTTTTCCCCCTTTTTCAAGAATTCTTTGAGAAATGTACTTATTGTTATTCCTTTGTAAAATGAATACGTCATAGAAATCGTCATATCTGTAGTCACACATTAAAGATATTCTCTATCAGAAAATAAAGGTGAAGCAAAAAGAAGACAAAAGATCTCAAAATATGCAAGAAGTAAACTCCAAAATTTGCTGACAGAAGTAAAAATTTCCAATCGATGAATATCGGTCCACTGCTTGCAAACGAAAACAATTCAAGCCACCATTTCACTAAGTGTATAAATGCTTGTACGAGTAAATAACACTAAACAAACAGTCCTTTCTTGTAATTAATACTTTGTAATCAAGTGGCAAGAGAGAGAAAGATAGAGAGTCACACACACCACACACACACACACACACACACACACACACACACACACACACACCACACACCTTTATTTGTCAATACAATTTCAGCTACACATTCACGATGACAAAATAAGACTCAATGTACATTACACTCCATTTGCATGTGAAGTTAGCCTACAGCCTACTTGAACGGATGTTCCTATCATGAGCACTCACTTGTCTTTCTAAGACAGTCAACCAAACAAAATGTCCACATACTTTCAAAGACAGTCAACCAAACAAAATGTCCACATACTTTCTAAGACAGTCAACCAAACAAAATGTCCACATACTTTCAAAGACAGTCAACCAAACAAAATATCCACATACTTTCTAAGACAGTCAACCAAACAAAATGTCTACATACTTTCTAAGACAGTCAACCAAACAAAATGTCCACATACTTTCTAAGACAGTCAACCAAACAAAATGTCCACATACTTTCAAAGACAGTCAACCAAACAAAATGTCCACATACTTTCTAAGACAGTCAACCAAACAAAATGTCCACATACTTTCTAAGACAGTCAACCAAACAAAATATCCACATACTTTCTAAGACAGTCAACCAAACAAAATGTCCACATACTTTCTAAGACAGTCAACCAAACAAATATCCACATACTTTCTAAGACAGTAAACCAAACAAAATGTCCACATACTTTCAAAGACAGTCAACCAAACAAAATATCCACATACTTGAGCGTCAGCTGGTAATTTGCCAGGGGTTTTAATTCCGTGATGACTTTGCTGGCCGCCTGGTGAAAGCGATACACCTGCCAACACACATAGTATTCTCACAGGTTTATAACTGTCACCCTGAAATAGACAAACACTATTCTCATACACACACACACATGCGCACGCACACCACCACACACACACACACACACACACACACATGCACACACAAAGGTAGCATAAGAACAGCTGGCACACACAGACACAGGCAGAAACACACACACACACACACACACACACACACACACAAGCAATCTAAACCACACTAACATGTAGGTCTGGTAGACCTCAAAACAGCAGAGCTTGATACTTTAATGCCTTCATAAAAAATACAGATACCTTTCTTTGTTCAAGTTATATGATTTACTTTTTTTTTCTTTTCTTTCCTGTTTATTAAACATTGTTTTTTGCCACTGAAAGTCATGTCATATGTGTTAATTCTGGTACAGGTTACAGATATTCTTGTTACTTTCAATTGTCCCAAAAAAGACTTTGAAATGTTCCCCATAGGTCATATATGTTTATTCACCTCCCTTATTGAATTCTCTCCCTTTAAAGACTCAATAATTGTAGAATACTTTAGGTCTTTGTTTATACTATACTTGCTCTCAACTCCACCTCTCTAATGACACAGAGAGAGAGAGAGAGACACACACACACACACACACACACACACACACACACACACACACACAAGCCAGATTTAAAGAATTTCTCAACATTGTTCTTGCCAGGTTTTCCTGGATCAAAACAGCAAGGTACCGCTAAAAAGACATACAAAGTCAATTCGGGGAAACACTGCCTCCACAGATTCCAGAAATGTCCAGTAACCAACCTTTGTTCCACCCACGCCTCCAGTGATGAGCTCGTCTCTGATGGGGTTGAATAGCATGAAGAGCACAGAGCGAAGGTCAGCGCTCACTGAGCATGTCTCACAGAAATCACGGTTCAGCACCTGGGTCACAGTCACTGACAAAGATTACTGTTTGTCTGTCAGGGTTAATATGAAGTCAGACATTGGACATATTTGATCATACAAACACATACAGAAAAAAAGTAACCTTTATGATTAATTGCATAAACAGGTGTGTGCACACGCAAGGGTGCACACATGCATGTAGATATAAACACACACACACACACACACACACACACACACACACACACACACACACACACACACACACATCAATTATTTTGCAATAATTAAAAAGGTTTGCAAATACAGTTAAATCATGCTAATGGTTTATTAAAAGTGAAACTAATAACCTTCAGAAAATCAGTGAAATTACAGTAATCACCAGAGAATTTTTTTCTGAAGAATGAATGCAAAATTTCCTGCGGGGGCCTGGTAATATTCATCTGTCAAAGTGTTCATGATGTACTTCCTCATTAAACTGGCAATCAACAGTAAACAGTACTTTAGCCAATTCTTGACAGCTGACTGATGATGCTGCAGTGCTTTTCAGATCATAGTGATGTTCTGTAATATGAACTTACACTTTATCAGCAAACAACTTTGAAATGTATTCATTATTTTCTTTTAATGCCATGCATTAGATGGGCATTTGATACAAATGTGGTACTGCTTGGTGCACACACCTCTCACTCCCTTTCAGCCACTTTCTCACTCACACACACACACACACACACACACACACACACACACACACACACACACACACACACACACACACTATCTTGCGTTCTAATATCACTTTCAGAAAAAAAGACATGAAACTGAAGAATGAATAAAGCACTAACAACAGGAAAGAATAGTTCCATTGTTGTGAGTTTGTAGGTATCTTGAAGGCCTATAACACAATTCACATTTTTAAAAGTCAGATATTTTCTGGTAAAAATGTAAATCTGTACCACTTTTCCTCCACTGATGATACTTTTAACCTCACAGCACCTCTCATTTCACCAATATCTTTTTTCAATAAATGCAAATAAACAGAGAAACAACAATACACAAGCATTCCATGTCTAATGTTGAAAGTGATCATACCCTGAGGGAAAAGTCCTTCCACAAAGCGAAGTAGCAGTTGTACTTGCGAGCATACAGCAGGTAAGTGATGAGTCGATACTCATACTTGGGGTAGGACATGCTTCTCGTTACTGTTAGAAGAAAGGGGGGAAACAAACAAGCGTTGAAGTTACAGGGTAAAATCTGTTATTTCCAGTCTCCTGAACAGACAGGAAACTGTGGTGGGGGTGATGTAAATTTGTAGATTTGTTTTCAAGTTTCAAAAAAAATCTGTAACACTCACATACACATAGGCATACATGCATGTGCACACAACATAACACACACACACACACACACACACACATACAACACACACACTAACAACATACTTACACACATGAACATTCCAGCATCCATGCCTAAGTTATCTATCCCAAAACAATGGGGTAGTGGTAAAGATTAGGCTGCATCAACCACTGGAACAAGAGCTGTGACTCAGCTCAGTTAAATGCACATGTTCTGAGATAGATGCCAGAAAATACAGATGCAAAGCCACCTGGCATTCAACAATGCCACTTCTGGTCAACTATCTGCCCTTCTAATTGACTATTTGCACTCTGGTTAACTATTTACCCACTTAACAACTAACATGGAGCTAATGGTCCGATGGTGGCCTGGTATTTGCACACTTAGCAACTAGCCTGGAACTAATGCTGCAATGGTGGCCTGGTGTTTGCACATTTAGCAACTAACATGGAGCTAGTGGTGCAATGGTGGCCTGGTGTTTGCACACTTAGCAACTAGCCTGGAACTAATGCTGCAATGGTGGCCTGGTGTTTGCACATTTAGCAACTAACATGGAGCTAGTGGTGCAATGGTGGCCTGGTGTTTGCACACTTAGCAACTAGCCTGGAACTAATGCTGCAATGGTGGCCTGGTGTTTGCACATTTAGCAACTAACATGGAGCTAGTGGTGCAATGGTGGCCTGGTGTTTGCACACTTAGCAACTACCTGAACTAATGCTGCAATGGTGCCGGTTTGCACATTTAGCAACTAAATGGAGCTAGTGGTGCAATGGTGGCCTGGTGTTTGCACATTTAGCAACTAACAAGGAACAAATGGTGCAACGGTGGCCTGGTGTTTGCACATTTAGCAACTAACAAGGAACAAATGGTGCAACGGTGGCCTGGTGTTTGCACGCTTAGCAACTAACAAGGACAAATGGTGCAACGGTGGCCTGGTGTTTGCACACTTAGCAACTAACAAGGAGCAAATGGTGCAACGGTGGCCTTGTGTCTGTACACTAACACGGAACTAATGCTGCAAAGGTGGCCTAGTGCTTGCACACTTAGCAACTTACAAGGAGCTAATGGTACAAGGGTGACCTAGTGCTTGCACACTTAGCGACCAATGTTTGAACACTAGCAATTAACATGGAACAACCATTGCAAACATCACCTGGTGTTTGCACACTTAGCAAGTAATACAGAACTAGTAATATAGCACTAGTGATACACAGATGGCCTAGTGTTTACACACAAACCGATTATCATGAAAACCAGTTGTTCAAAGATGGCTTTTGCACACTAGCACCTAGCGTTTTGCACACTTAGCACCTAGCGTTTGCACACTTAGCACCTAGTGTTTGCACACTTTGCACCTTGCGTTTGCACACTTAGCAACCAACATGGATCTAGCAGTGCAATGGTGGCCTGGTGTTTGAACATTTAGCAATAAGAATGGAACTAAATATAGCATAGTCCATAACATAATCAATTTAGAAAAAGGGAGAATCTTGAATCCATCACTCCAGTCTAACATGGGGTGGGTTCTTCACTCCCTTTCAACAAGACCTTAAATGGTGGTCTGAATGCTATTTTTTTCAGATGTAACAATAACACAAGGTCCTACATAAAGCATGCACTTTTAGCATGAAAAGAGCATACATCAACAACTGGACGGTCCCTGGAAAATTTTTGGATTAAAAATCCACTGTACAATAGATGGGTAACATTGTAGCGACGTACTGTCCTCAAGGACATTTTAAATTTCCTATTGAGAGATCTAGTGTGATGAGTTAGGTTACACAATATTCTAAAAATGGAAAACAATCTGCTGTCTAACCCTCCATAAAGAATGAACAGAACACTGATGCAGCCACAATGAACACAGATTTATGTTGCCCAATGAACGCAGATTTATGTTGCCCAATGAACGCGACTTACGCTGCCCGATGAATGCAGATTTATGTTGCCTAATGAATGCAGATTTATGTTGCCTAATGAACGCAGATTTATGTTGCCTAATGAATACAGATTTATGTTGCCCGATGAACGCAGATTTATATTGCCTAATGAATGCAGATTTATGTTGCCCAATAAACACAGATTTATGTTGCCCGATGAACGCAGATTTATGTTGCCAAATGAACGCAGATTTATGTTGCCCAATGAACGCAGATTTATGTTGCCCAATGAACGCAGATTTATGTTGCCTAATGAACGCAGATTTATGTTGCCCAATGAACGCAGAATTATGTTGCCCGATGAACGCAGATTTATGTTGCCCAATGAACGCAGATTTCTGTTGCCCGATGAACGCAGATTTCTGTTGCCTAATGAACGCAGATTCATGCTGCCAAATGAACACAGATTTATGTTGCCCGATGAACGCAGATTCATGTTGCCTAATGAACGCAGATTTATGTTGCCCGATGAATGCAGATTTATGTTGCCTAATGAACACAGATTTATGTTGCCCAATGAATGCAGATTTATGTTGCCCAATGAATGCAAACTTATGTTGCCCAATAAACACAAATTTATGTTGCCCAATGAACACAGATTTATGTTGCCCAATGAGCACAGATTTATGTTGCCCAATGAATGCAGACTTACGTTGCCCAATGAAGGCAGATTTATGTTGCCCAATGATTGCAGATTCATGTTGCCCAATGAACACAGATTTATGTTGCCCATTGAACGCAGATTTATGTTGCCCAATGAATGCAAACTTATGTTGCCCAATAAACACAGATTTATGTTGCCCAATGAACACAGATTTATGTTGCCCTATGAACACAGATTTAAACACAGATTTATGTTGCCCAATGAACACAGATTTATGTTGCCCTATGAACACAGATTTATGTTGCCCAATGAACACAGATTTATGTTGCCCATTGAACGCAGATTTATGATGCCCAATGAATGCAAACTTACGTTGCCCAATAAACACAGATTTATGTTGCCCAATGAACACAGATTTATGTTGCCCAATGAACAGAGATTTATGTTGCCCTATGAATGCAGATTTACGTTGCCCAATGAAAGCAGATTTATGTTGCCCAATGATCGCAGATTTATGTTGTCCAATGAACGCAGATTTATGTTGCCCTATGAATGCAGATTTATGTTGCCCAATGAATGCAGATTTATGTTGCCCAATGAATGCAAACTTGCATTGCCCAATGAACGCCGACTTATGTTGCCCAATGAACGCAGATTTATGTTGCCCTATGAATGCAGATTTATGTTGCCGAATGAATGCAAACTTACGCTGCCCAATGAACGCAGATTTATGTTGCCCAGTGAACGCAGATTTATGTTGCCGAATGAATGCAAACTTACGCTGCCCAATGAACGTAGATTTATGTTGCCCAATGAACACAGATTTATGTGGTCCAATGAACGCAGATTTATGTCGCCCTATGAATGCAGACTTACGTTGCCCAATGAACGCAGATTTATGTTGCCCAATGAACGCAGATTTATGTTGCCCAATGAATGCAAACTTATGTTGCCCAATGAACACAGATTTATGTTGCCCAATGAACGCAGATTTATGTTGCCCAATGAACGCAGATTTATGTTGCCCAATGAACGCAGATTTATGTTGCCCAATGAATGCAAACTTACGTTGCCCAATGAACGCAGATTTATGTTGCCCAATGAACGCAGATTTATGTTGCCCAATGAATGCAAACTTACGCTGCCCAATGAACATAGATTTATGTTGCCCATGAACACAGATTTATGTTGCCCAATGAATGCAAACTTACGCTGCCCAATGAACGTAGATTCATGTTGCCCAATGAATGCAAACTTATGTTGCCCAATGAATGCAAACTTACGTTGCCCAATGAACGTAGATTTATGTTGCCCAATGAACGCAGATTTATGCTGCCCATTGAACGCAAACTTATGTTGCCCAATGAACGCAGATTTGTGTTGCCCAATGAATGCAGATTTATGTTGCCCAATGAATGCAAACTTATGTTACCCAATGAATGCAGATTTATGTTGCCCAATGAACGCAGATCTATGTTACCCAATGAACGCAAAGTTATGTTACCGAATGAACGCAGATTTATTTACCCAATGAACGCAGATTTATGTTACCCAATGAACGCAAAGTTATGTTGCCGAACGAACGCAAACTTATGTTGCCCAACGAACGCAGATATATATCGCCCAATGAACGCAGATTTATGTTGCCCAATGAACGCAGATTTATGTTGCCCATTGAACACAGATTTATGTTGCCCATTGAACACAGATTTATGTTGCCCAATGAACGCAGATTTATGTTGCCTAATGAACGCAGATTTATGTTGCCCAATGAACACAAACTTGCGCTGCCCAATGAACACAGATTTATGTTGCCAAATGAACGCAGATTTATGTTGCCCAATGAACACAAACTTGCGCTGCCCAATTAACGCAGATTTATGTTGCCTAATGAACGCAGATTTATGTTGCCCAATGAACACAAACTTGCGCTGCCCAATGAACACAGATTTATGTTGCCCATTGAACACAGATTTATGTTGCCCATTGAACGCAGATTTATGTTGCCCAATGAACGCAGATTTATGTTGCCCAATGATCACAGATTTATGTTACCCAATGAATGCAAACTTACGCTGCCCAATGAACGCAGATTTATGTTGCCTAATGAACACAGACTGGTGCTGCAAAAATGAATGCAGACTTATGCTGTCCAATGAACGCAGACTTACGCTGCCCAATGAACACAGACTGATACTGCCCAATGAACACAGACTGATACTGCCCAATGAACACAGACTGATGCTGCCCGATGAACACAGACTGATACTGCCCAATGAACACAGACTGATACTGCCCAATGAACACAGACTGATACCGCCCAATGAACACACACTGATGCTGCCCGATGCTGTCCAATGAACACAGACTGATGTTGCCCAATGAACACAGACTTACTTCTGTTCTCCACAGCATCTCGTTTCCATGACACAATGCCTTTGGAGTCCAGCACAATGAACTGCCTCATCCGTCCATTGTAGGTCACTACGAAACACAAGTCAATCACATGTTTGCATTTATCGCAGACTGTAGAACATAAGCAAGAGGGCAGAAGGAAAGGATATTGTTAAATTTGGAACAGAGTGTACATGATGTATTGTGTGTGACAGATTTTGAGTGGTTGATTGTTTTGATTGTGCAAGTGTGTATGTGCGTGTGTACATGTGCGCATGCGAATGCGCATGCAAATTTGTGTTTATGTGTGTGTGGGTGTGTGTGTGTGGGGGTGGGGGGTGGGGGGAGGGGTGCACGCACACGCTTGTATGTGGTGTGTGTGTTTACTTGTTGTGGTTCTTCATCTTTCATGTTGCAAAACTCCCACCTCCTCCCCTCTCCCGACTTCCCAGCCACTCTCCCACTGCTTTATTCACACTTTCTTCATCTCAGTTTCATCACACTGGTCACACTTTCACAAGAACAACTGAAAGACGAACACCCTTCAGCCATCCTGTGCAACTAAAATCAGAAAAGTCTAATAAATTCTGACAAATCTTTTCAATAAAGCGAGACACATAACTTTTGTATATGGATGCAGGAGAACTGTGACACAAAAATATGCACATTACCTCCCATGATATCAGTGTCTTTCTTCCCATGCTCGTAAGCATCCCTGGGTTGGATTCCAAAGGGAATGCTGGTAAAATTATCTGACACTTTTGAATAGGATCCATCTTCTTCCGATGTGCCCGCTGAAGAGATGGATGACTTCCGACCCTTGCTGCTGTTGTCTTCCAGTTTGCTCAGACTCTCCTTGATTTTCTCAAAGACAGGATCAAAAGAATCCTCCTTGTGGTCAGAGCCTCCCATTTCATCATCCGTGTCGTGGCCATACTCCGACACATTCAGGCTGCCAACTGCATTCTCTGACATTTTGTCCAGATTGTGATAGTCTGGATAAGGCGAACTGAAGTCTTCTGTTTTGTCGTTCCTCGATTGGTCAGCTAGCTGAGTGTTGTTTGACGGCATCACGTCATCAAGGGTGGTACCGCCATCAGTTAAGAGGGTTACTATGGTGCCTGCCATGGCCAGACCTCAGCGCTCCCTGCCCGGAAAAATCAATAGAATGATCATCAATCACAGCTCCAGAAGAATCAATAGAATGATCATCAATCACAGCTCCAGAAAAATCAAAGGCAGTCGCCTGACAAGAAAGCTATGGCCACGCTGTACCTCTACAAGTCACAGGTAATGTGTAGCAGCAGTCTGGACAGCACATCTTCTCACCAATTATTCACACACACACACACACACACACACACACACACACACACACACACACACACACACACACTCACACACACAAACATTGGATGAAATGAGTGAAATGATGAGAAAAACAAGTTTCCTGGAAAGGAAGATACACATACACTCATACACAACTATTGGAAACTTTATACAGCAACTATCTAAAAGGAAAAGGGGTAATGGTTCCTTAAGGTAAAAAAAAGCATTGTCTACACCCTTCTTAACACAGAAGACTAAAGTTCAATTTCACTGTGCTTCCTATGTACTTTGTTTCAATATTAACTGCCTTACAGTGTTTACATATCAAATCATGTGTAGGATTATATGCATCATTTTAACATCAACATTATTGAAAGGCTCTGTCTTTGATAAATATGTTGAGTTATTATGCTAAAAAATGTTAAATATTAACCTGCTTCAGCACAAGGCAGTGCTTAACTGATCATGCGAGACTGAGTTTGTATTTTGTCAGAAATCTTTTATGTACTTTTCTCTTAGACTGAAAGATGATAAAAAGAAAAATACAAAATCATTGGATTATGCTCATAGAAATAAAATTCTACTACCAAGATATACAATTCTTCTTCCACTACATTGTAGTTTACTGGCTATTCTATCAAATGTAACTAGAACAGTAAAGGCAATCATTCATACACTGTCCTCTTGATGATATTGACTTACACATACTGTCAGATAGGTATGTGGTGTTTAAAAGAACATGATCACCATTAACCACTTCACATTACTTGCAGCTAATCAAAATAGGAGACAGGAGTGTCTGGGGTTGATATGTAGATCTGGGTTGAAATGAACACTTTGATGTTTCCTGCACACACAACTAGTTGTAAACTCTTATTGTTTTCCTTTTTCTTCATGAAAAATGCTGTCTGAAAATCAACATTTCAAAAATTAATTATCAAATTTTAGGAGGCAATTCTTGTATGGATGCCAAATTTTGTGCAAATACTATTTTGTGTGCGACTAATGTGTGAATAGAACTTTACGAAAACTGCATGTTGGTCACAAGGAAACTTCAGTGTTGAATTTGTGATTGTGAGTCAGACATACTCTCATGGATTAATAATTTTTAAGTAATAGACAAAAATATGTTAAAGTTGGGAATCAGGTTTCTGATCTTGGGAAAGTTACTAGTGGGTAGTGGGTTCCCCAAGGCAGTGTCCTGGGACCCACCCTGTTTATTTACTACAT
>CM065721.1:1486212-1488712 GCA_033310375.1 Conus canariensis | reverse complement strand
CTTGTACTTCATTCTTTTCTTTGAGGTCGTGTTTGTCCTCGTTTTTCAGCACTTTCATATTTAGAATCTTGGTATTTGATACAAACTGTGTGTGGATGTTTAGGTGTCGATCATTTGTCTCCTACACTTATCTGTCATTGATCATTATGACAAGCAATCAATGCAATGAGAAATGGTTAAGTAAATTTGGATTAAAAGTAGGTCACCTAAATGTATGTCACTTATTAAATAAAATGTCAGACATACCATCTATTTTATCAAATTCAAATGATCACTTTCATTGCTTTGGTTTCTCTGAATCAAGACTAACAGAGGTTATAACAGACAATCTAGTATCGATTCCAGGCTATAGTCTGATTAGGAGAGATGCCATGGCTAAACTGGACACTGGACTGGTAACATTTGTGCACAACTCGGTAAATTATAAACAAATAAACTTGTTTGATAAATACTGCATTGAGTGCATTTGGATAGATATTTGTTTGAAAGGGACAAACCAGTCTTAGTAGGTTTTCTATATAGAAATCCAGAAGAACGTGTTGAGTGGTTTGATCGCTTCGATCTCATGATGGAGGATGTATACGCTTATGCAACAGAGGTAATACTACTTGAAGATTTTAATATTGATTTACTTAAACCGCATAACAACTGGAAAAAAAATCATTGAACTGCAGAATTTAAAACAATTAATTAACACACCAACCAGAATAACATCACAGTCTGAAACACTTATTGACCATATATATGTAAATGACCCGTCTAATATTATTGAAACTTCTGTACCGGTCTTTGGTCTTAGTGATCACTTTCCTGTTTGTTTAACATGGTCAAAAAAAGGAACGAAAATTCCCAGATGTAGCCACCATACATATCTTCTCGTTCTTATAAAACATTAAATATTGATGTCCTTTTATCTGACCTGTGCTCTGCAAATTTTTCAGAGGTTTATCAATATACCGACCCCGACGAGGCCCTTGAAACTTGGTATCGTATTTTTCTGTCTGTAATTGATAAACATGTCCCTATTAGACTTAAACGCGTTAGAGCTGATGGCAAACCATAGTGGTTAACCGAAGAAATCAATGCAGCCATTAAACTTCGAGATAATTTATTACAGTCTACAGGGAAAAGTGACAGTTTTAAGAAACAACGAAATAAAGTAACTGCCCTAAAAAGATATACTCGCAAAAAATATTTCAAAGAACTTATTGCTTCTAAAACAGATACAAAATCCATCTGGAAAGCCATTAACGAATTATCTGGGAAAAAATCTGATACTGCTGTTCATTCGGGAATGGATTTATCCACCGAAAAATTCAATTTACACTTTTCAACAATAGCTGAGAAAACGATAAACTCTGATCACATGATAAACAATGATCTATCATCGTTGAAAGATTATTGTGATTCTAAACACATAGATACAAAACTTCAATTTGAATATTTAAGTGTACACGAAGTGTATAGGGCACTATGTGCTTTAAAACAATCTAACTGCTGTGGTCTAGACAACGTTGATAGTAAAATCTTGAAATTATCTGCATCTGTTATATCTGAGCAGCTCACCTACATTTACAACCTTTGCATCGAAAAGTGTTACTACCCACAAGCTTTTAAGGTAGCCAAAGTACTACCAGTTTATAAATCCGGCGACCCAACTGATTTTTCAAATTATCGACCAATATCGATTCTGTCTACTTTGTCTAAACCTCTAGAAAAACATCTTAAACGCAATCTCCAGTTACACTTTACTAAACGTGATTTATTTCATCCAAACCAAAGTGGTTTTAGAAAAAAAAAACATTCCTGTCATACAGCACTAACTAACTTAGTTGAACAATGGCTTTCAAACATTAATTGTAATCTATTTACAGGTGTACTTTTTGTTGACTTTGCAAAAGCCTTTGACATTATTGACCATAATCTTCTTGTAAAAAAACTTGTATTTTACGGTCTATCCAGAAAATCTCTTGATATATTATCCTCTTTTTTGACCAACAGGAAACAGTTTTTAAAGCCTCTGTAAAATCCACTTTCCTACCAGTGAATTATGGTGTCCCCCAAGGATCAATTTTAGGTCCAATCCTTTTTTCGGTTTATATAAATGATCTTCCTCTAGCTATTTCCTCTTCATGTGAACTATTTGCTGACGATACGACACTCCACGGTAAAGGTAAAAACGTGCACTCGGTATGCAGTGCTCTTCAAAAAGATATAAATAATCTTACTGAGTGGTCCAAACTAAATCACATGGCCCTCCATCCTATGAAATCCAAATTTATGTTGATATCAACTAGGCAAAAACGACAAAACATGAAAACTAGATCACCTCCATTGTATCTCTACGATCAGATTATAGAAGAAATTGATTCACATAAGTTACTTGGTCTCACTATCGATAACAATCTATCTTGGTCTAATCACGTTTCTGCTTTATCTTGGAAGATCTCAAGTAAGTTATTTCAATTAAACAGAATTAAGCATTTCCTTGACCAACATT
>CM065721.1:1476212-1478712 GCA_033310375.1 Conus canariensis | reverse complement strand
AGTTAGTTGCCTTCTCACCCAAATCTTGAACAAATGTTTCACGTCCGCTAATTTTTCAGAATAATTAATATCTGCACAGTTTTGCAAATCGTTGGTAAACCAGATTCCAAGAATTTTGAATTTTTGTGGGTTCCACTCCATACCTAAATGGTCCATGTAACGAACAGCAGAATTTTTACAGCTCCCCAACCAAGCAGCGCTAGTTTTTCCAGGATTCATATATAACCCCGATATTCGACCAAACATTTCCAGTACGTTTATACATGTTTCAAATGATTTTATGTCGCCTGCTAAAAGAAATTCCGTGTCATCTGCATACTGAGAAAGCTTATGTTCGACTGTATCTATAACTATTCCACGTATGTTTACATTTTCCCGAATCATTAATGCTAGAATTTCAACACATAATAGGAATAAATATGGCGATAGTGGATCACCTTGTCTGCATCCGCGGTCTATCTCAAACCAACTAGAAACTTGATCATTAACAAGGACACATGAGTTGATATTTTTATAGAATGTTTCAATCCATTTGCAGAAGCCCTGTTGAAATCCAAACGCTTTCAATACTTTAAACATAAAATCCCAGCTCACTGAATCGAATGCTTTCTCAAAGTCAATGTTTAATAAAAGCCCTGGTAAGTTGTGTTCTTCTAAATAAGCAATTGTGTCGTAAATGAGCCTAATGTTATCCCCTATGTATCTATTCTTAACAAAACCAGTTTGATCCTCATTGATGAGACCAGCTAACACATTTTTTAAACGGTTGGCTATACACGATGACCCTATTTTATATACAACATTTAACAACGAGATTGGTCTCCAGTTCTTCACAAAGTGTCTTGGTTTATCTCCCTTTGGTATACAAACAATTAGTCCCTGTCTTTGAACACAAGAAATTTCCCCCCTTCTAAATCCGGCATTTAAAGCTCTGACAACAAAAACCCCTATTCTGCTCCAAAAACACTTAAAAAATTCTGTTTGAAACCATCAGTGCCAGGACTTTTGTTGTTTTTCATGTTCTTTAATGCTATGCATGTCTCCTCCAGTGTGATTTCGCCATCTAATTTATTTGCTTCGTCACGGTCTAAATGTGGAATATTTACAATGAGTTCATCCAAATCACAGTCGTCAACTTCACATTTTTTGTACAGTGATTCATAAAATCCTTGAACCTCATGAAGAATCTCTGTTTGGTCATTTAGAATATTGCCATGGTTATCAATTAATCTAGTCATACTCTTACTTATAAAATGTCTTTTTTCTAGGTTACAGAAATAGTTCGTCACTTTTTCCCCTTCAGCTATCCACCTAGCCCTCGATCTTAAAAGTACCCCTTCTATTCTTTTCTCTCGAATAACCTTTAGCCTTTCCTTCTTTAACTCTAAAGCTTTGATCTCTTCTTCGTCTTTTGTCTCTTTTCTTTCAAGCCGTTGTATATCTTGCTGTATGTTACGTTCCTCTTCATTCGTGGTTTTCTTCTTCATAGTTGCGTATGAAATAGTTTTGGACCTAAGCTTCATCAGTAAAAAATCTAGAAATAAGTCATCAGAAATTGTAAACTGTAATTCGGTCAGAGGAATCGTGTGTACTGCTTCTCTTGCATATGGGCTTACAGCATATTCTTGTTTAACATTCTCAATTTCTTTGTTAATTTCGTCCAGATAGTCCTTGTCCTTTAATAATGACGAGTTAAATTTCCAAAAAGTATTACTCTTAATTTTTTTACCAAACCGTAACCTTAACACAATCATGGAGTGGTCTGTTCTATACCCACATTCAATGTCTACATCATCGACAAAGGAAACAACGTGATCTGATATGAGAAAAAAATCCAACCGCGCTTGTTGGAAAGGATTATTTCTTCTCCAGGTATATCTGTGACAATCCTGATTTAAGTCCCTCCAAATATCATTTAATTCTAAATCGTTTATCATGTTGTCTACTGCTTCTCTCGCTTTGGGATTATTAACCCTTTTATAATTACAGTAATCTCTTGCGGGGTCCAAAACTAAGTTGAAGTCTCCTCCAATTACGACTTTACTTATACCTAAATTACTAATTTGTTGATTTAAGGTAATGTAAAATTCTGGGTCATCTCTGTTTGGTCCATATACATTTACAAACAAAAAATCGTGTTGTTTAATTTCTGCTAAGACCATGAGGCTATTCCCATCATCGCCCTTGTGAACATTTTTAATTTTAGTTTCAAAGTTGTTATTGAAAAGTATTGCCACACCTCTTGCATTAGAAGCATGACTAGAGAAATATCCTAGGTATCCCCATTCAGATTTATATAGCGTTCCATTTTTTCTTCGAAGTGTGTATCCTGCAGAAAATAAATTGAATATTTTTTGCATTTTAAGTAATGAAATACATCTCTTCTTTTCTGTTTATCATTCAGCCCCTGACAATTGACTGAGACAACTGAGACTGTACTATCCATGTTGTTCAATGCGCACAATTTGTAAAACTATGAAAAAGCCACCAACCAGATGCT
>CM065721.1:1468712-1471212 GCA_033310375.1 Conus canariensis | reverse complement strand
TTTCTTGCTGGTTCTGACCTTCACACAGATGGTCAGTCTTCCGTTCGTTGTTCTTTCTTGCTGGTTCTGACCTTCACACAGATGGTCAGTCTTCCGTTCGTTGCCATTCCTTCATCTGGTTCTGACCTTCACACAGATGGTCAGTCTTCCGTTCGTTGCCATTCCTTCATCTGGTTCTGACCTTCACACAGATGGTCAGTTTTCTGTTCTTTGCCATTCCTTCTTCTGGTGCTGATCTTCACACAGATGGTCAGTCCTCTGTTGCACTACCTGTGCTGTGACGTCAGCACAGGTGGTCAGTCCTCTGTTGCACTGCCTGTGCTGTGACGTCAGCACAGGTGGTCAGTCCTCTGTTGCACTGCCTGTGCTGTGACGTCAGCACAGGTGGTCAGTCCTCTGTTGCACTACCTGTGCTGTGACGTCAGCACAGATGGTCAGTCTTCTGTTGCACTACCTGTGCTGTGACCACGGCACAGATGATCAGTCCTCTGTTGCACTACCTGTGCTGTGATCTCAGCACAGATGGTCAGTCCTGTGTTGCACTTCCTGTGCTGTGACTTCGGCAGGGCACGGTGAATTTAGTGTCCCTGCACGCGAATCCCCTTCCTTTGGTTTGCGGGCGGTTTTGAACCCTTGCTGACCAATCATTCCCCCAGCTGGACATGGTGGGCATTGAATTTGGACCTTTCTAGCTCAGTCAGTAACTGGCAGCACATGACCAAAGGGTGATGAATTACATGGGCCTAAAGCATTGCGCGTATGATAGCGGTTGTTAAGACACAGCTCTTTTATACCAACGTCTATGTTTCGGGCTCTTTTATACCAAAGTCTACGTTTCGGGCTCTTTTATACCAAAGTCTATGTTTCGGATCTTTTATATACCAAGGTCTATGTTTCGGGTCTTTTATACCAAGTCTATGTTTCGGACTCTTTTATACCAAAGTCTATGTTTCGGGCTCTTTTATACCAAGGTCTATGTTTCTAAAGGTCAGCTCCTCTTCCTGTCCATGGTTTTAATCCCTTTGGTTTCCCACTTCACCGAAGTCACGGACGCTCACTTGCTGCAGCTTAGGGGCCAATGACCCACTCCAACCCACGCTGAGGCAGTGGGGTGTGAATCACCTCGCCTATTTCACGCGTGCCTGCATTCCAGACACTCTGCACAAGTTATTTTGACCCAGGCCTGAAGTGGCGTGGTGCAGTCAGCGATCACGTTGACTGGGTCATCACAACCGTCATTCCGTCATGACTTTCGAGCAAGGTAGTCAGGTCCTTCCCCTTCTGTTTCATTCAACTTAAGAGGTGCTTTAAGCTGACTGTGAATAATGGTGGAACCGAGATTTGAACTCTCGATCCAAGTCTTGGTGAATTACCATAATGAAAGGTAAGGTAAGGTAATGTTGCTAAAAGCCCAGCCGACTGCAAAGGACCATTTCAGGGATGTCACCGCGTCGAAGTCAACCTACAAGTAATTCATTCACACAACCCTTTAAAATACACCTTCTAAAAACACATTCGTAAATTTTTTTAAAATATTTCTACTGTAAAGTCTCAGATCAAATGAAAAATGTCAGTCTCCCTCAGAAATTCAAAGATCACATCGGGTGGAACATCTCTGAACAAAGATCACATCAGGTGGAACATTTCTGAACAAAGATCACATCAGGTGGAACATTTCTGAACAAAGATCACATCAGGTGGAACATTTCTGAACAAAGATCACATCAGGTGGAACATTTCTGAACAAGGTTTTCATGGAGTCTGCTGTAAAATGTTTATGTCTCACATCATGCAAGTCCCAACACTCTAAAAGAATATGTTTCATTGTGAGTGGTACATGACATGGAATGCATCACGGAGCTTCTTCACTCTTTAAAAGGTACGAATAGGTTAAAAACGAATGGCCGGTGTGCAGCCGGCATAAAACCGTTTCTTCTTTGCGACCACCAGAGGTAGATGAGAGGAACTCTCTTAGGTTTGGATGGATCTGGAAAAGTTTATTAACCGTCTGTGTATTCCAGTCCTATCATAATTAGCTGTTACCCAGGTAAGATACATGAAGACTTTCCTTCCAGACAACTTCACTTGTAATTAAGTATCTGCTCCCCCCCCCCTTCCCCAACTTCACTTGTAATTAAGTATCTGCTCCTCCCCCCCCCCCCCCCCCCCCTTCCCATCCCCCTGCGTCCCTCAACCTGGCTACGCAAAATGCTCTCCTCCAATCCACCTCATTTCGTGCCCAGGCCCCAACCGTGAAAACCTTGTGTTCTTCGTGTGATGACAAACTTAACAACAAAGAGAACGTCTGAAAACCTTGTGTCCTTCGTGTGATGACAAACAGAACAACAAAGAGAACGTCTGAAAACCTTGTGTCCTTCGTGTGATGACAAACAGAACAACAAAGAGAACGTCTGAAAACCTTGTGTCCTTCGTGTGATGACAAACAGAACAACAAAGAGAACGTCTGAAAACCTTGTGTCCTTCGTGTGATGACAAACAG
>CM065721.1:1448712-1461212 GCA_033310375.1 Conus canariensis | reverse complement strand
AAGCAAGAGCACAACCAGAATTACTGCACTGCCAAACGAAGGAACAAACAAATAACAAAACAAAATCAACGCGTTTCGATGTGTTAGGTCTTCTTCAGGTAGGACAAATAACATTAAAGACAATGAAAACGAAGGACGAACCGGCAGTCACTTATCTCTTCGATCTGGGTGCAAATATCATTTGTCTTGCCTGAAGAAGACCCAATAGGTCGAAACGCGTTGTGTTTGTTTTGTAATTTGTTTGTGCCTTCGCTTGGCGGCGCAGTAATACTGGTTTTGGTCTTGTTTTGAACAGCACACTTCCTAGTCCAGCTCCTTTCCGTTGGTGATCCACTTCTTCCCCGATACCAACAGGATGTATTCTATCCGTAAGTCTGAAAGGACATCTTTTCCCATCATGCACTGCCTTTTTTTTCTCGGTAGGACTTGAGCTACGCCTTAAATGGCAGCTTCCTCTGACTGGCACAAACCTTCTCGGAGTTTTCTGCGAAGGAAAACACGGGTAAGTCCGAGGATACGCCGCCCAGGTAAGAGCGTTCGGTGGCAACTTTGGCACTATGTCTTGGCGGCGCTATGTTTGCCGCGAGTGCTTGAAAAGTTCTGTAGCAACACTGGGTGATCGTTCGTTGAGAGAAACAAAATAGCCGCCATTTTGTCGTGGGACTCCGGTTTCATGTTTCAGGTGTGTCTGGGATTTCTTGTGCGGAATTTTTCAGCCACAGTTATGTCAGTAGATTACTGATTATGTTAAGATCTGCTTCGATTATATTATTGTCTTTGCTCTTTCAAGAAGGAACTGAAATTAGTACTAATCGACAGCACGCGAGTTATCTCTCTTTCAAAAGCTTCTCGATATAAGAAATATCACAGTTTCTTGCCAGGCAGAGCGATCTTGCTAAACTTATCTGAACAATCCACAGTAGGTTAACATTGAAACTTAAAGTAATCTCTGAGAGGGACAGCAACAGCAAGGATTTCAATAAAGTAGGTTGAATTAACAGAACATCAAATTTGGCATCGATCGGTGTCAGCACTTGACACCCTAAATGCACAGTAGTGATACAATGTATTACAATACAATGAAATACAAAGTACATAATGCAATATACAAAACAGTGCAATATAATATAATGCAATGCACTAAATCAATACTGTATAGTACAGGAATACGAAACAACACCATACAGTACAGCAACGTATAATGTAAAAGTACAGAACTCAATACAGCGCAATACAAAAATAATATCACGCAAAATGACTACTACAATTGATGACCATGACTATCTGTCATGATATGATTCGGCACCAGGTGAAAGCCACTACAACTGGTGACCATGACTATCTGTCATGATTTGATTGGGCACCAGGTGAAAGCCACAGGCCATGGCAGCAGGACCTGGGCCTCCTGTGAGGCAGAGCTGCAGGCGGCCATCCAAGGCCGCGTGGAGAAAGCCGAGACTCAGCTGAACAAGGCTCTGAACACCCTGCATTACATCATGCCTGATGTGCACCTGCCTCACGTCACGCTGGTCATCGCCTTGCCCTACTTGACCAGACAGCAGCTAAGCCAGGTGGGTCGACTCAGTCTGTGTGGGACTCGTGACGTTGTGCCACCAGGCCTAATAACCATGAAGGGGCCAGAACATATCAGTTAGTAGAGATCTAGACTCGTGATCCTGGTGATCCTAAGATTACGGATTCGAATCTCTGCGGGCCGTTTCGGTAGGTTATTTGGAGACCCCCCCCCCCCCCCCCCCCCTCCCCCCGGAGTTCACATCGGTTCTGACTCTATTTCACGAAAAGTCTTGCGAATGGGACTATAACGTGAGGTTCCGTGTGTGAACACGTGCATAACATCTTGCACACAGGTAAAATCCCATCACCAGCTTTGGAAAGAGAGGGCCAGTTTGGCCGTTTGTGTGGATGAGACATAGCATGCATCCTCCGTCAAACCGAAGAAATGAGTGACTGATACGACTGAACGGCACGGAAAACCAATGATTTGCGCCAGCAGGCAACTGTTTAGTAGGCTCTACCCAGGTAGGCAGCCTGTTATGTAAACGTGAACAAGGATCGTAAAGGCACTGAGAACTTGGTTTCTGACCGAAGACAGGCGCTAAAATAAGTATGATAATAATAATGATGATGATGATTACTTGTCTTGGTGCAGGCGGAGACTCCCATCTCTTACTACATCCCCCACGTCCCTACCACTCTATCCCCACCCACATCCTTGAGGTGGGGGGGGGGGGGGGTATTACAAAGACCAATACATGTTTGCAATCTAGCCTGGTAATGCCCAGAAACTGTAACGGTTAGTTTAAAGCTGCACACCAATATTCTGGTCTGACATCACTTAGTTTCTTCTTCATCGGGCGCTAATCCTTGCAAACCCTTCACAAATGTTAAAAAAAAAACACTCATATACCTAACTTGTTACCACAACAAGCCCTGAACCTGTTTGTGAACACATGCAGTCGCCTGTCATACTCATGATTTTGTTCATGATTTGAGCCTTGCTGTGTGGACGAGGAGAGTTAACCCGGCTTTTAGGATCACTTTTCCCATGTTTGGCATCAGGTTTACAGCCCAACCAACGGATACTAATCGCAAGAAAACTGACAGAATCCGGCGTATGGCTTAGCGCGACATAACAAATATGATGCAGATAAAACCTCTGCATCTTCAATACAGATGAAATAAGCTGAAATGCCGTCCTTACAGTTGGGGGTCCTGAGAAGAAATATTGTCTCATTATGTAAATGCCATTATAATTCCCTGCATCGTGAATGGTAACGTCTCTTGACTAGTACCAAACTCTGCGCTCAGTTCGTATCTTCCAGGCACAGGAGGATGAACTTCCCATACTGGTGTGTCATATTGTTCATGATTTGATGTTATTCCCTAGGCTGTGTCCAGTCTGTCTTTGGACCCAAATCTCCGATTCCTGTGTAAAGACGACCTGTCGCCACTCGTCTCGGAGGAGAATCTCACGTCAAGGCCTCATCAGGCAGACGGGAACACGGGAAGCTCTGCCGACGGTGTCGACATGCCAGACTTGCTGGCGTGGTGGCAAAGCGCGGTGTGTGAGCACGTCAGCGAAGACTTGAGCGTGGACTCCATGAAGACTATTGTTGGAAGGTACGGTGATTTGGGCGATAGAGATAATCAGCAAATACAAATGGACCCAGATCCACTCCCCTCCTCCCTCTCCCTTCGCATGTTTTCCAAACGCTAACACTTCTACCAGTTTAATTTCCCTCTCCCTCTCCTTCTTACATACACCAATGCACACGTGTGTGTTGAGTCTTTGTGAGTTTGTGTGTCCCCTCCAGCTTCTCCTATACACCATTGTAGGCCTGTACCTGTGCGTTTGAGTCATTGTATATATATATATATATATATATGTGTGTGTGTGTGTGTGTGTGTGTGTGTGTGTGTGTGTGTGTGTGTGTGTGTGTGTGTTACAGACAGACAAAGGAGAACAGAGAGAAACTGTCTAAGAAAAAGGTTTGCGAAGGTGACATTTTCTTTTGCCGATCAGTGTTTGTGAATTAAAGTGTGTGTGTGTGTGTGTGTGTGTGTGTGTGTGTGTGTGTGTGTGTGAAAAGTCAGATAAAACATTGCCACTCAGTTCGGTCGTTCATGCAGCAAGTGTAGTTTGTTTCCGGCAATCTCATTCTTCTGTCCCCGCCCTCCGCCCCCATCCCAGCTCACCCAGCTCTTCCTCTCCTCTTCCGCCCCCCCTCCCCCCCTCCCCCCCCCCCCCCCCTCACTTCCTCTCGTACCCTTTCCCGCGGCTTTCCTGACATGGTCTGTAGTTCTGCACGATCTCCAACGAAAGCATCATTGTTTAACACTGAGGCTATCGTGTCAGTGTTGGCCAGTGAAAGCATCATTGTTTAACACTGAGGCTATCGTGTCGGTGTTGGCCAGTGAAAGCATCATTGTTTAACACTGAGGCTATCGTGTCGGTGTTGGCCAGTGAAAGCTCCTCAGTGAGGCTTGCTGACTGTGACAGGGTCTGCGGCCTGATGCTTGTTGACTGTGACAGGGTCTGTGTTTAACACTGAGGCTATCGTGTCAGTGTTGGCCAGTGAAAGCTCCTCAGTGAGGCTTGTTGACTGTGACAGGGTCTGTGTTTAACACTGAGGCTATCGTGTCAGTATTGCCCAGTGGAAGCTCCTCAGTGATGTCAGTGAGGGTTGTTGACTGTGACAGGGTCTGCGGCCTGATGCTTGTTGACTGTGACAGGTTTTGTGGCCTGATGCTTGTTGACTGTGATAGGGTTTGTGGCCTGATGCTTGTTGACTCTGATAGGGTCTGTGGCCTGATGCTTGTTGACTGTGACAGGAACTGTGGCCTGAGGCTTGTTGACTGTGACAGGGTCTGTGGCCTGAGGCTTGTTGACTGTGACAGGGTTTGTGGCCTGATGCTTGTTGACTGTAATAGGGTTTGTGGCCTGATGCTTGTTGACTCTGATGGGGCCTGTGGCCTGATGCTTGTTGACTGTGACAGGGTCTGTGGCCTGAGGCTTGTTGACTGTGACAGGGTCTGTGGCCTGAGGCTTGTTGACTGTGACAGGGTCTGTGGCCTGATGCTTGTTGACTGTGACAGGGTCTGTGGCCTGAGGCTTGTTGACTGTGACAGGGTCTGTGGCCTGATGCTTGTTGACTGTGACAGGGTCTGTGGCCTGAGGCTTGTTGACTGTGACAGGGTCTGTGGCCTGATGCTTGTTGACTGTGACAGGATCTGTGGCCTGATGCTTGTTGACTCTGATAGGGTCTGTGGCCTGATGTCCGTGGTGTCGGTGTGGACCGCCAGCAAACCCCGCATGGAGGTGCGCACACTGAGCCAAGCCATCGGAGAGAGTGGTCGTCGCTTAGCGGACATTGTGCTGCTTCCCCGTCAGGCGAAGCTCCTGGCTGAGCCCTCCCTGCACCGCCTGTGGCTGACAGGGCCCATGGGGTCCGGGAAGACCCTCATGCTACAGCTGAAGGGCCGCCAGTGGCTGCTGGAAGGACGGAGGGTGATCGTCATCAATGTGCGTACCGCCTCCAGAGGCCGTCCACAAGGCCATGTCCTGGAAGAAGGCATCCGGCGAGGAGTGGAGAGTCGCTCTGGGACAGGAAGCGTGGAAAGGCATGACGTAGCCCTGGACGTGTTCAAGTTTGAGAGTCTGCAGGAACAGCTGGATGCGAGGGAGCCGACAGACAATGCCTGTTTTGTGGTGGACGAGGTGCTGTGTGAGATGTCCATCATTGCCCAGAAGCTTGCTGAGCACTACCCTCACAACCCTATCTGGTGTGTTGCAAGCTATGTCGCTCCTGTTCCCAGCACGTTTCAATACTTCAGACTTGATACTGTACTGAGAAGCCCACCCTCCATCCAGCTGATGCTGAAGGAGATAGACTTGAACACCAGGCACAGATCGGCCTACACGACACGGAGTGCTGCCCGGGGACTACCCTGTGACGGACCGCCAATCATATTCATTGATCACTCCACGCACAACACGCATGTACGTCACCTGGACTGTCATCAGTGTGCTGATGAACTGGCGGACATCTTGCAGCACAAGCTGGGCCTCAAATCGCATCCTCCAACATCAGAGCAAGGTGCTCAGTCAGCCACAAAACACTTGGGTGCATTTTCCAGACCATGCTTATATCGGTCAGACTTCAAAGCAGTTCCTGACTGGGTTGAAGCAGCTCCTCTGTCTTTTCGGGATGTTTTAGTCTTAGTTGTCCTTCCCTTGCCCACGTTCAGACATGTCGCTGATTACCACTGGGAATGCTCCGTGGAACGGGCACTCGAATACATCATGTTCATGGGATCTTCTCACTTTGTGTCACGCCTCAGACAACGTGGTGTGCCCTTGAAATTAGTCACGGACAACACTCTGAAAGAGATTGCCTTTCCCCCAGAGGACGAAGTCATCTTCTCCGACATTATGGGTGCACACAGCCTGGAGAGGAAAGTGGTCGTCCTTCTGCGCAGTGGACCTCCACTGACCCAGGAAGAATTCACAGAAAACATCTCCCGATACCAGACTATCCAGAACCCCAGCAGCGCAGGTTTTCAGTCTGAAATCATCAACTTCCAGGGGCTTTTAAAAAGTCCTCAGGACAGTGAGACAGTCAGCAAACAGCTTCATCTCTTTGCTTCCCTGATGAACGAGGTTCGTGATGTTATGTATCCACTACTGCCCACATCTTCGGCTCTTTCCACGGAGGAGAATGCGAAAGCCGTCTTTCACCATATGTTGGGAAATACTTTGGTGGCTGGAACCCAGTCCTTCACTGGGGACAAGATGTGTGGAGAAGGTGGTCAGACTGAACACACTTCACAGATGTCCCAGAAGGCTTCCAGTGTGCCTCGCCGGGGCATGGAATATCGGTGTGACACGCCCATGCCTCCTGATGTGTCTGACAAGGCGGAAGGCACAAAACGATCTCCCACAGCACAGCTGGAAGCCCTATGTCTTGAAGATGTGGAAAGATCTGAAGGTTCAGACTCAGTGTTCTTTGTGCCCGACTTGCAAGAGGACATGGAACAACGGTGGGGGGAAGTGGAGCGGATCCGTCGCACCATGGAATCGCTGTCAGAGGACGACCTGGACTGGGAGTTCTTTGCTGCTTCGCGCTGTCTTTCTCAGTACATCACCTTTCTCTGGTGACTTGCCGGCATGTGTCTGCAGTGCATTGTCCTGTAGTGTAGTATAGTGGAGTGGAGTGCATGAACCTAGGACACATTTCTCACTGTCCTGCAGTGCAGTATAGTGGAGTGGAGTGTGTGAACCTAGGACACATTTCTCACTGTCCTGCAGTGCAGTATAGTGGAGTGGAGTTGGGTGAACCTAGGACACATTTATCACTGTCCTGCAGTGCAGTATAGGGGAGTGGACTGTATGAACCTAGGACACATTTCTCACTGTCCTGTAGTGCAGTATAGTGGAGTGGAGTGTATGAACCTAGGACACATTTCTCACTGTCCTGTAGTGCAGTATAGTGGAGTGGACTGTATGAACCTATCACACATTTCTCACTGTCCTGTAGTGCAGTATAGTGGAGTGGAGTGTGTGAACCTATCACACATTTCTCTGTATTAACTTTGGTGCTGTACTGGAGTGAACTTCTGTCTGTTCTTTTTCATTGAAAGTGGCTCCTATGAAGGAAAGCGGTTGATTTTATAACGTCAACTCTGTCATAATCAAACAAGGAAAAAATCGTTGTGGACGTTGTTCCATAACGGCCTGGTGGTGCCATACCAGAGAAGTGGGCAGTCAAGGACCCCACAGCTGTCATTCCTCAGTGATGTCCACCACAGTGGAGATACAGTGACCGTTCCAGTCCGGTCCTCGGTGCTGTTCAGCCAGGACTCTCATGAAGACTGATTACCTGTGTTTGACTGTGTCTGTGTACTTCTGTTCTTGGTCCTCCACTTCAGCATCGCAGGCCTCTGTGGACTGATTATACAGCTGGGATCTAGCTGTTAACTCCAAACTTATCCCAACTACACTCCATCCCAGCTGGTGCTCTGACTCCTTGGCTGTTTGTCCATATCGATGTTATACGGTATGAAGATCTATATTTTTAGTGCTGTTGCTTTGTCATGAACTGGCCTTCGTTTCTGTGGTGGTTTGGTACCAGTCTGTCGGTCAGATTGACGCTGGTGTGTTTGTTTGTATGGGGCAGGTTTCAATTCAATCCAGCCATTATGCAACCTTCTTGCTGACTTTGCGCACTGCAGCAAGCACCTGTTGTGAAAGTAGAGCAGTTTTTTGACATTGTAACCGTCTTCTGCTACCCAGCTGACAACTTCGGCGCTGTAAACTCAGTACAGGGTACGCCGTGTCGCATGCCACTTAAGTGATATTAGACGAAGGGAAAGGATTTAGTGAGGGGGAGCAGGAGGAGAAGGTGGGTGGGTGGGTTATCTTGCAATCATATACAACACAAAAAAAGCATCTTTACAATCTTGTGAGTGTGTGTGTGTGTGTGTGTGTGTGTGTGTGTGTGTGTGTGTGTGTGTGTGTGTGTGTGTGTCCGTCTGTCCGTCCGTGGTCAAAATGTGTTCCACTTGCTCCAGACAAAACTACTAGGCCGATCTTTCTGAAAATTTGTAGGTATGTTCATTATGGGTCACGGATGATGCCCGATGTGTTATTTTACCGTTATGGCCGTTACTAACGGCCATAACGGCCAATAACGGTTTTCGCTCTTTATGGAATATCTTAGAAAGTACTTGGCCGATCTCTCTGAAAATTTGAAGGCATGTTCATACTGGGCCATGGATGATGCCCGATGTTTTATTTTACCGTTATAGCCGTTACTAACGGTTTTTCTTCTTTATAGAATATCTCAGAAAGTACTTGGCCGATCTCTGAAAATGTGTAGGTATATTCAATATGGATCACGGAAGATGCCCGATATGTTATTTTACCGTTATAGCCGTCATTAACGGCCATAACGGCCCATAACGGTTTTCCTTCTTTATGGAATATCTCAGAAAGTACTTGGCCGATCTTTCTGAAAATTTGTAGGTATGTTCATTATGGGTCACGGACCATGCCCGATGTTTTATTTTACCGTTATAGCCGTTACTAACGGCTATTACGACCCATAACGGTTTTTCTTCTTTATAGCATATCTCAGAAAGTACTTGGCCAATCTTTCTAAAAATTTGTAGGTATGTTCATTATGGGTCACGGATTATGCCCGACGTATTATTTCACCGTTGTAGCCGTCACTAACGGCCATAACGGTTTTTCTTCTTTATGGAATATCTCAGTAAGTACTTAGCCGATCTTTCTGAAAATTTGTCGGCATGTTCATTATAGGCCATGGATGATGCCCGATGTTTTATTTTACCGTTATAGCCGTTACTGGCTATAACGGCCAGTAACAGTTTTCTTCTTTATGGAAAATCTCAGAAAGTACTTGGCCGATCTTTCTGAAAATTTGTAGGCATGTTCACGATGGGTCACGGATTATGCCCGATGTTTTATTTTACCGTCATAGCCGTTACTAACGGCTAAACGGCCCATAATGGTTTTTCTTTTTTATGAAATATCTCAGAAAGTACTTGGCCGATCTTTCTGAAAATTTGTAGATGTGTTTATTATGGATCACAGATGATGGCCGATGTTTACCAGTATAGACGTTACTAACGGCTATAACGGCCCAAAACGGTTTTTCCTCTTTATGGAATATCTCACGCGCATTCAAAATAAGCTGGGAGTACGTTTATATGCTTTGTATCTTGTTGTCTCTGTGGCGTTCACCGTCAAACCAAGTGTGTGTGTGTGTGTGTGTGTGTGTGTGTGTGTGTGTGTGTGTGTGTGTGTGTGTTAATGTGGAAAGACGTTAAATTGAAGACAACAACAACAACACACACTCACACACACAGACAGGATTTCTTCGTTCCCATTCTAAAGTACTCCCTGTTCTATAAGAACTGGGAGTACAAAAAGGAACTACAAGGGACTTAAATCGTTTTAGAGCAAGGCGCAAAGACACCTCATCTTGAAGAGAAGATGCTAAGGCCCTAAGGCCAGGCTGACGAAGCCAGATTAGTATATTCGATGCAAGAAAGAAGTATAAACACTTTCTAAAGATGAAGGGGGTAAACAGACACCTAGAAGACAAAAATTGGAAGCATTTGCACATGAAATCGATAACGTGTCAGAATTTTGGAGACATCTTGAAATATGGGGTGTGAAATTGAAGAAAGAATTACAACCAACATTAGTACAGATGATTCTTTTTTGCAGTTGATCCATTTTGCCAGGTTTTCATGTTATAATACCCACCTTAAATGTCAGGAAATCATGTCATTTAGGAAAGGGGTTTTCAATTTATACCTCAGAATTATATGCAATACTAAAGGCTTTAATGTACATACATAACACACCAATTGCTTTATATAAAATCTTACTGTGTGTTGATTCCAAATCTGTTTTACAATCACTAGAGCGTTGGGACTGTAAAGCTAGAAAAGATTTGCTTTTTGAAATAAAACATTTACTGCATTGTTTCATAACTCTAGGTATAAGAATTGATTTTTGTTGGGTCCCCTCTCACTGTAGTATAAAGTGGAATGAAATAGCAGACAGTCTTGCAAAAGAAGGAGCAAATAGAAACGCTGAAAATTTATCAAAAAATCCCTTAGATTTGTCCTCTTGTGAATTAATCCAAATTATGGAAAAGTATATACATAAGCAGAATTTTAGTCAAAGCATGGCTACTTTACCATTGTGCCCAAGGCACATTGTTAGATTAATTCATGAATTAAGGCTGAATACTTGGAACACGAAATATTCTCATGGTATTACTTGTGTCTGCAGAGAAAACATTTCTGTGCGTCATCTTTTGTTTGAATGCTCAGTGTTGACCTCGCTCTATCAGGAGAAAGGTATTGAGATGAATAACTTTGATAATGTCAATACTGTCTTATATGGTTCATGTGTTGCTGAAATTGCCATGGTTATTTCGCAGTCACAGGTTGCAATTTTTTTTTTAAAGATCACAACCTTGTGTACTACTAGGGTATTTCACTTATGTAAATATGCACATATCAGATGTGGCTTTGCAAGTACTAGATAAGTTGATGTTTTTTAAACAAGTTTCTAATATCATCTGGCGATGAAAAGACATTAAATAAACCACTGAACTGAACTGAACTGGTTTTCATGGCCGACGCAGTAAAGACACGCCGCTCGTCGCCTTCCGTCGTTGGCAAACGACGCGTGGTCGTTTCCGGTTTCCAATCATTCTACGGCTAAACGCCGTTGCTGTCTAATCACTACGCTTTACGAACGGCTAAACGCCATTGCTGTCTAATCACTACGCTTTACGAACGGCTAAACACCATTGCTGTCTAATCACTACGCTTTACGAACGGCTAAACACCATTGCTGTTTAATCACTACGCTTTTACGAACGGCCAAACGCCATTGCTGTTTAATCACTACGCTTTACGAACGGCTGAACGCCATTGCTGTTCAATCACTACGCTTTACGAACGGTCTCACTTCGTTCTGTCTGGACGGCAGCGCTTGTTGTTGGTCCCCCCCCCCTCCCCCCCCCCCCCCCCCGCAATGTTGAGGCTTCGCTAGCCCCAAGGTATCCTTGTGGGTTAAGGACCGAACCCACCCCCACTCCCACCAACACCACCCACACACCCCACCTTCCGTTATTCTCCAACCGATTAACGATCGATCTCTCCCCTGTTGTTCTATCCCCTCCCAGCTCTGGCGCTCGCCCATGTAGTTACGTCTCGCTCCGCCGGGAACGAGTGCCAACTCTGCTGTTCAGCAGGATTTTTAGTCTCGATCTTTCCCACCAATCCTCGGGGGACCATCACCATGTGTGCAGATCCTGTCTACAGCCAAGACTTACAGAACCAGTGGGATGCGTGTGGGTCTGGGCGTGTGTTCTCGTCGAACGAGGACAGGTCCGATCAGGCATGCTTGCTTGTGTACACACGTCATTCCCCGGTCGAGACGCCGAGGTTGTAGTAAGGCAGGACTGGTGGTTCGCTCCCTTCTCGCCGCCATGAAGACAGTCGTCTGATAATTTCATCGTGCATGTACTGGCTACACAAACCTGCATGTACTGGCTACACAAACCTGCATGTACTGGCTACACAAATTTGCGGTATTCATCGGTCAGTCTGTTATGGATTGCACCCCCATACACCTATTTTTTTCCTTTCACGGAGATTCACAATAGAGGGAGGTAAAAACAAATGATATGAAGTTCCATAGCCTAATGACCACAGCGGCAATGGACTGTAAGAGGTTCACGGTATGATGAGAGACCAACTCCTCTCCTTCCACCGCTTTTAAAGTTCCCCTGGACCGAACCAGGTACCTATTTACACTGGGAGGAGTGAGAGGGCTTAGCAAAAGAAAATCCAACCCCACAAGTGGTTCGAACTCGAGATCGTCAGCTCCACAGGCAAAGGCCCTAACCATTCCACTACATGGCCCTCTGGAAATGGTACACGTTGTCATCATTCAGCGTGGCACTACCTCCCCCCTCCCCCTCTCCTGTCACCGTAAGGGTTCCTTCACACGGCAATGGTTAGATGGGAGGTGTCTTCCACAGAACTGTGTGAAGGCGAGCCTCATCCTAATGGCACACTGCCAGATCCAGAATTTGACCACAACAGATGAGTTGGGGTACTGACGGTCTGGGACAGACTGAAGGTATTTGGGTCAAGACGTTTGGTGGTAGAAGACTAAGAAGACTGGTACCGATGGAAGTGAACGCCCCCAGCAATCGAAAGTATTTCCATTTACACTGTACGTCCAGAACCTCTGGAGGTTGTTTTAAAGAAGGCTTTCTTTTCGGTTTGGAGGTGGACGGTCAGGTGTCCAAATACTGTGTGCCGGTTTGGAGGTGGACGGTCAGGTGTCCAAATACTGTCTGCCGGTTTGGAGGTGGACGGTCAGGTGTCAATACTGTGTGCCGGTTTGGAGGTGGACGGTCAGG
>CM065721.1:1403712-1443712 GCA_033310375.1 Conus canariensis | reverse complement strand
GCAACTGCAACTGCCGGAAAAGAGATGAATGTCCACTTCAAAATAACTGCCTGTCATGTGAATGAGAAAAGTGTTGTGAATGGAAAAGTTTCATGTCAAAGAAAAGAGTGTTAAGAGATTTTGTCATTTTTGCGATTGTGGAATGGAACCTACGGTTTTGATGCTTTTTTGTATTCATGGAGTGCAACCGTCAGTGATGCGGAAGAGTAGGACGCTGAGTGGATTGTGAAGTGTGTTCACCCAATGTGAGGAAGGGTGGAAGATTATTGTTACTTCAGAGGAGCTCTGGACACAGACATAGGAGGATGTCTGATTGTAACCCTCGTTGGGTTTAACATAGTTAGGACTAGGATTGTTCTATGCAACCCTGGGTTGGGTGTGCTATATGACTGGACTGGTTTGTCCGATGCAACCCTGGTTTGGGTGTGCTTAACCCTTGGTGGGTGTTATATGCCTGGCGTGGCAAGTTTCACTCAAGTGTAGATGTAGACTGGAAGTCTACTAGGGTAGGCTTGTCGCTTATTCCCTAGAAGGTGAGTACCAGTTGGGGTTGTAAACTGGTGAAAGCAATTACAGTAAAGGTGTAATTGTAATGATAACAGAAGTTTGATAATTATAAAGATTTGATGATATTGCGCTATTTGGGAAAAAGAGAAAGATGAACGTTGAACGCGAAAAGAGAAGAATTGAAAAATAAATAAATAAAATATTGCTGTATAAAGATTTCTTTCCGTACCCCAACTGTAGGTAGGAATAGGTTGGCGGAACAAGACTCATGTGAGTATTCTATATTGATTTTGGAGTGAATGTGAAAGGTGTTAAAAAGGAGCTATGAATAATAAGAGAGAAAGGGGAAAAAAATAAATAAAATTCACTTTTAGAGGTTTACCCTGGACCTAGGGTTTCGTTACAGAATCCCTCAGCGTCCAGTGGTGTTCCAGACTTGGGGTGTACCAGCCTAGTGAGGGTCCAGAGGTGGTACATCCAAGTGCATGAAAGCTCAATAAGTCAAGAAGATGACTTGTCTTTACTGTTACTATTTAATATAAAAAAGAATTGATAGTGTAACATGTGTGTGAGTGTGTTTGATTTTTGATAAAACTTTGAATATTGTATTATTGTTTGCATGTGGGGAATTATCTTGTAAAGAGAAGAAATAATTGTTGAAAAATGCAGTGAAGAGAAAAGAAGAATTAAGACCCTTTTCTTTATTGAGTAAAGGGAGCGTTTTATAGAAAACTTAATTCAATTATGATAGTGCTCCTTTGGGTGAATGGAGTGATTGCATGTTGCGTACGAAGTAAGCATACTGTGTTTGTGAATGCAAGTGTGTATGTGCACACACATGGGTGTGTGACAGTGGTGACCCCGTCTTTGAATTTAGGTTAGAGTTAATAGGATTTAGTTTTTGGAGTGAGTACTGCTGCTAAAATATTGTTTTGAACCCCTTTGTTAAAAAATAGAAGTAAAATTACTCTGCCAAATTACAATTATAAAGATACTATTTTGTTCCCCTCTGCAATTTTGATTTTCTTCTCTATATTTATGGTGTGAGTCAGTTGTTTATGTAATGTATACTAGAGAACTATAAAATAGGCATTCTGGCTCACCCACCTCCGCCAGCTCCAACCGGCTAAAGCCGGTTTCGCTGCTGCTCCGGCGGCTTACCCAGAGTGCCTATTTTATAGTTCTCTAATAGTAAACACTTTACAAACATACATAATGTGTAGGATTATCTGTTTTATAGTTCTCTGTCACTGGACCGTTAAGAAGTAAACAAACAAAACAATGGGGACTTGGTTAACCATGCCTTTATTCTTAGGAGGGCTATTTGTCAACCAAGTTGGGATTTCATTCTATTGTGAGGAATGACTGGCTATTGAAAGCTATCTGAATAGGGAGTGTCTGAAAAGGGGTGGGATGTGTGTTCACACAAGCGTAGAATCGTGGCACGTTGTTGAAGATTATTCTAAGCAGCCACCAAGTGCACTTATTCTCAAGAATTCTAGGATTCTAAAAATAGTACTGTTCACGCGTGAACGGTAGGTCTTCCAGACAAGCCAGCTCCGACAGATAGGATTCTAAAAATAGTACCGTTCACGTGTGAACGGTCTCAGCAATCGAGATATCACCCTCAGTTTACGGGAATAGGAAGGTGAGATTCTAATATGTTGTCTCAACCAATCTTCCCATTTTTGTCTTGAGTAATCTAGCAATTCTTGATGAACGGTTTGTGATTCAAGAAGTTCTATCTCTAATTCAGAAGAGATACTGTCTTGCGAACATAACACAACTTTCTAACTGAAAACACGACTGCACTGCACACCCGCAAATGACAAGACAGCTAGGTTCAGTTGCTAACAACACAAGTGCTGGGCGGAAATGTCGTCACTGTTACTAATCAGCTGATTCTATCTAGTCTTGTGATTGGGGGAAGGTAAGAAACATGTTTGGAAATTTAGCCGCCTAAATTTATACAATGACGTCTAACGCCTGTACTAAACGACGCCGGTGGGGAATTTAGCCGTCTAAATTTATACAATGCCGCGTGGCGGCCCGACGCCCTTATGTGTAACTCGACACGAACCCGGAAACAGTGCGGCGCTTCGACTCGGCTATTGTGCAGTTGAGTAAGCCGTGGCCAGACATGTCTGGCCTAGAGTACTACATAAAGGCAGAAGGGAGTTGTCTTCCCGGAAAAGAATGTAACAATTAATTGTGAAAAAAAATCGTCATTAAGTCGTTCTAGGTTCTTATTCAAGTCGGCATCACGTTCTTATTCAAGTTCTTATTTAAGTTCTTAACAAGTTTTTATTCAAGTTCTTAACAAGTCAACATCAAGTTTTTAACAAGTTCTTAACAAGTTCTTATTCAAGTACTTATTCAAGTTCTTAACAAGTCGTCATCAAGTCGTCATTAAGTTCTTATCAAGTCGTCATTAAGTTTTTATCAAGTCGTCATCAAGTTCTTATCAAGTTCTTATTTAAGTTTTCATCAAGTCGTCATGAAGTCGTTATCAAGTTCTTATTCAAGTCACTTATAATTATTTATTAAGTTCTTGAAATATTACTGCATATCAAATGGATCAAAATGAGATTTTGTTGTTGGCAGTTCTGGTATTCTTTTTTGTTCAGATTTTGTATTTAGTGGCTGTGATTTTTTGGACTGCTTTGGTTTTTGCTGGCGTTGTTTATATATTTTATAACCGTAATAACCACCCCCACCAACAGCAATGACGCCAAAAATGCTAACTCTTTTAATCCAAATAATCCATGATGATGTTGCGGGACTTGAAACTTGTTCTTGTTGTGGCTCTGGCACAACTGGTGTTTTTTCATTATGAGTTATATTCTGTGATTGCAACATTAATTTTTTTTGTTTGTTCCACTCTGCTAATTTTTTTCCTGCTGCAACACGCCCAGGATGAGGAGGCTTTTTACTGGTCACTTTCTCCACCTGATTCAATGTTTTCTGATTCTGCTGATTTTCTGGCTCGGTCATTTTGAAGGGAAACAAAATCTATATGATTAAAAGTAATTAATCCCATGATTAATGGCGATAACAATGTTCCAAATCTGTAATATAGATCACATCCTAGAGACTCTAATGACTTTGTTAAAACTGGATCCTGCGTTAAATCATACATAAAATCTTGTTCAGAATCAATGGGAGCAAATCTACTAACTAGTTTAGTGTACAAACTAAGAACCGTTTGCCCAACGCTTTTTACCATTCTTGACCCCAGTTGCGCTTCATACCTGTTGTGATACTTTACAATGTCTTGTGGCGACATTTGTTGAATCTGTTCTATGCTGAATTCATTTCCAAGGTACTGTTTTGTTTTTCCACAGGCTGCTAAAGAATACAGCCTTTCCTTTTGACGCATAATAGCTTGGTCATCAACTTGATCATTTGTAAGTTCAGGAAGTAAATCATCGCAGTTCATGTTTTATTAATGAATAAATATTATTTTATTTTTTAAAAATGAGCACCGAAAAAACTATTACTAACCTTGTATACCATTCTGCTGTTATTGGAGGCCTAAGTGTAGGATACACAATGCTTGGTAAAAGCCTGTTAAAAATAAAACCAGCAGATCTTGGCAAACTAGACTTTGAAGACTCAGCAAAGCTGATTGCTGTTATTACAGCTTCATTTGCTACGAAAGATTTTCTAGTTAAGCAAGGAATAATTCCAGACAGTATCAATATGTAAAATTAAAAAAATACATTTATAAAAATGGCTTCACTCGTAATGATGATTGGTGGGCGCTGTGGTTAATGCGCTTGCTTTTAGCGGAAGTAATTACGCATTTAGTAAACTACGGGATGACGGCAAGAGAAAAAGACATAACAAAGCTATGGAGCAACTAGCCGCAGCACAAGACACCTATGAAAAGCAAAGAATGGAGCAGTTAGATTTTATTAACAATGAACTGAAAAAACAGGGACATGCAGCTTACACATTTAAAGATGTTGATCAAGCAATAAAAGAATATTTTCTAGTAACAGGCAAGCCAATCGAGACATTGCCTCCACCAAAATTTAGCGACTTTTATCAACCATCAGAAAAACAAAAGATGCAAGAAATATTGTTTATTGTCTTTGGCATGACCGCTGTGTATTTTGTTGCACATAATATTGGCTGAATAAAAAATGAACAAGATCTATTATTCGCCAAAAGGATATTGGAAGGGAATCACAGCAATTAAAAAGCTAAGCCAAGCAGCTGGAGTCAGTGAACAAACAGCAAAAGAATGGTTATCTAAACAAGCGATTTGGCAAATTTATCTACCAGCGCCCAAACGAATACAAAGACCACACTTTGTGAATATAACTCCAAACGACACCCATCAAATGGATCTTCTATATTTACCCCATGATACAATCAGACGAAAAAGATTTAAGTACGCACTTACAGTCATTGATATAGCTTCAAGATACAAAGATGCGGAACCATTAACACAAAAGAGTGCTTCTGCTGTTGCTGTCGCTATACAACTGATATATCAACGAGGACCCTTAACTTATCCTCGCATGATTCAAGTCGATGATGGAAAAGAATTTAAAGGACAAGTGAATCAATTATTGTTAAAACATAGAGTTACCATTAAAAGAGGCATTCCGGGTGTTCACAGATCACAGGGTTTGGTTGAAAACTTTAACAAACAGTTATCTGAAAGACTTTTCTCCTACCAGTATCACAGAGAGCTGATTGACAATTCTCGCAACACAGAATGGGTTAGAAGACTGCCCTCAGTTTTGTGCGCAATGAATAATGAAGAATTTAAAGGGCTAAAACCAGTACAAGCAATCAGAAAACAAACAATAAATGTTGTTGAAGGAGAGTCTTCATCAAGCAAACTATTGCCATTTGGTTTGAAAGAGAGATACCTTTATTCGCCGGGAGAAGCGGAAGGGGACACTCGCATCAGGGCAACAGATCCAGTTTGGAGTGTTGATCCATATGAGATAAAAAAAAATTGTGAAAATGAATCCGCCCGTGTATTATTTACGAGAAACTGACACAACAAAACGACCAGCCCCTCGAAGATCTTTTGTGAAGGAAGAACTGCAGATAATCCCGCCAGACACAGTTCCAGTCGCTTAATTAATTTGGGCAAATACATTTGAGTTTAAAATGGAAGCTCAAAAGAAAAATTCAAAATTAATACGTCAATTATCTGCTTATAATATTATTATCAAAAAAATATTTAAGAACATTGACAATCTTATGCCAGACAATCGCTTACTACCCCAATCCCTAGATTCTGATATTTTGATATGGAAAAATCAAAATCTTGAAATGATAAAAAAAATTAAAGCACATTTAGCAGTAATGAATGAGAATATATGATTTGGCTATACTGGATAATGATATAGTTGAGCTTCTGATAACACTTGACCAAACAGAAACTCCATGAAGACATATGATTATACTATTCTCCAATGCCTGATTGCATATGAAAACTCTGGATTAACAAACATACGTTTTGTGTTTGTTCTATCTAATGACTTCTTTGTTACAACAGTTGTGTTGATCTCATGTAGATTAGATCGCAGCTTGTAATTGTCATGATGAAAAGTCTTATTGCCAAACAATGCTTCTTTATAGTTGTCATGGGATATGCTTGACTGCACAACACTACGAGATATTCCTTTTGCTTTTTTAACAACTTTTTTTTGGCTTGAAAGACTGTACATTTTCGACCTCAAACCAACAAACTCCTTGATCACACCTCCAGATAATTCATCCTTCATCTTACCTAAAACCTTCTTATTAATAACTGAATGCAAAGGTGAATCTTTAGGGTAATCAGATGTGTCGTACCATCCTGCATGCCCTTTAGCTACTTCTAATTCCATGTCTTTATAGATATCTTCAGTAGGGATATCTATAACAAAGGAATCTGTATCTGTGTACAGAACTCTGGACTCTGGATACAAGGGTTTAAAGTAGTCGTAAAGAAATTCTAACATCAAAAGCTTCGACAGCTCTAAAACAGTAAACCCAATAAAAACAGGTTTGTCCAATTTGACTTTCTTTTTTTTCATCATTATGCCAAAAAGCTGATCATGAAATCTTCTGAAGTCCTGATAATTAGGTTTAGAAGTTAGCTTAATTGCATCGTTCTCTCTGGTGACCAATCTAACATCTTTACGCTTGTGCGGATTCTCCATAGTCTTTCCAAAACAGCTGTTGTTCATCAACTTGAAAAAGTCTTTTTCTGAAGCATCTGCGGATTTAGTTCTGAGATCAGTGTTCTTCATGATGTATGGTTTCATGAACTGTTCTTGATCAAATTCAATTATACGATGAACTGCTGTTAACTTTAAACCATGTCTTAAATAAAATTGGAGAAGTCTGTAATGACAGACATAATTTTTTTTGTCACGAAGATTAGGCACAAGTTTAGGCGGTTCTGTCATTGACACTTTTAGGGTTTCTGCCGCAAATGGATAGTCATTATGGTAATCATGAAGTTCATGGGGGTATTCTAAATCAACTTCTAGAATGAGACCTCTTTTACGATCAGCTTCTAGACTCTGAAGCCATTTTAAAAACTTTTGAATGTCTTTGAGTCCTGTGTACATTTTAAAGTTACGTAATGGAAGTGATTGCGCCATAGCCCAACCATACAGATTGTTTGCATCTAAATACATAAGATAGTTAGACTTCCTACTTGGGTCATAGTCGTCCAAGTATTTGTTGTTTGCTTTACAGTAATGGTGCGACGCCATACTGATTCCCCCACGCAATCCGTTTTCAATCATCTGAAGCATTGGCAGGTTAGACAATAAATCAATTTGTACTCCAGTAAATTTTAAGAAAGCGTCCCAGCTCATCCCGGGCGCAGAAATATAATGCGCAGGATCCAGGCTGTAATGTTTCATGCAGGTCTTTCTGTAATTTTCAAAGACGTCCGCCAACAAACAGGTATCCGCCATTAAATAGGAATCATGATAGTCTCCCATCGTTTTACACTCTAACTTCTGCCACGCATCTTGAGCATGCTGGTAATCAGAATCACTGATGTCCTTTCCTCTGAGACTAGAAAAGAACGCGCCTTTAGGCGGAAGTGTATCTTCGTCAAACCTTTGCCAACTGTTCATGTACTCATAAGGGTAAACGCCCTTTCTAACAAGAGTTGGGTCAAAATATTCTTCTGTTATTGGGCAGGACTTTAAGGATCCTGCCAGTGACTCTAAACTCCCCATCAGGTGTTGCATAGAGTCATAAAAAGATAAATTATTTAAAGTGAAACACATGTACTTTTCTGATGACTGTGCAATGCATGACACCCTAAAGGCGCTGGTTACTGCTTGCATTATAAGGTGAGAGTCGTAACCTCGCAAGTTGTGAAAGAATATAGGCAGCTTCCATGTCTTTGGTTCAAACTTTAGTTGAAGATTGCATTTGTTATGTGCTGCTCCTCTAAACTTTCCACTAATGTGATCATGGTCTCTTACTGTTGGATTCTCTGGGGAGAGGCCTAAACCACAAATCCAACAGTGAGTGGCTGAGTCATACTGTTGTTGGTCTTCAGGCGTCATTATGATTTCAGATAAGTTTAGATTATTAGAACAGGCATTACGCACTTGCTGCATGCGTTTTAAGAAGTATTTTGCAGCATTTGGTCCTCTGTATAATTCTGGCTTTGAATGGGCGCCATCCGACCTAACAATGATGAAGGCAAATGAGCAAATCTGATGATTACTCATTAAGACTGTTTTAGGAAGTTTCTGTGGGGTTGGTCCTTCATAAGGAACAATGAGTGATTCGAAGTCTGCGTAAACAACATATGGACTAGTTTGCAACCGTTTCCAGTTCTTAAAACTAACTTTACTGCCTTCTCCGGGCGTAATTAGTTCTGTATCACAGTCAACTGGGCTAATACAATGTTTTACATGTTCGCTTGCTGCTTTAACAGATGGAATTCTTGTTAAACATTTTCTACAGAATTCTTGTTTGCTATGTTGTTTTGTAGTATGCACTAGTAATCTACTCATTGTGCGTATTAGAGTGTAGTGCAACCCATTAAGGCTTTGCATTAGGAGTAAGTCTACATGACTCCTGGTTGGTTCGCCTATTGTTGGACTGTTCTTTGATACTCTAATTGGCAGAAGGTTGGTTTCTTCAGACCATGTGTAGACATTAACAGTTATTGGGGGATTCTGTTCTTCAAACTGATCAATTTTGTCTACAGCCATAGGAAATTCAAGGCCGTTAAAGTTAAGATCATTGGCCCACTGTAAATAGTTAGATACTCTCTCTGCATTTTTGGCAACGTGATGCAGCCTAGCAAGAACGCACCACATAAAACATTTGTCGTCTGAATTCTTTATGTTCAGAACTGCTTTCTTTGCAACTAATGTTGGAGGCAGTGGAATGTAAGACTTGCCTACAATCGGCTCATACTTAGCCTGTCTTAATCTGATGTCTAGGACTTCGCCCTCTGACCAACCAGAGCCTCTCATTTTAGCTGCTTCAGAGGCTTCATTAAACTGTGTAAGAAGTTGATCTGCCCAACCAGGTGTTAAGTCATTAGAGGAAAGAATAGTCTGCTGTTTAGTTGAGACCCAGACTTCTAGATTTTCTTCGTTTTTTGTTATATAGTCGATTAAAACAACTATCCTTACTTTAACTGGAGGGTTTATTGTTAGTTTACTTGGAACTTGAGAAATAGCGTGTACAACGCTTGCCTGTACGTTTGTTGGATCAATAACTTCTAAAACGACCTCATTTAAAGCTTTTGACAAACGCTCTTCCTCGAGCATTGCTTCAAACAATTCATCTGAACCTTCATATATCTTATCCATGCTGAGTTTCTTTTCTAACTCAAAATATTTATTTAAATTAAAAAAAAAAAAACTTAATCAGAATCAATATCAACGGTCTTTTTGTGCTTGGACTCATAAACTAAAGTATAAACGCCCTTTGGGGTTGTTAATGTGAGCTGTTTAGAACAGAGTTTAATGTTTCGTTTACTTTTTTTAAACATTCCTTTTTATCTGGTCGGTGTCTGGTTGTTGAGAAAAAGTTGCCCTTGCCTTTCTTTGAAGATCAAACTTTTGTCTTTTGTAGTCCTCAAAATCAGCCTGTAGGCGACTAAATTCTTCATCCGTGATCGAGTCGGCAAGTGCTTTATCAATTATCAGTTTGAAGGAACTAAGTTTAGCTGTTATTAGTTGAACCATAGCTGTGTGCTTTTGGAGTTTAGCTTTTATTTTTTTGCTGACAGCACTTACAGCCAATGAACACAGGCCAAGAGTTAAAGACAAACCACCTAGAGGTATAGCTGCCGGTGCACCTACGCCTGTTGCTAAGAGACCTACACTTGTTCCTGCTGATAGAGCACTAGCGGTCGATGCTCCAGTATTAACATATGTAACAGCATTAAAGACAGCAGAATACCTTCGTTTGGTTTTGCTGTATTTTGAAAGGTCCTCTAGTTTTTGTTGCATTTCGTGTTATGTTTGTTAATCTGAAAGTTTTTATGTCTACAGCAACAGAATTGCTTACTATCTCTTCTTTGGGCACTTTTGGATAAGTCGTAACAGACATGCTTTTTTAAAATAAAAATAATTTAGTATTGGATATCTTTCAATCTGTTATCTTGAATATTCAGCTGCGCATCATATATTAAAAACAAATGTACATTAAGTGGTTTATCACTCTCTTTTTCTTTATCAATTTGAATGTTTATTACGTCTTTAACTGTTCTCCCACTCCCATGCAACTGATTATCCTCTGTTGACCTTAGGTCAATCCATAAACCGTATTTTTGTTAAATATTCATCAAGTCTAACACTGAAGGTGTAGATCTTTAGACACAAGGTCTACTGTTGGATTTCTACACCTCCCGCCTCCAAACAATTTTCTTATTTCATCAAAATGATGATAAGGTTTAAGCCCGCTACCGTAGACTTGGTTAGGACTACCCTCAATTGAACATTGTACTTTCGTTATTTTAGGATTGATAAACTTTTCACTTTGTCTTTTGAATGGTTCTTCATCTTCACACAGCAATAAAATACCTTTAAGGGATCTTGCTGCGGCGCTAAAACTAAAGTTCCATATTGTGTCTGCCCTGCTTTTAGGATATTTAGTATGATGAATCACTCTTTCGTAATATATTGCTAATTTTGACTGATATTGTTGCTCAATCAGCCTTGCTAAGTTAGGGTTGCTAACAATGTCAAACTCTAACGAGATGTCGAAAATGCTGTACTTGGAATCAGTGTCTGTCGATCTAATGACACGTTTGTATTCATTAAAAGTTAGTTCATATGACAATCTGTCTTTTAATGCTCCTTGAAAGTATGGCGCATGCGCTTTTAACAACTCAAAATCTAAGGGTATGGAAAAGCGATTTCCATAAGCAAAACTTACAGCTTCATACTTGTTACCGTCTTTAGCATCTTCGGCGTCTATTCTGTGTTTTAGTGCTTCGTTATTTTCGATTCCTTGAAACGCAAGATCGGCCCTTTCATTATCGGTTAGCCATAGATCACAATAGATTAAAAATATGTCTGCATTGTGTAAAGAAAATATTTCTTGCCCCTCAAGTTTTATAGAAATTTTCTTAACGATTGCCCGTCCCAGATTCTGAACTACTGTCCTGTTTGCGTCTGTTGCTGATTCGAGTTCTATTTTGAAAGTAAGACGTGCAGATCCCGGCACAATCACTTCATCTGCTCCTAGGTCTGGAAATTTAACAGTAAGAATTTGATCTGAATCAATAGTAGATGGATTATTTGGAACAATAATATTCTGTTTATTTCCCTTCACGCCAAAGGGCTCTTTCAGTCTTCTATGCGGGTCAAGAATCGAGCCATATGCTTGTGACATTTTTTTTTATAAAACAAAATAAAAAGTTAATTATTTAAAAACATGGCAGAAGAAGATTATGATGTTTTTGATCCTGGAGACGACATGAGTGAAATGACTCCTTTGACACATCCATTACAATCATTGCGGCGTGAATTAACAGAAAGTAAGGTCAAATCATTTTATCAAAGTTTAGGCCAAGAACCTCCCGAATTTATAGACCCTAATGATTTTGAAACAAAAGATGACCATTTGTTTGTGAAAAACGAGCAAGGACAACTTGTTCAGCTTACAACTAAACCAGACCCATCAAAGTTTTTAGCAAAGACTACAATTAGACAAAGGCTCAGTGTGAGCGATCAAAATCGCCTTGGCATTGCTAAACCGCGAAGATTAGACAGTGAGGCAGTTGCTAAACTTCAAAACACACTACAAGAACTCCCAACAGATAACCAAATACAAAACATACCCCTTAAAGATTTAAGCCCAACAGCAGACGAAATAATAGAAACCAGTTTTTCAGAAGAAACAGCATTAAAAACTATGCACGATCCGCCGCTACCTATGAGAGAAATAACAGCCCTTGATCATGCTTTAAGAAGCATCAGAGGCGAATTAACAAACAATTTAGCAAAACTGGGTGAACTAGATGAGCATATAAAAAGAGAAAAAGAAAAACTAGTTGAGGCTGATGACCACAACTTAGGACCTGGTGTTAAAGAAAGAATAACACAAAGACTAAAAGATCTTGAACAAGAGAGATCAGCAAGACTAGAAGTGTTGTCTAATAACCGAGAACAATTACGAACTCAAGTGAGCAGAATAAGAGAAACTATCCAAAGAATTTTATATGAAGACACAACGTTAGCAGAACGAATAAAAACACTGTTTAGAGAGCAAGGTGTCACATTAGCAAGTGTTATAACAGCCTTAGGATTTGCAATAAGTACACTGGTGTTGGCTATTACAGGCGGCGGTGGTGGGGGGGTAGTGCCACCAGGACCACCATCTCCTCCACCTGATAAATCATGGGTAAAAAAACAACTTGATCATCTTGCAAGTTTATTAAAAAAATTAGCCAGTAAAGCAATAGACTCTTTACCTGGCATATTAGGGGGGATCGTTAGCTGGCTTTTGTCTACTGCAAGCAAAGTAGTTGGCTTTATGGCCGAGCACTTATGGGCATTAGTTGTCTTAATAGTTGGGTTACTTTATAGTAAGATAAAGACCAAGTAATCCTAGGGCAGTTAATCCAATAACAAGTGCTGTCTTTTCATATTCATGGGGGTCGCTTTTATTCACCATGGGGATTGGTTGGGGGTGGGGTTTTGAGGGGAGTATTGGATGGGGTTTTGGGGCCTTGGGGATTGGTGGGGATTCTTTTTTTATTGCTATTGCTGGCTTAGAATTTATGTCGTTTTTTCCGACCTTCTCTTCTTTACCAGCCACAAGGATTTCATTATTATAGTTTATTATTGTTCCTATCTGGAGTCTGAGGTCAGAAGGCAGCATGTATAAACCAGTGCCAACAGCAAAGTCTACTTTCGATCTTGCGTATTGCAAAACATTTTGGTACCTTTTAATACTTGAAGGCAAATCAATTGCAGAATTAATAGAATCCTCTAAATTTGCTAAATACTGTTTTTGGGCGTCAAAGCCAGTAGAAGGATCAATTATGTTTGATCTCGTTTGTGCTTGCGAACCTAGCAAACACCAAACATAAGTACGAATAGAGTCGTTTATTCGTTCTATTCCCGCTTTTGTTAGACCCTTAGAAGTATCCAAAATAAATGTTGTCCATGCTGTTTTATGCTCTTGCTCTATGGAACCGAGGTGAACAGTTGTGCCTGAAGAGAAAGATGTGTAAGGAGGATTCCAAACATAGTTATACTTTCTATGCACGCCCCAATAATAAAGAGTGCCTAAACCATGATTAAGATCCAACTTTTGTCTAAAGTCTGTCTTTGGGTCAATATCAAATTCGTTACAGATCCTTTCAAAAGCCTTGTAATCTATTCTGTTGCTGAATGGATTAAACGTTTTGTCATTTGGTAATGGCGCTTGCAGTTCAGATAAAATACGTCTGAAGGTGTAATAAAAATGAAATCTATACACTGACCTCACCAAAGGATCAGGATGATTTAAATGATCAGCATACGACACTCCACACCCAGTTGATGCGCAAAACACAGCAAAGTTTAACTGGTTCTGATAAAACTGCATCGGATGACTGAACCACACTTTCGGGATGTAGTCGTTTTTGATAGGAGGGTTAAGATAACGATCCAATGGAGTACTAACCTTTACTTGAAAGGCGTCAGTCTGAGTCACAAAATGTCGAGGGTATCAGTTGTTATATCTTTAGGACTGTAGTGTGGCCCGACAGAATATTTTGCATTAGTATATTTGAATGCACTCATTTTTAAATTTGTTTTAAAAATGTTTGTAACAATAACAACTCAAGACAGTCCTTCGTTTTTAGAATATGCTATTGATAATAACTGCGGAACCCAAAGGGTCGCACTCCATGAAATTTTTTACAAAGTCGTATGGTTTAATATAACTGAATCCAAGGAGAATAATAAGATTAAAAAATTTGATAATAGAGGAAACTTAGTTAGCCAGTTAACCATACCTGATGGTTATTACGGGTTTTGCTCGCTAAAAGAAGCAATGAGTAACTTCGACATTACTCTCAAACTTAACAATGCAAATTTGAAAATAATGTTGACATTCAAACCTGAAGAAGAAGTAGACCATTACCTTTTTGATGTAGAGCTAGCTAAAATGTTAGGCTTTGCAACTGACAATCATGGTTTTAGAGTTACATCAGACAAAACTACTTATGAGGGAGAAAACCCGCTCGATCTTGCATTACATTCATTACTCTATGTTCATTTGGACGAGCTGAGCACTGATGAAAACTTATATGATGGAAGGCCCTCAACTGTTTTAAGAGCTCTTCCATCAGGGAAAGCTGCATATTGCGATTATGAAATTATACAATTCCCTAATTTACAGTTTAAAAGATTAGCTTGTGGGAGGGTCAGATCATTTAATATAAAGATCACGGATAAAACAGGGAAAGTCGTGAAATGTGATAACCTGCACATTGTTTTAGAAATAAAATAATACGTTGTTTTAAAAAATGTCACGTGGACCAGACGATTCGGGGGTCACATTAGCGCCTGAGAGGTGTGTAACTTTAGAATTAAAAGACCTTGCAGACGTTGAGGACTTTGAACAAAACGGTGAGATAGGCACTTTATATGGTTTTGAGTACACTAAAGATGGTTATTATAAGCGCAAAGAGGTTGACGACAACAAAAGGTTTCCTAAACTAGAACAACTACGCAATGTAGAAGCAAATAATGCGGGTCAGTATGAATATAAAATAGTTCGAAAAACTGACAACAAATGGCACTTAGAACCATATTTAGAATGGGACATAAAATTTGAATTCTTAAGCCCATTTACATTTTTTGACCGTCAAAAAAGTTTCAGAAAAGCATTGAACTCTGGCCCTTTACATGTAAGTCTTATGCCAGAGGACAACAGTCGGAAAGAGATCGAAATAAAGCCGTTTGGGGACAAACGGTACATCCTCCACAGAAGAGAATCGGTTTTAAAGAAAGCTTCTACAAAATTACAGTTCATTCCACGCACAAAATTAGGAGACACGTTCACAATGATATTTAAAATTTCTGTCTTAAAAGATGAGGCGAGAAATGGAGCTCTGGGCGTCAGTGACAATCTTATGAAAGGAATTCTTATTAGCTGGCAAAACTTAGACGTTGACAAACTTAAAGTTACTGTCGTTGTTCTTTACAATGGCGAGGATATTAAGGTCATAACAACAAGCAACAAAATTGATATTAGTTTAAATAGAAACGATCTTACAGAACTGAACTGGATTAATCTTACACATTTGGGCCTTATAGGGTTTTATTATACTGAACAAGTTTTGACAGAGAGTATGATAAAAACAATAACTGGATTAGATTAAATTCTGTTTTAAAACTATGGAGCAGACAACTTTGGTGTCAATGCCGATGTTAAACTTTATGACAAAAACCCCTCATTGTTCATTGATTTGTGGACAGACTGGTTGTGGAAAAACAATATTTGTCCTCGACCTATTACAAACAGTTTATAGTTATAATTTTGATCATATTGTAATTTTCTGTCCGACACTTAAATGGAACAAAGCATATCACGATAGGTTTATATGGACGGATGATGAAATCTATTTAGTTGACCCTAGCAATAAACTGAGTGAGTGTTTAGAACATTTTTTTAAACTGTTTGAGGGAACGCAGACATTATTTATTATAGATGATTGTTCGGCAGAAAAGGATATAGTCAAAAAAAGAAACACTTTATCAAAACTAGCTTTCAGTGGAAGACATGCTGGGATAAGTGTGTGGATTTTATGTCAAAAATATAACTCAGTTTTAAAAGACTTTAGAGAACAATTAAAAACAGTGATTTTATTTCACATGAAAGACAGAGACGCATTTGATGAATGTATGCGTGAAAATGATGTTATTGAAAACGATCAAGAAAAACGAAGGATTAAGCAAAAACTAAAGTCTCAAAAGTTTTCTAAATTAGTGTTAAAAACAGATAATCCTACACATTATGTATGTTTGTAAAGTGTTTACTATTAGAGAACTATAAAATAGGCACTCTGGGTAAGCCGGCGGAGCAACAGCGAAACCGGCTTCAGCCGGTTGGAGCTGGCGGAGGTGGGTGAGCCAGAGTGCCTATTTTATAGTTCTCTATACTTGTTCTTAGTATTCCTGTCTCCAATTCTACGGGTGGTAGTTTCAATTAGTGGGCTACCTAAGGGTTCTTTTGCTTTGTCTTACTTTTCCTACTTTTTTCACATTTTCGCCTCTCTTGGTTTCTGTCTCTATTCTAATTAAAATTCTCTTGATATTCTTTACAATAAGCTCCTCTCTAGTTTCAAGTTTAGGCGGTTTTTTTTTTGTTTTTTTTTTGCTATTTTAAATAGGGTTTCTGATTAGTGTGTGTAAATGCTCCCTTTATTTTAAAATGTTTGTAGGGTTTAGTTGAAAATCTTTCTTGTAAAATTCTGTTTTTTCTGGCACATTCTTTTGGATTCCTTTTTGAAAACAGTGCTCGACTTTAGTTTAAAACAATACTTAAAAAATATTCTTAGCTTTTCTTGGTATTTCGGAAATCTTTTTCACAATTTAGTCTTTCAGAGCCATTTCTAAATTTACTTCTCACATTTATTTGTGGCCAACTAAATTAACTTAAATAAAATATTTTTTCAGTGAGGGTGCATTTCCATACTCAATCAAATTTTACTGGAAAAAATATTCTTTTCTGTCCCGTCATTGTTTTCGGTTTTTTTGGGGGGGGGTTTTGTTTACAAATTTGAATGTTTTGAAATCTGTATTCTAGTCATCAGTGCCAAGTAATTCAAATTGTTCTATTTTAAATAGTGTTTTTTATTTCACATTTTAACTTCCCTACCCCATTTGCACGCTGTGGGATTTCTTTAAGCGTTATCTACACTCATAAAAGATGACTGATGCAGTAGATGATCAACAAATAGAGGAATTCCAATCATTATTTGTAAAGGAGGATGAGGAAACGGTTCGTTTCAACCGATTTTTGTCCCAGGGACAGAAATTGCAGTTGTCTGGTGATGCTTTAATGGCCTACATTGATCAGTGTGAAGAGCGTGCGCTCAGAGCGAAAGAAAGAGGAGAAGAAAGTGGCAGAGACAGAAAAAGAAGAAAGGCTTAGACAAGCACAGTTAGAGAAAGAAGAGAAGGATAGACAAGCACAGTTAGAGAAAGAAGAGGATAGACAAGCACAGTTAGAGAAAGAAGAGAAGGATAGACAAGCACAGATAGAGAAAGAAGAGAAGGATAGACAGAGAGAGGAAAAAATCAGGGCGCATGAACTTGAAATGAAAAGAACAGAAAGTCTTAATTTACTTGAAATGAGAAGATTGGAACTTGAACAAAAACGAGTGGAACTTCAGTTAAAGCAACAGGCTGTTCAACAATCTGCAAATGTTTCTCAAACTGATACTGTTCCTGTTCAGGTTGCAGGTAAAACTTCCTACATTCCCAAATTACCCCCTTTTGATGAGAATCGTGATGACATAGACTCTTTTCTTTTTAGGTTTGAAAACCATGCTTCATCATGTGGTTGGAGCAAGGACAAATGGACATTGTATGCTGCTTCCTTGTTCAAGGGTAATGCTTTATCTCTGTATCATAGTTTGGCAGTTCGTGATTCTCTCACATGGGAAGAGCTGAAAGCTGAACTTTTGAAGAAGTTTCAATATACAGATGAAGGTTTTAGAGATAAGTTTCGTTCAGTTCGTCCAGAAAAAGGTGAATCATTTGCAGCTTTCCTTATTAGGACATGTCATTTATTTGATCGTTGGGTTGAATTGTCCCAAACACAGAAAGAATATGCCGATTTGCATGACTTGTTGTTACGTGAGCAGATTTTACAAAGCGTATCCAAAGACCTAGCTATTTTTCTAAGAGAGATCTTGTAAAACTGCAGAGGATATGTGTAAGCTGGCAGATCAGTATCGGACTGCTCATCCGGAAAAGCATTTTTCCAGGAAATCTGACCATGATGTGTTTGAGGCAAATGTTGCTTCAACAGGACAGTTTGGTCCGGGTCGTTCTCAACCAAACAGGAGGTATGGTCATAGAGGAGGCCAGAGTTTTTCTCAAAGACAGAATACAAACAGGAATAATGTACATTCCTATAATAACTGGCAAGAGAATAATTCTGGACAAACTTCTTCACAGGGTAATCCAAATGCAAGTTATTACCCAAGAGGATATACCAATTCTCGACGGACTGGTCAGTTTAGAGCTATTCATGGCCGTGGACAATTTTCAAACCATGGTGGTATTGATCATGGTACAGTACCAAATACAGTATCTGGTGCGGACAATGGTTGTTGGCACTGTTCCTGTATATATCACAAGAAGAAAGACTGTCCTTTTCTAGAACAGGGTAATGTGTGCTTAGCAACAGATCCCAAGCAAACTACTAAAGATACTCAGCATGTTTTAGTGTCTGACACTGATGCTACAGGTTTACATATTGAGTCTTGTATTGTCAATGGGTTTGGTGCTACACTGTTGAGGGATACTGGGTGTACTACTGCTGGTGTACGCAAAGATTGAGTCAGAAAAGAACAATACACTGGGCAACATCAGCAATGTCGTTCATTTGGTGGCAAAATTGAATCATTTCCTTTGGCATGTGTTTATGTTTGTACTCCCTATTTTACAGGTGAAATAACAGCATGTGTCATTGATGATCCTGTGACAGACCTCATTCTTGGAAATCTGAAGGGTGTTTCCACGTCTTGTGGAGGACAATGTGGTTCTTTTGTGCCTTGTATGGTAAACACTCGTTCACAAGAGAAAAAAGAAATGCAAGGTCAAAAACCCCTGGTTGTCCCCCATGTCCCAAAATTGGATGCGACTCCTGAACATTTGAGTGATTTACAAAAGACAGATACAACACTGACTCATTTGTTTCAGAAAGTTGTTCCTGAGGTACCTGACAAAGTGACTGATATCATGTACATAAAAAAGAATAATCTGTTATACCGTCTCTTTCCTAAAGATGAACAGGTGGTGGAGCAGATTGTCGTTCCTATGTCTTTACGTGACACTGTTTTGCATACTGCACATGATTCCATGTTTTCGGGTCATTGTGTTAGTGTGCAAGTTTCAAAATATTGTCAATCATGTGATGTCTGTCAGAAAACAATTCCCAAAGGTCGTATACCAATTGCACCTTTGCAAAGAATGCCAGTCGTTACTGAACCATTCAGTCGTGTTTGTATTGATTTGGTTGGTCCATTTCGTGTTTCCAATTCTGGTTTTCGTTATGTGCTCACTGTCATGGATGTTGCGACCAGGTATCCTGAAGCTGTACCTTTGAAAAAGATTGATACCATTTCTGTGGCAGAAGCATTATTTTCTATTGTTTCCAAAATGGGACTTCCTGATGAAATATTATCTGACTTGGGTACTCAGTTTGTGTCAGATCTCATGAAAGAAATATTTCGTTTACTTTCAATTTCTGCATGTACTACATCTCCATACCATCCACAGTCAAATGGCCTCGTGGAAAGATTTAATGGTACTTTCAAGATGTTGAAAAAAGTTTCAAGGGAAAGACCATCAGACTGGGATCGATACATTCCAGCCATACTTTTTGCTTACAGGGAATTGCCAAACGAGAGCACAGGTTTCTCTCCTTTTGAGTTGTTTTTTGGTCGTTCACCAAAAGGACCTATTAGCATCCTGTCAAAGTCATGGTCTGGGGACAATGTGTCTCAAGAAGAAAAAAATGTTTTTGATTATGTTTTTACTTTACAAAATCGTATAGCAGATGCGTGTCGTATTGCCCAAGAAAATGCTTATAACACTGCAACTACGCATAAAAAGTATGCTGATCGTTGAACAAAGATGCGTGTGTTTTCTGTGGGTGACAATGTGTTGGTGCTTTTAACAGATGACAAGAGCAAGATGCATGTGATGTGGAAAGGACCATTCGTCGTCATTGAAAAATGTTCTGATGTTAATTACAGAATTGATATGAATGGTGTGAAGAAAATTTTCCATGTTAACATGTTGAAAAAGTACTTTCACAGGTCTGATGTTATGATCAACAAGGTTGCTGTCCCTGATAAGATTTCAGCGTTGACATGTGACATTTCAGGTCTGTTACCAAAGGATTGTGTGACAGAACATTTGCAACGTCTTGACAAACCTGTTTCACAAGGTGCCTGTAATTCATGAAACTGCTGTTGGTGTAGTTCAGGACGCTGGTGATGATGATATTCAACTGCCTACATTATCCTTAAAGGGTGAAACATACGAGGATGTCAAGATCAACGAGGACTTGAAACCATCTCAGGTGACTCAGCTAAAGTGTTTACTACAGGATTATACAGATGTACTTACAGACAAACCAGGATCTGCAGTTGGTGTTGAACCTCATAGGATACGGTTGACAACAGATGTTCCTGTACGAATGAAGTCGTATCCTTTACCTTTTGCAAAAAAGCAAATTATTGAAAGAGAGGTACAGGTCATGTTGGATCTTGGGGTCATTGAAAAATCAAGTTCTCCATATGCGGCTATGTGGTGCTGGTTTCAAAACCAGATGGTTCAGTCAGATTTTGTATTGATTACAGGGCTTTGAATAAATTGACTGTTTTTGATTCTGAACCAATTCCTGATGTGGAAGATTTGTTTTGTCAACTGAGTCAAGCCAAGTATTTTGTGAAAATTGTTGCGGTGGTCTTTGGCGATCCAGCAATTCAGTTTTAGGGTTGATCCAATTTCAGGGTCCAGCAATGTGATTGCTGATATTTTGTCTCGACAGCAATAAGCAGGGTGTGTGTTTTCAAGTTTGCTGTTGAAAGTTGAACTTATATATTTGTATTTGAGTAATGGAATATTGTCGTGTGCAATATTGATTACTTGCGATAGTGATAGTTGATGCATTGATGCTGTTTTTGGATTTTTTTTTTTAAACTTTTTTTATAAATGTACATTTTTCTGTTTGCATGTACTCATGTCATTTTGGGGAAGTATTTTTCAGAATACTGTCAATGGTATATTTTTTTTGTGAACTCCTATACTCTTCTTTGAAAAAATTTGAATCAAATTTTTTTATCGGAGGTTGGGGGGTGTCATGCGAATGAGAAAAGTGTTGTGAATGGAAAAGTTTCATGTCAAAGAAAAGAGTTAAGAGATTTTGTCATTTTTGCGATTGTGGAATGGAACCTACGGTTTTGATGCTTTTTTGTATTCATGGAGTGCAACCGTCAGTGATGCGGAAGAGTAGGACGCTGAGTGGATTGTGAAGTGTGTTCACCCAATGTGAGGAAGGGTGGAAGATTATTGTTACTTCAGAGGAGCTCTGGACACGGACATAGGAGGATGTCTGATTGTAACCCTTGTTGGGTTTAACATAGTTAGGACTAGGATTGTCCTATGCAACCCTGGGTTGGGTGTGCTATATGACTGGACTGGTTTGTCCGATGCAACCCTGGTTTGGGTGTGCTTAACCCTTGGTGGGTGTTGTATGCCTGGCGTGGCAAGTTTCACTCAAGTATAGAGTGTAGATGTAGACTGGAAGTCTACTAGGGTAGGCTTGTCGCTTATTCCCAAGAAGGTGAGTACCAGTTGGGGTTGTAAACTGGTGAAAGCAATTACAGTAAAGGTGTAATTGTAATGATAACAGAAGTTTGATAATTATAAAGATTTGATGATATTGCGCTATTTGGGAAAAAGAAAGATGAACGTTGAACGCGAAAAGAGAAGAATTGAAAAATAAATAAATAAAATATTGCTGTATAAAGATTTCTTTCTGTACCCCAACTGTAGGTAGGAATAGGTTGGCGGAACAAGACTCATGTGAGTATTCTATATTGATTTTGGAGTGAATGTGAAAGGTGTTAAAAAGGAGCTATGAATAATAGAGAAAGGGAAAAAAAAAAAAATTCACTTTTAGAGGTTAACCCTGGACCTAGGGTTTCGTTACAGAATCCCTCAGCGTCCAGTGGTGTTCCAGACTTGGGGTGTACCAGCCTAGTGAGGGTCCAGGCTGTGGTGGTCCAGAGGTGGTACATCCAAGTGCATGAAAGCTCAACAAGTCAAGAAGATGACTTGTCTTTACTGTTACTATTTAATATAAAAAAGAATTGATAGTGTAACATGTGTGTGAGTGTGTTTGATTTTTGATAAAACTTTGAATATTGTATTATTGTTTGCATGTGGGGAATTATCTTGTAAAGAGGAGAAATAATTGTTGAAAAATGCAGTGAAGAGAAAAGAATTAAGACCCTTTTCTTTATTGAGTAAAGGGAGCGTTTTATAGAAAACTTAATTCAATTGTGATAGTGCTCCTTTGGGTGAATGGAGTGATTGCATGTTGCGTACGAAGTAAGCATACTGTGTTTGTGAATGCAAGTGTGTATGTGCACAAACATGGGTGTGTGACACTGCCAAAGCCACAACATTGTATACCAAGCAACTGTCACGGAGAAAAACACGCAGAAAACAGACCTACATTGGAATGACAGAAACATTCAAAACCAGATACGCAAACCATAAACAATCAAACAAAGGTACAAAAACCACACAGAATTAAGTAAACACATATGGACACTAAAAGAAAACAATATTGACTACGACATTTCCTGGAAGATAGTCCGAAGAGCCAGGTCGTACTCCTCCTCCAGCAAAAGATGCAACTTGTGCACAACGGAGAAGTACTATATATTCTGCAAACCAGGCATGGCAACTTTGAACTCAAGAGTGGAGATGATCAGCGCATGCCCACATAGACGAAAGTTCCTCCTAGCAAACGTAACATAAATGACGCACAGAAAGACCCTATCAGAACGTCACACATATAAAACGTTGCCAATATATCGCGTCATCTGATAAAATGTCATCTGATAAATTACGCCATCTAATAACTTCTAGAACCTGATGAGAGCGAAAGCTTGAAACAACGTAGTTCGGAGACTCAAGAAATCTTATATATATATATATATATATATATATATATATATATATACAAACACAAAAACATCACAAAAACCACAAAACAACTTTGACGTGACCATGGGTTCCTACGATGGGGCAGAAACGTGTGAACTAGTAGGACTCTTCCTCCTGTCTGAGCTCCAAACAGAGCATGGAAACAACATTGGATTGTACCGAGATGATGGGCTAGCAGCCCTGAACAAATCACCCAGAGAAGTGGAGACAATCAAAAAGAATATGTGCAAAACATTCAAAAAGCACAACATGCAAATCACCATAGAAGCAAACAAGAAAGTCGTCAACTACCTCGACATCACCCTCGATCTAAAGGAAAACACGTTCAAACCATTCAAAAAACCAAACGACGTACCACTCTACGTCAACATAAAGAGCAACCACCCACCATCAGTAAAACAAAATATACCGAAAGGAATCAACAAACGACTCTCTACACTGTCCGCTACAAAGACGGTATTCAATGAAGCAGCAAACGAATACCAACAAGCCCTAAAAAACAGCGGACACAACCACAAACTATCCTATGAAGAACAAAAAACAGAACAGGAAACAAGAAAAACCAAATACAACAAACAAAAAAACAAAACCAGAGGAAGGAAAAGAGACATCATGTGGTTCAACCCACCATTCGAAGGAACCGTCAAAACCAATGTTTGTAAAGAATTCTTCAAGATAGTAGAAGAATCATTCCCCCCAAACCACAAACTACACAAAATCTTCAACCGCAACACCATAAAGTTGTCCTATTCATGCATGCCAAACATCAAGCAGATCATAGAAAGCAACAAGAAAAAACTCCACCAGGAAAAAAGGAGCAGCACAAATCAAAGCAACTGCAACTGCCGGAAAAGAGATGAATGTCCACTTCAAAATAACTGCCAAAGCCAGAACATTGTATACCAAGCAACTGTCACGGAGAAAAACACGCAGAAAACAGAGACCTACATTGGAATGACAGAAACAACATTCAAAACCAGATACGCAAACCATAAACAATCATTCAAACAAGAAAGGTCCAAAAACCAGACAGAATTAAGTAAACACATATGGACACTAAAAGAAAACAATATTGACTACGCCATTTCCTGGAAGATAGTCCGAAGAGCCAGGTCGTACTCCTCCTCCAGCAAAAGATGCAACTTGTGCACAACAGAGAAGTACTACATACTCTGCAAACCAGGCATGGCAACTTTGAACTCAAGAGTGGAGATGATCAGCGCATGCCCACATAGACGAAAGTTCCTCCTAGCAAACGTAACATAAATGACACACAGAAAGACCCTATCAGAACGTCACACATATAAAACGTAGCCAATATATCACGTCATCTGATAAAATATGTCATCTGATAAATTACGCCATCTAATAACTTCTAGAACCTGATGAGAGCGAAAGCTTGAAACAACGTTGTAGTTCGGAGACTCAAGAAATCTTATATATATATATATATATATATATATATATATATATATATAATGCTGAACAATTAAGTAGTGGGGGAAAACAAGTGCAGGCTAACAATTCTTCAGTCATTATAGTAATGACTTGGCAAAGATTTGAATTTAAAAAAAAAAAAAAAAATTGAAGATGAAGATAATGGGGGAAATATATGATAAATATGAGAAACCCTTCACTAGCTGCCTGAGGGAACCATCATACTCCTCTTCAAAGGCAGATCTATTTGTATTGCCTGCTCCTAGGCCTTTCGTCCGCTGGATCGGACTCATCAGGGAGACACGGCTGATTGTGTCTGTGCTCTTGGTGTCAAATAGAGACACACCACAGTCCATAATTCTGTGGTGTTCTCACCACCAAGGGTTCAAAAAGGAATCCAACAGCACCCCCAAAGCAGCCAGCGAAGGGTAGTAAATGGAACAAAACAAAAGTGTGGAGAGGAAAAAAGTTGCAGAAAAACTAAAAGCATTATGCAAACAGTATAAAATATAGGGGACAGTCTTTGAGCCTATGCTTGAGGATCCATTCAAGGATGCAAGGGAGATCAAAAGATATGTAACAGCCTGAGTGGTCAGCTCTGCTGTTCAATAACCCAAGCATTGTGAGTGGCTAAGAATTGTACAGAACAACCTTTACTTGGATCTCCTAAGAGATGCAATCTCCCACTGATTGACCAAACATTATAATGCTGAACAATTAAGTAGTGGGGGAAAACAAGTGCAGGCTAACAATTCTTCAGTCATTATAGTAATGACTTGGCAAAGATTTGAATTTTAAAAAAAAAAAAAAAAATTGAAGATGAAGATAATGGGGGAAATATATGATAAATATGAGAAACCCTTCACTAGCTGCCTGAGGGAACCATCATACTCCTCTTCAAAGGCAGATCTCTCTCTATATATATATATATATATATATACAGACTGACACAAGGTGGATAAATGAATTGACAAGGAATGACCGAGCACAGTGGAAAGAGTGGAATATTTTTTAATAATATACATGTTTATAATTTGTTATAATATGCGAATTTTGATGATGGCACCACGAACAAATTTCCCTGGTATTCTATGAGGACAAATAAAATATCGTGTATCGTGTATAGTGTGTATCGTGTATTAGGACCTTTTCTTCTCAGAATTACTGCTTTAACATGCGTATCCTAGTATCTTCGCAGTATTGCACAAAGATTTGCGGAGACTTTTCTACAACCCTTTCAAACTTTTTTTGCGGCCTTCAGTAGTTTACTTTGAGTGTGTACCTCACCCACGATTTGACAAATTTATCTTCATAATTCTTATTCAGATAAATCTGTAACTGTCTGTAACTTGGTTTTGCTTTGTCTTAGAAAAAACACAATCATCGTTTTTATTTATTTTTTTATACCATCTGACAAATTATGAGAATATACCATATTCTTGACAAGAGATATGAAATCAGTGGATGTGAAGTAATAACAGAAACAGGGCAGCCACAAAAACCAGCTTTTTCTACCTTTCAGTTTCTGACGTCAAACAAAAGCGCGTCACACAAAAAGCGCGTCATACATAAGCTGTATCCGGTTGGAAAGTGAAAGTGAAACTAGCTTTAACTTTACACTACATCTCCCTTTTCCAGAAGAACAATTTAAAGTTCTCAAACGTGTGATAAGACACATCCGGAATGACTAGAATGAGCACTGAGTATTTATGAAAATAATACTGCATGTAAGTTTGTACAATAGCACTACTTTGGTTCTGGGTCTCGCACCAGAGTCTTTCAATTAATTTCATGAATGCGCCTTTTCTTTCTTTTTTTTTTTAAATTATCAAAAAGAAATCATTTCAAATTTTCAAGTTCTAGTCTCTTAGCAATGTTCAATAAGGCGCTCAGGCTTGTGCGTTGTTCTGGCGGATCTTCTTGGCTGCGACATCTGTGGCCCTGGGGTCATTGAAGATGGCAGGCTCTGGGAAGGAGTTGGCATCATGGCTGTCTTGACTGGCGTCGAACCATCGGTGACAGCAGGTAGGCCCTTGGCAGGTGAGCAGGGAGGAGGTTGTGCACTGGGAGGTGGTGCACGTGGAACCAAGAAGTGTGGAGGTGCGTTGGAAGGGAAAGGGGAAGGAGGAAGGTGGTTGTCTTGCTGGGAAAGCAAACAAGGCTCGAACAGCTTCCTGGTCATCTGCTGATTTTGGCGAATGACTCCACCGTCGGATGTCTGGATGATGAGACTTCTGGGAGGATCATGACGATTGATGACAATACCCTCCTTCTTCATGTCGGGGATCCACACCTTGTTACCAGATGAGATGTCTTCTGGAGCAACGACTTGATGTCTTCTGTCGTAGCTGGTTTTCATCTTCTCTCGGTATTCTTTCTCCCTCTTCTTCAGGACAGACACGTCGGGGGTCTTGGGAAGGAGAGTGTCTGGATGACATGGAACTCTGGTTTTCAGACTGCGTCCCATGCTCAGTTGGGCAGGAGAGAAGCCGTTGGGAAGGGGAGTGTTGCGATACATGAGCAAGCCAAGGTACTCATCATCGCACTTCTTGATGAGGTTTTTTATGGTTTGAACGGCGCGTTCAACCTCACCATTGGATTGGGTGTAGTGAGGTGAAGAGGTGACATGCTCGAAGTTCCAGGATTGAGCAAATCTGGAGAATTCTTCGGCTGCAAACTGTGGTCCATTGTCGGAAACTAGAATGTCCGGAATGCCATGGCGACTGAAGACTTTCTTCATTCTGTTGACTGTCTCTGCGCTGGCGATCTTGTTCATGAGCACAATCTCAACGTCCCGTGAGTAGTAGTCAACAACTATGAGGAACTGCTTGCCCTCATGCTGAAAGAAGTCAGCTGCAACTCTGGACCAAGGACGCTCAGGGAAGGGCGTACCTTTCATGGGCTCCACTCTGGCTTTCCTGTTTTTGGCACAGTCAGGGCAAGTCTTGACCATGATGTCAATGTTTTGGGACAGCCCTGGCCACCACACGGAGTTTGCCGCGTTTTCCTTCGTCTTGTTGACACCTTGATGACCATCATGTAGGTGTCGAAGGACATCTTGTCGGAGTGACGGAGGGATGACTAGTCGCGTACCTCTCAGCAGGAGACCGTCGTTGACAGACAGGAAACTCTGCTCGTTGAAGTAGGTCTTGAGAGGCTTGTTGAGAGTCCTCTTCTCTGGCCAGCCATTTTGGACGTAGCGCATGACCAGTTTGAGGATGCCATCCTTCTGGAGTTCTGACCGGATCTCTTCCAGCCTGTGGTCAGAAGCTGGCAAGGTCAGCAGGACAGCATTGACATATGCCTCTGCTTGGCAGGTCAGGTCATTGTCCGCAGAATCTGTGGTAGGCAAAGGTGCTCTGGACAGAGTGTCAGCGGTATAGAGTTCTTTGCCAGGGACATGGACAATGTCAAAAGAATATCGCATCAGCCTCATCCTGAAGCGCTGGATGCGGACAGGAAGTTCGTCGATGAGCTTGGTAGAGAACAGAGGGACAAGAGGCTTGTGGTCTGTTTCTACCCGGAAGGACATGCCAACCAACAAATCTGACCAATGTTCAAGGCTCCAGGTGACTGCAAGAGCCTCCTTCTCGATCTGTGCATACCGCTGCTCGGTCACTGTGAGGGAACGGCTTGCGTATGCAACAGGATGGAGTTGGCCGTTGTCTTGGCATTGAAGACATACAGCTCCAAGACCGTAGCTACTGGAGTCTGCTGAGATGACGGTCTCACGCTCTGGACTGTACAGTGCAAGAGTCTCTGGTGAGGCAAGGTCCTTCTTGAGAGTGTCGAAGGCACCCTGTTGTTCTGGTCCCCAGATCCACGTTGACTCTTTGCGCAGCATGTCTCGCAGTGGCTTAGACTTTTCGGCAAGGTTTGGCAGGAACTTCATCAGCTGGTTCACCATGCCCAAAAATCTTCGGATGTCAGCCACGTTCTTCGGTGCCTCCATCTCCATGATGGCCTTCACCTTGGCAGGGTCTTTCCTCAGGCTGCCGACTGAAGAATCTACGATCTGGCCAAGGTACTCGAGCTGCGTTTTGGCGAACTCGAACTTGTCGGGGTTGAGGGTCAGGTTTGCCTGAGAGAGCCTCTCCAGGACAGCATGAAGCCTGGTGTCGTGCTCAGCTTTGTCTTTGCCAACGACAAGAATGTCATCCATGTGACAAAGAACACCCTCAAGGCCATGGAGGAGTTTGTCCATCTTCTTCTGGAAGTACTCCGGTGCGGACGTAATTCCATAGGGCAGACGCTTGAATTTGAAGCGCCCAAAGGGAGTGATGAACGTGGTGAGCTCGGAACTTGCCTCGTCAAGCACAAGCTGATGGAATCCAGAGTTTGCATCCAACTTGGAATACACGTTGCCCTTGGAGATCTTGCTGAGAGTCTCCTCCACAGATGGCATGGCGTAGACCTCTCTCTTCACGCTCTTGTTGAGGCGGGTCAGGTCGACGCAGATACGAACGTTGCCATTGGATTTGGGCACAACAACGATTGGAGCGCACCAATCTGTCGGAGTGTCCACCGGTTCGATGACGTCACCTTCCACCATCTCGTTCAGCTGAGCTTCCACCTTCTTCAGGAGGGGTAAGGGAACACGCCTGGGCACCGTTTGAGCGAACGGCTTGGCGTCGTCCTTGAGGAGGATGGCTTGCTCACCACCCAGTTTACCCAGTCCGGTGAACAACTTGGGGAACTGACGCTTGACGTCGCTGGATGAAGTGAAGCTGGCCTTCGCCGTCTGCTGGGCAGGTTGACCACCAGTAGGCAAGGATCTGATTGCCCTGATGGTAAAGGCACCTGGGATGTCGCTGATGAGCCCCAGCTTCCTGATGGCAGGCGCACCAAGTAGGAGTTTGGATGCCTTGACGATGTAGACCTTCTCACGAACACGTGTACGACCAAGGTTGAGGTCGAGGTTGGCGCACCCCTTCACCTCCAGAGGCTGGTCACCAGGCCCAAGGAGAGTGCGGTCAGGCTCTTGGAGTGTCCCAAACGCTGGCTTGAAGATGTGGTCGGGCATCACAGACACTTGGGCCCCAGTGTCTATACACCAGGTCAGCTCGCGTGATCCCACCTTCAGCTTGATGTGCCACCCAGGGTCAGCAGGCACTGATGACCTCACCGGAACGGCTGCTGGAGTGACAGTTCCTGCACGCACGCCATTACTACTGACGCCACCCACGAAGACTGGGACCCTGTCTTCAGACTGCTCCGCTTGGTTCTCGTGGATGACCTCATGGACTGACGCTGAGCTTCTACAGACGATGGCGTAGTGGCCTGTCTTTGTGCACTTTCTGCAACGAACCTTCGCTGCCGGGCAGTTCTTCTTGCCGGGAGGATGCTTGCCATTGCAGTAGCCGCACTTCTGGCCAGCTGGCGAGGCCTTGGTGTCACCTTTCTTGCCACCTGCGCCACCTTTGTATGCACTCTGTCGCATGTTACCTTGAAAACTTCTCTGGAGGGCACCCACACTGGCTGTCTTGCTTCTTTCCAGTTCATTCTTAGCCAGTTCCCTCATGGCGAGAATGTCAGTGGTCTTCTGCAAGGTAAGCCTTGGACCAACGTCATACAGCTTCAGCTTGGCGGTGTCATCTTTGCATGAAAACACCAGCTTGTCTCTGATCATTGTGTCACAGTTGTCAAACTTACAAGCTGCTGCCTTGTCTTTGACTAACCTGAGCCAACAATCAAATGACTGGGAAGGCTCCCTGTGCAGATGGAACCAAAACTGTTCGCGCAACATCAACTGCGGGTCTCTACGTTGAAAAAAGGCATCATACTTCCCCAGAACAGTGTTGTAATTGGTCTTGCTTTCTGCTGGCAGGGGCTGGTCGGCATTGTCTGGGTTAGGTCGTTCCTCCAAAAACACAAAATTGGAGAAGATCTCGAGTCCTTCATCACCAATATGGTTTAATAAAAGTCCAACCTTCACCGCGTCCGGCTTAGCACTGGCACCCGTTGCTTGAAGGAAAATGTCAAAACGAAGTTTCCACTTCTCCCATGCCGCCGCTGGATTTGCACTAACCACAAATGGGTCGGGAGTCCTCACATAAATTGACTCAGCCATCACGTACGTCTGTTCAGTTCACAATACGTAGGTCTGTTTCAAGATCACAATTCTGACGGATCTGTCAGAATAACCACTTCTGACGCCATGTGAAGTAATAACAGAAACAGGGCAGCCACAAAAACCAGCTTTTTCTACCTTTCAGTTTCTGACGTCAAACAAAAGCGCGTCACACAAAAAGCGCGTCATACATAAGCTGTATCCGGTTGGAAAGTGAAAGTGAAACTAGCTTTAACTTTACACTACAGTGGACGAAAGTAAATCAAAGGAAGCAAGAAAATAGTCAACTTTACTCAGAGGTCCTACGTATGTACTGATATCATCAAAGTTTGGTTTCAATCAGTCCATTTAATACAGTACAATCAAAACGTCCACCAAAATAATCTAAATGACTGCCTTGAACTTGCTAGGAACATGGGTGTGATTTTGAAAAGGTTTGTCTCGCTGTTGTCCCTCCTAATGATGTTGTGCGGTTGTTGTTGTTTGAAATGTTATTTGTTTAAAATCACAACTGTCATCAGATTGGTGGTCATTTTTAGACGTGGCTCTTGCATTTAAATCCCATTCCAACAGAATGTAGGACTCATCACATGCATCGAACAAATCTGTTAAACACTGTGTTGAATAGTTCAATACCATGAACATCCAGCTGAGGCTTCCAGTATAAGGAGGAATACAAGGAAAAGTTAAGTTTATTAAAGTTTTTTCTGTTCAAAGTAGGTCTCGGTGAATCTTTCAAATCAAAGCATTTTCTTGGTCTGTCTAAATTCTATGAAATCAGTTAATTGTTTTCTGATCATGACAATAACATTCCTACAGTACCTCCTTTGTTTTCTGATCGTGACAATAACCTTACTGGAGTACATCCTTTGTTTTCTGATCGTGACAATAACCTTACAGGAGTACCTCCTTTGTTTTCTGATCGTGACAATAACCTTATTGGAGTACCTCCTTTGTTTTCTGGTCATGACTATCACCTTACAGGAGTACCTCCTTTGTTTTATGATCGTGACAATAACCTTACTGGAGTACCTCCTTTGTTTTCTGATCGTGACAATAACCTTACTGGAGTACCTCCTTTGTTTTCTGATCGTGACAATAACCTTACTGGAGTACATCCTTTGTTTTCTGGTCATGACAATAACCTTATTGGAGTACCTCCTTTGTTTTCTGATCGTGACAATAACCTTATTGGAGTACCTCCTTTGTTTTCTGGTCATGACAATAACCTTACTGGAGTACCTCCTTTGTTTTCTGGTCATAACAATAACCTTATTGGAGTACCTCCTTTGTTTTCTGGTCATGACAATAACATTACTGGAGTACCTCCTTTGTTTTCTGATCATGACAATAACCTTCAGTTTTCTGGTCATGACAATAACCTTACTGGAGTACCTCCTTTGTTTTCTGGTCATTACAATAACCTTATTGGAGTACCTCCTTTGTTTTGTGATCGTGACAATAACCTTACTAGATCAGTCAATTGTTTTCTGGTCATGACAATAACCTTATTGGAGTACCTCCTTTGTTTCTTATCATGACAATAACCTTATTGGAGTACCTCCTTTGTTTTCTGATCATGACAATAACCTTTTTGGAGTACCTCCTGTGATCAGACAACGTCTTTGCTTCCATTGTAAGTATCAAGGAATCTTTCAACGAGTGTGAATCAAAGTCAAAGCCAAAGAACATTTCAATAAGGCAAACTCAGTTGTAAGAGTCGAGAAATTCAATGAAATGTTTTCTAATTTGTGCAGTAGCCCATTTACAACATAATGTGAGAATGCAACATTATATTTATTCTCATTTACACTTGATCCACAAATATAATTGGGGCAGCTGTTGGAACTCTTCCTCGGCATTTAATCTTTTGTCCCTCATTTCATAGGGACTTCCAACAAAACAGTGTGGCTTAGTACAAAACAGTGTGGCTTAGTACAAAACAGTGTGGCTTAGCCCGTTTCCTGTTCATTTTTGTCTTTCTCTTTGGATGTAGACTTGGGAGGGGGTGGGGGTAGGGGGCAGGTGCTAGCATTTGTCTTTAGTCTGGTTTTCTTCTTCTTCTTCTTCTTCTTCACCTTCTTCTTCTTCATCATCATCATCATCATCATCGTCATCATCCTCGTCATCATCATCGTCATCGTCGTCATCATCATCATCGTCATCGTCGTCATCGTCATGATCATGATCATCTCTCTCTCTCACTCTCTCTTAGAAATTAACAATGTTGCTTTAAGTTTCTCTCTCTCAGTACATTTACTTTTGTTGTCACCAATATGGAAGGTAGATGCAGCACACTTTTCTCATGGATTGCAAGACGAGTGGGGAGGGGGGGGGGGGAGGAAGTGGGGGACGATGTCTCTTGCACTGCAGTCATGTCTCGGACATTCCAGTCATGTGGACGTCTCCACACGTGTTTGTCAGTCGTGTTGGTTTGTCCTCACCTCTGTTTTGACTGGAACTGTTTTTAATGTTGTAATCGTTTCGCTCTATCTTAAATTTGTTTCAGTTTCTTCTGCATTTTGCAAACAATCATCAAAATGAACGGTACTGCCTTTTGCATCATTTGTCATGCTGTCTTGACCAGAAATCTTGGGTTCTGCGGACACGTTTGATTCCGCTATAAAACTATGGTCTGTCACCATGTCAACGTCTCTTGTGTTCTTCCTGTCTATGTCCTGGACGCCAGTCCTGCTTGTGGAGTGAAGAGTTCATCATCAGTGCTTTTTGCACCTGAGCAACGTTGACCTTGTTTGCCGATTGTCATCGTAATCATCACTGGTGACATCATTTTCCACGCAGGGTGTCACGGTCTGAATTTCTGTCCCTTGCAGACTTTCTAAACACTGACACCTTTCTTTGTGATAGTGAAACAGGTGGGTTGGTTCTGCCCGTTGGGTCTTTCACCGTAACAACCCTCCTGTGCTGAGCATTCCGTCTGGCACGTCACTGAAGCAAACCGTTTCAGGGACTATAGGCATGCGATCGTTACTGTTTTGGCCTCTTGGTCGGTCTTCTGAGCCAGTCTACTGAGATGCCTGGGAAGTCCCTCGCTTGTCCTTGTAGACGACGGCGGCTCTTGGGCTGGTAACGACGTGGATGGAGGGCCATGACTGCTGCCAGATCGTTTTGTTGTGGTTTTCAGGAAGGGTATGGCTGTCCTGGGCATGGTCAGCGTTGTATCTACCCGAGTGATCTATGTGCTAACCTCTGAAGGTCTGAGGTTGTCTGCACCGGAGCGCCTCAGATCTCTCTTTATGTTGTATCAATTATGTTCATGGGTTTGACAGAGAGAGAGAGAGAGAGAGAGAGAGACAGACAGACAGAGAGAGAGAGAGAGAGAGAGAGAGAGAGAGAGAGAGAAGGGGAAAGCGGGGGATTACAGACAGATCACACATAAATAGAGGAGAGAGGGTGAGAGAGAGAGAGAGAGAGAGAGAGAGAGAGAGAGAGAGAGAGAGATTTTTTCAATACATATACGCGTGCCTACTCTCTCCTTCACAAATTCACATACATTATGCGTTTGAGAGATGAGAGAAATGGTGAGGCAAGCCGAGGGAGGCAGGATAGCACGGGCGGAAAAGATATCACACACACACACACACACACACACACACACACGAGCGGGCGCGCGCACACACACACATTCACTCACTCACTCACGAAGATTCAAACAACAGAGAGGGAAATGCGCCGGACTGTTCTTTTTGTGTGTAAAAATTTATTTCTACATCAACATCAATCAAATTAAACACCAACCACGCGAAGACAGGCTGTTGTGGCAACAGAAAAACTATCACTGTATGCTATAAGCATCTTGTCCAGAACAAACTATTAAAGGTCTACAATCCTCATACCAACATATCTAGAATGACAGTGTTATCACAACATGCACACTGTAACATCTGTGCTTTTTACATGATTGTGAAATAATAACATGACTTTCTGACAGATTTTTCTGCCACGAAAATCCAGTTACATAACAATTATTTCAATAAAAAAAATTCACCACATGTGCTCATGCAGGAGAAGCAGTTTTCAAGTTTTGTAAGAGAGAGAGAGAGAAAGAGACAGACAGACAGACACAGTTCTATCGCTCCCTGTCATACTGACAACAGCTAAAAACATGATCTACAGAGATTGTAGGTATCCTCCTTTCCATCTTCACAACAGTGCAAGCAAGACGCAGTAGTAAACCTGCTCACTATTTCATCAACAACAGAAACACTTAGGTCCACAGCCTTTCAAAGAGCTGGCTGCTATTAACCATTAACCACTCTTCACGCTTATCGTGAGCCCCTATGTTAGCTTGGTGACAATGCAGTACCTGTTATTAGGTTTGAATTACGATGCATAGATCAATGTTGACCGACACAAGGACCAGCCAGAAAAAGATAGCTGTACAGAGTCCAGGGGCTTGCGTCGGTATGGAGATACCTTGCAATCATCTGTATGGAGATACCTTGCAATCGTCTGTATGGAGATACCTTGCAATCGTCTGTATGGAGATACCTTGCAATCACACTGAGCTAATGGCACAGTATGATACAGACAACCCAGGATCTGCAGAGCACGGGCAGGGCTAGTCACCGGTTCCACAGTGCCATGCAGTATAGAATAATATACAACCTGGTTCCACCACAATATACAACCTGGTTCCACCACAATATATAACCTGGTTCCACCAGTGTAGTTTCTGGACTCAACATTTACACATGAGCAGGCACGCGTCCGTAAAAAATTGAAGACAGATCGGCGCCTTTAGCTGCACTGTGTCCAGAGATGAGGGTGTTGCACTTCTTGACACGCCGAACACGATACTCCTTCCCACGGGCCGCCTTCCGCCTGTTCCAGGCGTAGTCGTACAGCTTGCTGACGTGGCGCTCCACCTCGACCACCTGCTCGGCAGTCTTCAGGTTGCCTCTCCGCAGCCAGATCTGGCCGCCAGCCATGACCACCTCGTTCACCTCCATGTTCAGGGTCGGCGTGTTGAGCAGGACCGTGTCCCACTTGACGCCGCGGCGCCACTTCTTGCAGGCCTTGAAGAACACCACGTACCTTTTCTTGGGCTTCAGCTGCACGGCCACTTCGTACACTGCCGGCGCGTTGTCGTTGTTGTTCCACAGGATGTTCAGGTTCCGCAGACCTTTCCTCAACATCCCCGTGTTGGGCAGGACCCTATCCTTGAAGGAGGGGCCGCCCGTGCCTCTGGGTTTGTTGAAGACGATGGCCTTGACCCAATCCGTCCACTCCACGTGCCTCATGCAGCTGCCTTGGCCGAGTTCCTCGTCCTTCACAGCCTCGCGGAACTTCCTCTGCACTCCGGGCTGAAAACAGGTCACGGCGGTAAAGGTGAATTAGGTTGTCTGTAGTAGCCCAGGAGGATTATCGCCAAAGTCTGGTTAAAGGTGAATGCTCTTGGTTGCAGAACTATGCTTGGGCCAGGGCTTTGTGTGTGTGTGTGTGTGTGTGTGTGTGTGTGTGTGTGTGTGTGTGTAAGTGTGTGTGTGTGTGCACGCGTATTGTGTGTGTGTGTGTGTGTGTGTGTGTGTGTGTGTGTGTGTGAGTGCTCGCGCATTGTGTGTGAGGGGGTGTGTGTGTGTGTGTGTGTGCGCACGTGCGCGCGAACGTGCGCATATGGACATTTATGCGTATCATGTGTGCATACTTGTATGTATGCGTGCTTGCATACGTATGTGTATGTTATCCAACGTGCCTATGTCCGGAAAAATATTAGCCTCCGACTCACAACACCCAATGAATACATGCTTTTCACAGATGGCATTCAGCTAGCTAACCATCAAAACAACTGCATTTGAAACAAAACATGGCAAAGCCACACTCACCCCCGTACAACGAGACAAACTACTGACGGAAGGAAGGTTAACTAAGATTCATAAAGCTTCTTTCCATCAAAAGATTATCCTCTTTTACGGGGCTAAAAGTGGATATTGCCCAAAAGATGAGCTGGTGTGTAAAATGAGTCTAGAAAAAGGAAGGAACTATAATGATCTTACCACGCGTTTAGAACGCTGGGTTTTCGTGGTCTTCGTTTTCTTCTTTGCAGCTGTCTTGGCAGGTTTTCTCCCTTTCACAGTCTTCACTCCTTTGCCTTTAGCCTTGTTGGCTGCTGCCTTCGCTCCCCTTTTGGCCGTTGCCTTGGTTCCCCTTTTAGCGGTTGCCTTGGTTCCCTTCTTAGCGGTTGCCTTGGTTCCCTTTTTAGCGGTTGCCTTGGCTCCCTTTTTAGCGGTTGCCTTGGCTCCCTTTTTAGCGGTTGGTTTAGCACCAGCCTTGGCTCCTGCTTTGGGTTTTCCTTTGGCGACTGGCGTTTTGGCTTTGCCCTTTGGTGCCGGCGTTTTCTTTGTAGAGGTAGTCTTCTTCACCTTGGCGGCTCCTTTCTTGAGGACTTTGATGGCAGCTTCGCTGGGCTTGCCCCCTCTAATGGCGCTGAAGAGACCCTCAAGATCTTTGTGCAAGCCAGCTGCGCCCTCTCGTGTGCGTACCTCATCTTCGTAGGCCTGTTCAAAACGAACATTACGTGGTGATCATACACGGCCTTTCCAGGCCTGGTCAGAACAGACACTACACTGGAATCAAATAGAACAAAACTTCGTTGGCATGGTAAAAACGGACACCTTGTGATCACACAAGCCTTTTTGTCGGGCTAAAATAAACATTTTATAGTGATCAAATAAAGCCTTTACTGGCTTAGACAAAGCAGACATTACATGCGTACCAAATAAACCCTTCGTTGGACTGGTCAAAACAGATATTATAGCCTACTGTGGTCACACAAAGCCTTTGCTGGCCAGTTTGAAACAGACATTACATGCTGAATACACAAAGGCTTTGAGAGCCTGGTCAAAACAAATATTGTACTGGAAATGTAGGCACAGTCAAAACAGTAATAGTTTGGTGACTGCATGAAGCATTTGTCTGCCTTGTCGAAACAGACATTTGTAGGCCTGTTCAAAACGGATATTACACTAGGATAACATAAAACCTTGGTCTGGTCAAAACAAATTGTGTAATATGTAAAGCCTTAATAAGCCTCGTCATATTGGACATCCATGGGAATACATAAACCGTGTGTAGGCCTGGCCAGTATAAAGATCGCACGGGATATACATAAAGCCTTTGTTGTACTGGAAATACATAAAGCATTTGTGAACCTGGTCAAAACAAACACTGCACAAGACATACAACCTCTTGATTAGGCTGGTCAAAACAAATATTGCGCAGGAAATTTGCTGCGGCCTGGCACAGAACAAAGATCACAAGTACATACACAAAACCCCTGTTAGCCTGGTCAAAGCAAAGACTGAACAGGAAATGAAAGCCTTTGTTGGCCTGGTCAAAGCAAAGACTGAACTGGAAATGAAAGCCTTTGTTGGCCTTGTCAAAGCAAAGACTGAACAGGAAATGAAAGCCTTTGTTGGCCTGGTCAAAGCAAAGACTAAACAGGAAATGAAAGCCTTTGTTGGCCTGGTCAAAGCCAAGACTAAACAGGAAATGAAAGCCTTTGCTGGGCTGGTCAAAGCAAAGATTGAACAGGGATTGAAAACCTTTACTGGCCTGGTCAAAGCAAAGACTAAACAGGAAATGAAAGCCTTTGTTCGCCTGGTCAAAACAAAGATTGAACAGGAAATGAAAGCCTTTGCTGGGCTGGTCAAAGCAAAGATTGAACAGGAATTGAAAACCTTTACTGGCCTGGTCAAAGCAAAGACTGAACAGGAAATGAAAGCCTTTGTTGGCCTGGTCAAAGCAAAGATTGAACAGGAAATGAAAGCCTTTGTTGGCCTGGTCAAAGCAAAGATTGAACAGGAAATAAAAACCTTTGTTGGCCTGGTCAAAACAACGATTGCACAGGAAATGAAAGCCTTTGTTGGCCTGGTCAAAGCAAAGATTGAACAGGAAATGAAAGCCTTTGTTGGCCTGGTCAAAGCAAAGATTGAACAGGAAATAAAAACCTTTGTTGGCCTGGTCAAAACAACGATTGCACAGGAAATGAAAGCCTTTGTTGGCCTGGTCAAAGTGAAGACTAAACAGGAAATGAAAGCCTTTGTTGGCCTGGTCAAAGCAAAGACTAAACAGCAAATGAAAGCCTTTGTTGGCCTGGTCAAAGCAAAGACTAAACAGGAAATGAAAGCCTTTGTTGGCCTGGTCAAATCTGCTGCTCCCCTTTCCCCTTTCTCTCCCTTGTTCCACCGTCCCTCCCCATCCCCTTGCTCTCGGTCTCTTAAAACTCTGACATTCATAATCAGCGAACTACTATGATGAACTTGTCAGGAATACATTCTATACCAATGCAATATTGTAATCACTATGGTTGTTAATCATCGTTACCTGCACAAACTCGGCCCCCTTCTCGTTGTAGCAGAGCACCATGAGCATGTCAAAGATGTTGTTGAACTGGTCCAGTCTCAGGTGGTGACCTCGGGTATCCCTGGCCATGGTCTGGTAGAAGGACGTGCTGCTGGGGTTGTTCATCGCCTGCACGGCGTAGATCCTCACACCCTGTGGGCAACAGGGGGTGGCTTTCTTAGTACTTGGCCCTTTCAGTCACAGAACGAGGGTGCATGTGCGCGCGCACGTGTGTGTGTGTGTGTGTGTGTGTGTGTGTGTGTGTGTGTGTGGACGAGTGAGCGCGAATGAGTGCGCGCGCACGTGTGTGTGTGCGTGTGTGTGTGTGTGTTGTGTGTGTGTGTGTGGCGCGCGCGCGCGCACATATGTGCCTTACGAAAAAGGACTTCTGTGCTCTCTCTCTCTCTCTCTCTCTCTCTCTCTCTCTCACTCTTCAATTCCTTCTCTATCCTTCAATCTCTCTTGCCCTACCCTCCCTTCCCTCATCTCTCTCTCTCTCTGCTTTTATCATCAGAGGAACTTACCATAGCCGCTAGTTTGGCAGTCTCTTCCCTCCAGTCCAGCTTTTCCTCCCTGTCACTGTAGTAGCTGGGCGGGTGTGGAGTGGCGTCCCCAATCATCACCAGCGACCTCTGACTGCCCGGGGTCCAGGACAGCTCTGTCTGGGCCCGTGCCATCACCAGCTCATAGCACTCGTCGAAGTCTCCGCCCCCTGTTCCAGAAATGGTCTCCACGAAATTGCACAGCTCCGGCACCGAAGCGCCAAAGTCGATCCACTTGATGACGTAGAAGGTTTCTGCGTCACAGTAGTCTCCGTGAGCAATGACGGCGATCCGAATGCCCGGGATGTCGGCCTGCAGCCGCTGGATCATGTCCCCCACGCGGCCGCGGACTTCATCGATGCATGAGCTCATGGAACCAGTGGTGTCGAAGGAGAAGACGATTTCAATCAGTCCTCCAGGAGGCAAAGGCACAGAGGGAGGTGGAACCAAGGAAGCTTCCTTTCTGATGGATCCGCCTTTGCTGGCTGTGGAGCCGCTCCTGCTAAGGCTGGCTGGGGGGTCCTCAGGGGCGTCCACACCATACACTCGAATACTGGACACCTTTTTGGACAGGCTGCTCTTGCTGGAGGCGGTACTGGCAGCCTTGGAGAGCTCTTTGCGGATTGCTGGAGGAGCGATAGACAAGCCGT
>CM065721.1:1338712-1401212 GCA_033310375.1 Conus canariensis | reverse complement strand
CATATTTTTTTTTCTTCCTACTGTAAAGCAGGGGCTATGATAACATTGTCACTAGGTATTCACACATATGACAGAAATTCCACACAGGCTATTGTAACATTGACTATGATAACATTGTAACTGGGTGTTCACACATATGACAGAAATTCCACATAGGCTATTGTAACATTGTCACACATATGACAGAAATTCCACATAGGCTATTGTAACATTGTCACAATGCACAGACACACAAGACAAAGATTCCACGTGGGCAATGAAAACATTGTCACAAGGCATGTACAGAGATGACATCATCTTTGGCAACTGCCGCAGCAGCAGATAAAATGGTGCTCTAGTTCTTACAGTTCTTGTCACTGATGATAGTAACCATACAGTAACGACCACATAGTTTTCCGTCCTAAGAGGGTCTTGTCATCAAACGGATCAAATCACTTGCTTCTCTTGTGGTTTATATTTAAATAGGTTTACACGCACACACACACAAAAAATGCGCGTTTTATGTAACTTCAAGTGCTCATTCACATGTGAACTTTTCTCATCATCATCATCATCATCATAGAAAAAAAAGAACAAAAGAAACAAAACTTGAAAGCAATTGAATGTCTAGAAATTGTGGTTTGTACTTAAATAGGTTCTACACACACACACACACACACACACACACACACACACACACACACACACACACATGCGTGCGCGCGCGCGCGCAGAGCGGTATGTCACTTTAAGGGGGCGGGGGGGGGGGGGGGGGGGGCGGGGGGCGGAAACAGATACAGGATATATAATGATTTCTTTTTTCAGTGCTGAAACAAGGACAAGACTGCAGGCCTACAAGACGTGTCTTTGTGAAAACTGCAGGGCATATACCGTACACATCTCCCGGAGATGTAAGCTACTAGACATTAAGTCCAGCAAGTGTTGGCCTTTGTCGTCTTTTGTCCGTTGATCAATCAATCACCTGGAAAGAAATCTGAATTGATCTGTACTTTGATCAGCCATTTTCTGGTGCACAAAACTGGATTTCTCTCCAGCCATGTTGTTCTAAGTTCAGCCGTCAGTACAGGTCACATCAGGGCTGATCGAAAATGCATTTGAAAAAAAAATCTCATTCAAATAGAAGGGCCAAATAAAATGTCGGTTTTACTATTGTCTCAAAGAAAAGCGCGTCTAACTTCAGACTAAGTTTCAGTTGATCTCATGTCAAATTTGTTCCAATTATAGCGGTGATTGAAACTATCAAACGAAGCAATATAACTGGTGCAACCCATACACACTGAATTTGAATCAACCTAAATAATCACTGACCCGCTTTCGGCGTTGCGTTTAGCGTCTGTTGAAGCGTAACTAAGGGCACTGTGACGCGAGGTTAAATGCTGATACAGCATAATTATGAGCTTCACCCGGTCAGCCACGCCTACAGCAGCAAGGCTGGGAAGCCGCTCCGACCGGCAGAAAAGTTATCGGGGAGCGGTTTGCTTCTACCTGGCATGCAGGCTGTGGGTAAATGATGTACACGAATCAATGCGAATCACGAGAACGTGTGTGTGTGTGTGTGTGTGTGTAAGAGAGAGAGAGAGAGAGAGGGGGGGGGGGGGTCTGCGTGGCTGGCGCGCGGCATGCACTGGCCACGTACGTGTGATACGTATGCATATGGGGAAAAGATCGTTTTTGTTGAAAACTGCCCCAAATCATGCAGACAACATGATCCCAACAACCCATAACTAGGACAGACTCCGCTAACCTGATCAAGTGACGGGAACCGTGGAACAGGCCTGCAAGAAAGTCGCTGCCGCTCTATGTACGACGTATAACCAGCCTGACGCGGCGCGTTTGATGACGTACACTCGTTCACAACTCGTTACAGTAACTCTGTCATTAATGGTGGAGTTGGCCTCTATCGGCAACGGCCGAGTTGAGGTAACAATGTGCACAGTCCCACCAGGAACTGGGTCAGAAGTCACCTGCACAATATCCCAGTGTGATCGAGTTCCCTGTGTACACCGCAATCGCCTTTGAGCAACGCCGGTCTCTTTCACGATCACCTCAACCACGATTCACTCGTTCTACTCTCAATACTGTGAATGAGAGTGGGTGATCCTGAACTTTATACTGGTAGGATTGCATGCACGAACATGCAAGCACACTGGGGATTCATTGGTTCCCGATTTAGCTCGAGGGTGTGACCTTTGACGCTAACGAAACGACTGGCTTATGATTGGAAACACCGCTACAGCAGAGCAAATTGATTGTTTCTTATCGAGTTCTTTCTAATGTCTGTTAGTTAAATGTATCTATTTAGCTTTCAAATCTGAAAAATAATTATACGTTTGCATTTAATCCATTCGACGATCAGCCACGCCTCCTTGCAGAGCATTTGCGTGGTTAACTCCGCGAAGCAATCTGCCTCCCACCTTGTCCTCCCCCCGTCCTCTCTCCGTCACCAAGACGTGTCGTTAACACGTGATAAATCGGGCTTTGGATTATCAGCGCAAACTGACTCTTTGAATAGCGCTAAATGTTCTGTTTTCCTTAAAAAAAAAAAAAATTACATTTTTTCTCATCACGCCAATAATCTAAAATGGAAAGTATAAAAAGCTCCGCGAAGCAAGGCCTTATCAAGTCAGCTGACCTGACAAAATCACATGATCTTGACAGCACACACCACTTCCGGAAAGATTTGAGACGTCTGAAGTACAACTGAGTATTGTGGCAGGTAAGTGTTTAGCGCATGTTTTCGCAGTATAATGTCGTCAGACTGCAGTATACTGTATTTTCTTATAAACATAAGCAACAGTGCCCTGTTTACTCATCAGATTTTCTTTTGATTTGGAACTGGAATACTTTTGAGCAGGACCACTGACTGCACAGTCAGGTGTGCATGATCCCCTCCGCCCACTTGCTATGGGACACGGTTTCCAAACTTTTTCAGTATGTTGATAGTGTCTGGTGTAACTTCTGAGGGAGTCAGTGTACTTTGGAGTTTCCATCAAAAGTTGCAACACTAATTCTATGGCAAAGCCGTAAAAGAACAAATACACACTCAAACACCTCCAGCAAATCTCTCTCTCTCTCTCTCTCTCTCTCTCTCTCTCTCTCTCTCCACACACACACACACATATATATATATATATATATATATATGTATATATATATATATGTATGTATGTATATATATATATATATATATTGTGTGTGTGTGTGTGTGTGTGTGTCTATAATGACTTGGGGCCAATATATGGGCATAAGAAGCTGACAAGATGGAAATCTACAGCTGCTTTTTTTTTGTAATTCAATATTTTTGTCTTTTGTGATACTGACCCATGTCAAGGAAAATTCGGGGGGGGGGGGGGGGGGGGGGGGGGATATATGATGTAAATGTGTGTGTGTGTGTGTGTAGTTTTTTTAAGAATATTACTTTAAGTACCTAAACAGGCAGAATGTCACACGTCAGAGAATACATCACAAACTGTCTACTCTCTCGTTATTTCAAAACATAGTGTGATTAAGTTTAGTAAGTACATGGTTCAGGTTCTTTTTTTTTTTTTTCCCCTTGCAACGAAGGTTCTCTTTTCCTTTTTGAAACCTTTTACATAAACAATATAATACATCATTCAATGTATTCACGTGCACCAATAAGTCAAGAATATGCTATCATTCTTTAGTAATTCCATGCACAACATTGACCAAATCTATTTGATATAGCAGTCATTCATTACAGAGAATAACAAAAGGAGATTCCCATGAAACTGCAGGGGTATTTGATGCTGAGTAGAAAATAGAGCAACAACAAACAAACAAAAATTAAAAAAAAATAAAATAAAAATAAAAGTAAAATAAAAAATATATAAATTTAAAAAAGTGATAAGGAGTTGACAGGAAAGGGGAGGAGCGGTTGGAAATAGGGAGGGGGGGGGGGGTTGGGGGGTGGTAAAGAATGAGGAATAAAGAGAAAAGGAAAGGTCACATACTGCTTTTACAAATCCAAACATATTTGATCCACGCTCAACTGCAGGAGCATTAGAATGCTTTTTGTATAATAATGTATACAGTTTTGTTAGCTACTGTGACATAAAAACACTCTAATAAGAATGAAAATATTAGTAGTATTTACAGCTAATTTTTTACTGCGACGTACTGTAGTGTCTAATCTGTGCTCAGTGTGCTATATCGTAACCAGTTTTTAATAAAATCATGATAGCGCATTTCCATTATATGTGCATGCTTTTCTGTTTGATATCTATGTTTAAGTTCGCATGTAAATTCAGACAGTCTTGGTATTGCATTAATAATTCTACTTTTATAGACGAAAAACTTTGCCCATAGTAAAATAAGATAAAAAATTTGGTCCGTTTTTGTTTTTTCGTGGGTTCCGAACAAGATCAGCACGACATTCAGTGACAATCTGAAACAATGTTCACATTTCTGCTTCAAATATCTTTCCAATTCCTTCCAGAATTCTTGTGTTATTGGACAATACCACAAATAGTGATGAATTGTGTCTCTTTCATTTTTGCAAAAACTACATTTATCGCTGTCTGAGAGACCCATTCTTTTTAGAAGTATATTTGATACCAAAACTCTGTGGCAGAGTTTCAGTTGAAACCATCTAAATTTTATTTCTTTGATTTTTCGGACATGTTTTAATACAGTTTCCCAGTCTATCGCTGTTTGTAACTTTATTTCCCGTTTTGCAAAACACTCTATATTGAGTACATCTATTTTATCCAGGAGCAATCCAGGAGCAAATTGTAGTAAATTTTTTATCCTTTGACAACACTTGTTATAATTTTCAAAACTTTGCTTTTATCATTCTTGACACTGTTTTCAAATGTTATGTTTCTTTTTCTAGCATATTCTGTTTATCACTTTGAGCTCTTAGTAATTAATTTTCTAATCCATGACAATTTTAAAGCTTGCATAAAGGCATGAATATCTGGCAAACCTATACCTCCGTTTTCAATATTATGAACTGCATACTTTCGTTTAATTTTGTCAGTTTTTTTGTCCCATACAAATTCAAAACACATCTTTTGCAGATGTTTTATGTCACTTTCAGGGGGGGGGGGGGTTGGAAGTAACATCCACAGGTATACAAGTTTAGACAAAATAAGAGATTTTAATACTGCAACCTTACCAAGAGGAGTACACATACGTTTTGACCAAATTTTAAACAAGTTTTGAACTTCTGTAAACTTATCTGACATATTTATTTCTGTTAGTTTTGATAAATCAGTTGTCAACCAAATTCCTAGCAGTTTGAATTTTATAGAGTTCCATATCATATGCTTTTCAGCCAAATGTACAGTTTATGAGCCTTTCTTTTGCCCTAGCCATACGTTGCAGGTTTTTTCAAAATTTAATTTAAGACCTGAAATGCCTTCAAATTCTTCTATTGAGTTGAACAGTTTTTCATATGACTTTTTATCCCCTTGTAATGTAAACAACGTGTCGTACAACGTGTCGTCTGCAAACTGGCTTATTTTAAATTCTGTGTCAGATATTTTTATTCCCTTAATTTTGTCATCTTCTCTTATTTTGCTTGCTAGTAATTCAACACATAACACAAAGAGATACGGGGATATAGGATCACCTTGGCGACATCCTCTCCTAATGGGAAAACTCTGAGATAACTTTCCGTTAACGATTACATGAGCTTTAATATTTTTGTAAAAAGTGCATATCCATTTACTCATATCCTTTGCAAAGCCACAGTAACTGATAACTTTTTCCAAATAGACCCAGTTTATGGAGTCGAAAGCCTTCTCAAAGTCGACCGAGACCAGTAACCCAGGCAGATTTTTGTTTTCTAAGCAATGCATCATGTCGTACAATAGTCTTAAATTATCCCCAATATACCTCCCTGATATGAACCCTGTCTGGTCTTTGTGAATTAGTTTAGGTAGGACTGTTTTAATTCTATTAGCTATGCAGGTTGATCCTATTTTATAAGTAACATTTAACAGTGAGAGTGGTCTCCAGTTTTGTATATATTCCTTGGGTTTGTCTCCCTTGGGTAAACATATACCTTCTCTTTGAGTTACTGACATTTCTCCTTTATAAAAGCCTTCATTTAGAGAACGGATTACAAAATCTCACAGCTGTTTCCAAAAAAATTTAAAGAAATTAACTGTAAATCCATCCATTCCTGGGCTTTTGTCATTTTGCATATTTTTCAATGCTTCTGTTGCTTCTTCTTTTGTTATGAGACCCTCCAAGTTATCAGATTCGCTTTTGCTTAATTTTGGTAATGTTTTTGTAAACTTGCCTATATCGGTATCCCGCAATTTCCGTTCTTTATACAGATCATGAAAAAAGGATTTGGTCTCATCTAACAAATCGGTTGTTTCCATCAATACACGGCCGTCGGCTGTTGTTAGTTTTAACATCTGTTTGCTAATAAAATGTCTTTTTTCAAGATTACAAAAATATTTATTTATATTTATTTATTTTCTCCCCTTGTAGTGCCCACCTAACCTTTGATCTTAACATTACCCCTTCCATTTTTGTTTTTCTGATCTCTACCAGCTGAGCCTTTTTCTCAGGTTCAGGTTCTTTCAGATTATTTTCTGTCAGTATTGTGCAGATTTTACTTGATTACATGGGCTTGTAATATATAGTATGGTGTAATATTTTACATATGATATCTTCCTGAAGTTCAGTATGTCATACTTTAAAATGAAAGCACAATTTTTCACGCATTTGTCATCCAAATGGGTACCATTGTGCATAGAATACATGTGAGCAATATTTTGTCATCTAAATGGGTACCACTGTGCATAGAATACATGTAAGAGCAATATTTTGTCATCCAAATGGGTACCATTGTGCATAGAATACATGTGAGCAATATTTTGTCATCTAAATGGGTACCACTGTGCATAGAATACATGTAAGAGCAATATTTTGTCATCCAAATGGGTACCACTGTGCATAGAATACATGTGAGCAATATTTTGTCATCCAAATGGGTACCATTGTGCATAGAATACATGTGAGCAATATTTTGCCGAGTTTTAAATACATTTGGCAATTATGAAATGGATAACATGAGCTAACAGTGTCAAACTCAGAAATTGTGACATGTATGTTTAATACCTCACTACACTGTTGGTGACCATACCAGATGCTTGTATTATTGCTGGTACACAGAAACATAACTAAACCTGAGTTATATTTTGTGAAATAAAGTCATGAAAATGTGTTACCTCTATGACTGTCTTGAAAACAGTGTCATACATATGATTTTTAAAAATGGTTAAATAGAGTATAATGGAAATAAACTGCCAAGGAGGCAAGTCTTGGATACTCAGTCTGAATGTCAAGAATGCTTAAAAAAAAAAGACATCTGGCAAGAATTATGCTGTTATTACTGTATGGGCTGATGAAAATGTATCAAGTTCACGGATTCATTGGGGGGGGGGGGGGGGGGGGGGGGGGGGAGATGTTGCTATAAAATTACAGAAAATTATTATGACACACATTACAAATGCTCTGGAGAAGGAGCCACAGAGTTTTGTTTGGAAATTGATCATCCGCATTGTGTACCATGCTTTAACTGAAGAGATGGAAAATGATTAACGACCAGGTTTTCTTTGAAATGAAAAAAGGCATTTGATGTTATGTCATATACGATGTGTACAACAAATCCCATGTAGTTTTGAAAAACATGACTAAAGAAAATGTATCTTTGATTGATAAATGACAGTCAACTTTGGTGGAACTGAAAGCAATGTTTGGTGCCCATATTGCTTTAAAATTTGGGTGGCTTGTTTCTGATACATCTTACCTGCGACATATTCAGTTTTTGAGAATGGCGATCAGTAGAAAAGAAAGCAAGGTTAATAAAAGTATTTAGAAACTATAAAACTTTTTTTTTACATTAAACATGTTCATTTGCAACATCTTCTGTTGCACTATTTCTGAGTAAGCGACTGTGCTAAGCATATGCAGTATGCCTATGTCCTCTTTGAAAGGGAGTGAATTTGGTTGATACAAATTCATATTCAACTGGAGCTTTGGTCTGAACTTAGATCTGTTATGATTTTAGGGGTTTTTTTTTCATGTATTCAACCATTTGCTGACCATTTGTTGTTTAGACCAGTTGTTTTGATCAGGATTTACTATCATCCAAAAACTGTCACGGTCTTTTAGCCCACATGTATGTCAAAGATACTTCAGCTTTATCTCCTCTTTGTCTGTTTCAAAAGGTCTGTTCTTGTTGAAACCCAACATAACAAGACATGCATGATTCATTCTCTCTCTCTCTCTCTCTCTCTCTCTCTCTCTCTCTCGCTCGCTCTTTCTCACTCTCTCTCACATTTTCTCTGTCTCCCCACCCCATCTTCTGCCTCCCTTTTGTTGTTGTTGTTGTTGAAGTTATCGACACCTTAAGAGTGCACACCGATGGAACCTTTTTTTTCAAGACTTTGCACCACAGATGTGTGAATGAATCGTGTATTCCATAATCATGTGTGCTCTTCAAATGTTTATATTTCAGTTGCATAATTTTACTCTGCAAGGAGAGATTGGAAGAATAGGCATTGCCTAAAATCTTAATCGTTAATCATCAGTCGTCGATCAATGAAGTTTTTCTGAGTTTTAATTTCTCTCTCTCTCTCTCTCTCTCTCTCTCTCTCTCTCTCTCTCTCTCTCTCTCTCTCTCATGTAACGGAGGCAGAAAGACATGGATTTGATTAAATTAGTGGTAAACTTGTAAAACGTTCAGTTCCAATCATATCTGAAAGACTTTCATACATCTCCAAACTTGGTATTGGAAAATGTCATTTTCCAGCACAGTTCAAAGTTGAAAAAGTCATTCCCACCAAACTCATGAATTTGTCGTCTGTATAGTTCATGTAAAAACAAGCTTCTCTTTCCTCTTCCATTTTTAGTTTTGGTAAGAGAGACTTTTTCCTCTCCACCACATTGCAAGATGACATCAGCAAGTATAGCTTTACTGCTGACAGTTTCACTGAAGATTGACAGGTTTCTTGTTGTCAGTTGAAACCATGCTGCAGATGAGAAGCTTCCAGTTTTCAAAGAAGAAATTACTGAGAACAAACAAGTCGTAGAGTTTCAAACGCACCGGTTTCTTGGAAAGCGCTATTAGTGTTATTAGGTGAGAAATACTCCAGCGGTAAAATATCCTGCTACATACATCCAGAGTTTAGATGAATTATCAAACTTTGATTAGAATTGATTGAAATAAATTAAGTGCATGAAATTTAAGTTGTTTTTCTACTTTTTGATTTATGTATCAGCAAAAGGAACAAATAATTTTTTTTTAAGTGTATATACTTTCATGTGAAATATTTTTAAAAGCTGAATGTGACTCTCTGATGGGCTGAACGATTGGGTGGCTAAATGCTTTGAAGATCACTTCAGAGGACACGGTTCTCTAGATTTACCCTCTGTCTTTCAAGCAGAATAGAGCAGTTTGACTTCTTTTCAGTGCTCTGTCTTTCAAGCTGAATAGAACAGTTTGACTTATTTTCAGTGTTCTGTCTTTCAAGCTGAATAGAACAGTTTGACTTCTTTTCAGTGCTCTGTCTTTCAAGCTGAATAGAACAGCTTGACTTCTTTTCAGTGCTCTGTCTTTCAAGCTGAACAGAACAGTTTGACTTCTTTTCAGTGCTCTGTCTTTCAAGCTGAACAGAACAGTTTGACTTCTTTTCAGTGCTCTGTCTTTCAAGCTGAACAGAACAGTTTGACTTCTTTTCAGTGCTCTGTCTCTCAAGCTGAATAGAACAGTTTGACTTCTTTTCAGTGCTCTGTCTTTCAAGCTGAATAGAACAGTTTGACTTCTTTTCAGTGCTTGGCTAATACTCTTTTTACAATGATCACCTTACAACCTGTCAAGAATGGTCATGAATGGAAAGAAGTCTTATTTAAGATGCATTGTCTAGTATCTGGGCAAAGAAAAAAAAAGTTCAGAGAAAGTGAGTCTTTAAAGGGACTTAATTAGGATTTTTCACTGCAGAAATGTAGATATGAAAAAGACACTGAAGAAAGAATGTTCTGATGGAGAACTGAAGAAAGAATGTTCTGATGGAGAACTGAAGAAAGAATGTTCTGATGGAGAACTGAAGAAAGAATGTTCTGATGGAGACTTGTAACTGAACATGTGCTCCTTTTTCAGGTGAAGGGTGCAATACTCCGCACAACAATATGTTCATTGTCTCCTTCTGCTGACTTCATGATCATCATGACTGACCAGGGTTACACCGTCCCCACCATTCCTCCAGACTTACGCCGAGAAGAGACAATCTTACAGATTGCGGATTCTTTGGATTACCTGGAAAAGGTTGCCAACGATGTGTTCACTCGCATCAGCAATCGGGTGGCTGAAAACAGGACCAAACTGCAGCAAGTCAACGATCGAGTGAATCTGGCACAGGCACGCGTCGATAAGTTAAAGGGCAGTAACAGAGCCACTAAAGTGTTTGCATCATCCAAGTACCCTGCAGAGAAGGAGCAGCAGAACTATAACACAATGTTCTCTGGTACGGACGGGATCAGAGCACCAAAGCGGAAACACTACCGAGTGCAGTCCAAGCACCCAGCCACTGACGAGCGAGTACTTCGAGAGAAACTTCAGTTCTTCAATGTGCACCTGAACACCAAGTCTAAAAAAGAGGTGGACAACAAGGGGGAGGGGCTGGGAGGGCTGCCTCGCTCTGTGCCGTCCGTCAGCTCTTTGCTGCTGTTCAACACCACAGAAAATCCGTGAGTTCATTTGATTGGCCCATTAGAACATCTTTGAGTTGATTTCATTGGTCAGTTGGTGTACTGAGTTTATCTGATTTTTTTTTTTATATTGAGGATGTTGAAGTTGCATTAAAGCATTTATGGTCTTTGATTTTTGTTGTTCAGCTGTAATCCATATTGAATTTACATTAGTGGAGTAATATATTTAAATCTGTGGATCCCCATCTTATCTTGGACTTATTCTAATATCGTGAAAGCATGATCATATCACATGTCACTTTTTAATGTTCTTCCAATATAGTGAAAGAATGATTATTCTACACAACAATTTTGAAAATACTTCTAATATAGTGAAAGCACATTCATATTACACATCAGTTATGTATATACTTCCAATAACCGAAGCATGATCATATTACACATCAGTTATGTATATACTTCCAATAATCAAAGCATATCATATTACACATCAGTTATGTATATACTTCCAATAGTGGAAGCGTGATCATATTACACATCAGTTATGTATATACTTCCAATAATCGAAGTATGATCATATTACACATCAATCAGGCAACATTCAGAGACAACCTCCCCATTCACATCGTGAAATTCAGTCACAAACAATTTTTCTACATTGTCTGAACATGTTCATATTTCTGATCAGCTGTTATATAGATCTGTATTTGTTCAAGCCTGATTTCCTTTCTATGGCTGCTTGCACCTGACCAGAGGTTGGGTGTCGGTGACAGTTCAGATCTAACACATTCCACCTTTAGTCCACGCAGCAATGATATGTGCAGGGAGAGTATTTGGGGGGCTTTTTTTCCTTTGTGTGTTATTTGCTGCTTTAACTAAGCAAACTTGGAATGAAGTGGTCAGTTTGTGCTCTGTTTGACTAAGACACAGTCAGCTTTTATATTGATTTCATTGCAAAAGTATTGATACAACCTGTCGAATAAGGGGCAGTGATAAAGTGATGAAGGATCTCTTCAGCCCCTACTTACCAAGCAAGGATCCATCCATCATTTGAGAATCTGAAGACAAGGAAAATTTAGTGTTAGAGGAGAACTACATTTCTGTAGCTATGTGCCCCCAGTGTTTCATAACTGATCCACAGTGACGACAGTTTGAGTGAAGCAGCAGCAGTCTTCCCACCGACCTCACCAACCATGCCAGGCTGGGAAAGTTGCACATCTAGTTGAGGCTGACACAGGATGAAAACAGACTGGAGACAATTCACTTCATGATTCTAGGCTGTTTATTATGCCTTTGCAACTGTAGACTTTGTATTGACACCACTTTTAACTGGAGCAAGGGTTGTCATTTCTCTTTTTGTTTGTGGGTTTCATGTGTAATATGGTTGGGCTGGAAGCTTTTCTTTTTTTTTTTTTCCTTTTTTTTTTCTTCTTCTTTTTCCTCTTAAGTGCTGATAACTGTGTGCACCAGGTACAAGAAGTACACGATGCTGGACCCTCTTGGCGTGGTGACCAAGACGCGGTCAGCTGTCACAGAGGGCGCCTCGGGGCCGGCAGACGCCCCCACAACCATTGTACAGAATGAGGAGATGCAGCGACAGCAGCAAGAAAACTACTTCTACATCCCGGACATTGGCAACGTGCCAGAAATTGCTGTCCCTGACTTCCTGCCAAACTTGCTAGGTAATACTGCTTTCTTACAGTGCAGTATAGCTCGGTTGTTATGTTTTTCTTCTCTTTTGTAATTTTTTTTTATTAGATGACATTAAACAGTCTCGCGCAACAGTTTAATCAGTGTCTGTTTAAGATGATGATGCATTTTTCATTCAAGGCAGATACTGCTCCTACCTTTTGCTGGGGAAGTCATGTTTTCATCCATGTCTGTTGGTCGTTTCTTTGTCTGTTGGTCTGTTTCATTGTCTGTTGGTCTGTTTCATTGTCTGTTGGTCTGTTTCTTTGTCTGTCAGTCATCAGTGTTTAGCAAAGACTGGTAGTGTTGCTAGCAGCAAATACATTGAAATGACAAGCAGCTTATTTTGAGTTGGGAGGTCACATTTGTGGGATCAGTTATAATTGTAACATTTACATCTGTCAGGTTGTTTTGACATACAGTTTTTCAGTGGTAACAATGTAACAACTGGTTCACGTAATTGGTTCACACTCAGTGTGAAAACAGTTACTCGCACAAACATTCATATGTAGACATACACATGTCGACTTTTCATAGAATCAAACCAGAGAATTTATGACTGGAAAGCATGTATGACCGCTTTCTGCTCCTAAGGAATGATTTTGCAGGTGTGCAAATTAGACTAGATGCGCATGTTCGGCAGTTGATGTGTTTCTGTATGATGGTTGGTACATCATTGGTACAGGTGTGATGTCTTGTGTGCTTTCCCGTTTAAAAAGTGTACAGATGTAACATATTTTTCACTGTATCAGTTCATATAAGGTGATAAGTGAATTCAAAGACTGTGAAGGGGACTTATGATGATCCCCAGAACTTTGAAACCAGCCTTAAGTGATATTATGTATATGAAGATAATGAACATAAAATGTGAAGAGAAAAGTAGTGTAGCACCTTAGAAGCCCTATTTTTTAATGTTGATGGTGTACACATTGATGTATTGATCATGGTGTACAAATGAGATGGATTCTTCCACGTTATTGCTCTCTGCTGTCATGTACGTGCGCTTAGTGATATTGAATTGTCTCTAATATACCACTTCCTGTCTTGGGTGTCATGACAACGTTCGAAGGTAGGAATGATGACATGTATTCCAATTCTTTACGATAAATACTGTGGACCACCTTTTTGTACTTTTAATCCTGTGGATGAAAAACTGATCGGGGATCTCATAAGTGAATCCTCCAGCAAAAGTTGTGTCTTTGACCCCATCCCTACTTCCCTCCTTAAACGGTGTGCCTCTCATTTGATTCCCGTGATTACAAACATTGTAAACAAATCTCTCTTGTCAGGCATAGTGCCTCCTCAGTTTAAGCAGGCAATGGTTACCCCTCTCTTGAAAAAGCCAGGACTGGACCTTAATAAGTTAAAGAACTATAGACCGGTGTCCAACCTCCCATTCCTCTCAAAAATCCTTGAAAGAGTTGTGCTGAAGCAGCTTCAGACTCATCTTTCAGACCATGGTCTTCTTGAAGCCTGTCAGTCTGCTTATAGGAAGAATCATAGCACTGAGACTGGTGTATTGAGCGTACTGGACTGTTTACTGTGCAAATCCGACAGTAAACTTGTTTCTCTCGTAGCCTTGCTTGATCTGAGTGCTGCCTTTGATACGCTAGATCACACTTCTTTACTTGAAAGGCTTAGGGTCACTTTTGGTGTTGATGGGATAGTTCTCCAGTGGTTCGAATCGTACATCAGAGATAGGTTGCAGGCGGTGGTTGTGGGTGGTGTAAGGTCTACTTTGTCACCTCTTTTGTATGGAGTACCACAGGGGTCAGTATTGGGCCCAGTGTTGTTTACATTGTACTCACAGCCCTTGTCAGATGTTATCTCGGACCATGATTGTGATTTTCACAAGTATGCTGATGACACTGAGCTTTCTAAGAGTGGCACACCTGATGAGTTTGTTTCTGTTCAATCTGGGGTGTCTCGGTGTATCAGCAGTGTGCAGGAATGGATGACAAGTAATAAGCTTAAATTAAATTGTGAAAAGACTGAAGTCATGCCCGTTGGAACCTCCTCCTGCCTCAAACTCGTTGAGTCAGAGTCAATGGTTGTTGATGGTACTGAATTGCCTTTCAGTAATTCTGTCAAATACCTTGGTGTTACCATTGATCAGTGTCTGACCATGCAGAATCAAATATCTGTAGTCTGTCGCTCATCCTTTTTAGAGCTGAGACGTATTGCTTCCATCCGACGCTTTATATCCAGGGAAGTAGCTGTCAGGCTAGTCTGTGCCATGGTGATGTCAAGATTGGACTACTGCAACTCTGTTTATGCTGGGCTTCCCGCAGAACAGATTGCTCGGCTGCAGAGAGTCCAAAATAGCGCTGCACGACTTGTTTTGAAGAGGAGGAGGTGTGAGCACATCACTCCCATGCTGATCGAACTGCACTGGCTTCCCATACAGTATCGGTGGCAATTTAAACTGGCAGTTCTTGCTTTCCGCCACTTCAATGAATCTCTTCCTCACTATCTCTCTTCTTCTCTCTGCACCTACCAAAGCTCTCGTACCCTTCGCTCTTCTTCACAAAAACTTTTGAAAATCCCTAAGCGTTCTCTGAAATCTGTTGGCGAAAGAGCCTTCAGTTTTAGAGCACCTTCTATTTGGAACTCCCTCCCTGAAGACCTTCGTAATCAGCCTACTCTTTCTTCTTTTAAATCTCAGCTCAAAACTTACCTCTTCAAAAAAGCCTATTCTCTTCTGTAGATGACTAGATCTCTCTTAAATTCCTCCACAACTAGTTCGGTGAGACAGTTTATGCATGTAGGTGCGTCTGCCATTGTGTATTTTCTTTTTGCTGTGTGCATGAATATTGTATGAATAAGTGCAAATGGTGGATGTAAGCGCATTGAGTTGTACAACAAGAAATGCGCTATATAAGTATTATACATTATTATTATTATTATTATATGGGTGATGTGCAGGTGTGGCAGACAATGTGTCATACATGTATGTGACATGGGTGATGTGCAGGTGTGGCAGACGATGTGTCATACATGTACGTGACATGGGTGATGTGCAGGTGTGGCAGACGATGTGTCATACATGTACGTGACATGGGTGATGTGCAGGTGTGGCAGACGATGTGTCATACATGTACGTGACATGGGTGATGTGCAGGTGTGGCAGACAATGTGTCGTACATGTACGTGACATGGGTGATGTGCAGGTGTGGCAGACGATGTGTCATACATGTATGTGACATGGATGATGTGGTGTGGCAGACGATGTGCCATACATGTTTGTGACATGGGTGATGTGCAGGTGTGGCAGACGATGTGTCATACATGGCAGACCAGGGCCCCTCTATTGCCCCATCTGTCATCATCACCAACATCCCTGACCTGCCGTCCATCGCCCCAGAAGCAGAAGCTGTCCCCTCAGGCCCTGCTGCTCCAGGAAGCAGAGCATCCGATGCCACACCGGCGCCCCCTCCACCACCTCAGGGTCCTCCACCCCCTGGCCCACCCCCACCCCCTGGTCCTCCCCCGCCTTCTGCTCCACCTCCACCTGCTGCTGCCCCTCCTCCTCCTCCACCCCCACCTCCTCCTCCAGAACCGTCAGACGATGGGGGTGGGGCTGCCCCATCTGGTTCTACCCCGGCCGACGTTCCTGAGGAAGTGGCCAGCGACTCCCGCTCCACCCTGATGGACGCCATCCGAGCTGCCGGAGGTGCCGGCAAAGCCCAGCTTCGCTCCGCCAAGGAGCGCAAAATGGAGAGCAAGAAGAAGAAGCAGGAGGAGAAGGAGAAAGGGCCAGCACCCTCCAGTGGTGGAGGCGGGGACCTGATGGGAGATCTGTTCGCCAAGCTGTCCATGCGTCGCAAAGGCATTTCAGGGAGTGGAAAGGCGGGAGGCGGCGGAGGAGGGGAAAAGCCGGACAGCAGTTTGGGAGGTGGTTCAGCTATGGACAAAATTTCCGCAATGATTCCGTCACCTCCCAAACCCGGTGGTGATGATGGCGGGGAAGATGAGGAAGACTGGGAATAAAGCAGTATTAGGGGAAACATGCTGAGATGAGAACAATACATGAAGAGGATGGTCCTGCTGAGCTGTTAGAATGGGTTCCATAACTTAAATATTCTTACAGACCAGATTGATTTATTGTGCAGGGAAAATACCTGAAAAAAAATGTTTAGAAATATGGAGTTAACTCACGGATTATACCGCTGAGGTTGGACTCTGGTTAGAGTGAAGGAAGTGAACAGCAGCTGCTAAATTTGGAGAAGGGACCTCTTCTGACTGAAAGTCTGCCTCTTTGCTGTTTCAACTGTTGGTATCGTCTTTCCTGGCTGATTCCTTGCTCTTCATCTGTTAGCAAAACTGAGAGAAGAAAATGGAGGAGTAAAGGCAAGAAAAAAAACTTTCAAAATGAGCAGACAAGGAAGTAAATTAATTTCTTCTTCTGGTTGTGTGCCATTGAGAATGAAAGAGTAAAAAATCATAGTTAATTAATTGCTTCTTAGGTTTTATTCCTGATTTTTTTTTTCTTCATCTTCTGTGCCTGTGGATGGCATTGTTTCCGCACTGCTTTTCGCATACACATGCAGTTCTACTGCCAGCATTGGCAATTCACAGGGAACTGTTGCCTGTATTAGACTGCCACGAGGCTACCCATGAGAGAAGCTTGTGCATTGCTGCTGAATCAATTTGGTTGTGTTATGTAATGTGTATACTGATTCAGTTCGTGCCAAATCACCCCATGTTCAACAGTGGTCCTTACAACATTGATGAAGTGTAGGAGAAAAGAAGTTTAACTTTACCGACAGGAAATAATGGAATGGAGAAACTTGTTTCATATACAGCTTATCATGTAACCAGGAGACTAATGAACTTAGGCGATAACGCTGATTACTCGACACATTCCAATCCAGTTTCCACATACGTATATATAAATGTAGAAAACTTTCAACTACGATAGCATAATCACTTTTGAATCACTTGTTTTCAGGTTAAATGCTTTGAGAAGGAAATCCTTTAATTTGCAGTTGTCCGACATGGCATAGATGGCACTTCTGTTCATGTACTTTAGCACAGCTAGTGCAGATTGTAGGACATGGACGTGCCCTAAATGAAAGAAGATCAGCTGAATACACTATCTCTTGGTTAAAAGTATGTTGATTCCTTATGCGCAAGATGGTTATTACAAATGTGGTCTTGAAATGTGTTATAAACCATTCCAAATGAAAGCCAGACTGGCGTTCGAATATGCAACAGGTGTAGTATATCATGTTATCCCATGAGTAACTGGTTGAAAGGGGACAGCAGCAGTTGGTTCCTGGTTTACATCAAATCTATTGATCATGCACATGGCCTCCCCTGATACAGAGATTACAGGGCATGTTGGTCCTCTTCATGTTGTCATCATCTGTGGAACACTGAACAGGATTAAAGAGCATGTTGGCTACCTTTATGTCACCACAATGCATGGAACACTGACATGTATACCGTGTATGCTGGTTATCTTCATATTTAGGTAATTCATTGAATATGTATTTGGAGTACAGAATCTTTCACTTGTGGTTCTGATCTCCTGCATGGATATACACATAGACACAGAATGAATTCTAGTGCCGGCAGGTCTGCGGGCATACTGACCTGGAAGGTCAAAACTGAAGCTGGTAGCCCATTTCACTCACTATGGTGTGTGTGTGTTTTTAACATACAGCTTTGAGATCGTAATTCCAATGTCCAAACTCCTTGGCTATCATGCCTGACTTTTTACTGTGGAAATGATAAATCATCTCTTTACACATAGAATTTGGTATTCTGTATATTGTGTTACAAATAGTACATTGTAATTCATGCATGAGTCAACGTAAAGTCTGATTTATAGACCCTGATCAATTGTAGTTTCAAATATAAGATAAGAGTAATGGCTGAATATCAAAAAATTTTGTTGAATCTTTCATTCATTTCATTGCAAGCTGATTTCTTACCATGTTTTGTTATTGGTACAATGATCAATTTAAGATCCTACAGTTCTCTTTGTTTCATTTTATATGACTTGTTTATTTTATGAATCATAATTTATTATTGAAAGTGAAATGATTGTTTTGTAAGGACTTCGCCATTTTTACATTATGTTAATACAGGAGAGTGCTGTATCCAAAATGATCATCTGGCACACAGTGTTTCATGATGCATGGCACAAAATTTGATTTGAAGAGATCAGTCTTAAAAAAAGACAACAACAAAAAAAATAGAAAGAAAGAGATCAGTCTACATTTATTGGAAGTCCTCACATCTGCTCTTCAGAAAGAGATCAGTCTACATTTATTGGAAGTCCTTCTCACATCTGCTCTTCTGACCACCTTTAGTGTTTCTGCAAGTGACGAGATGGACGATACTGTTTTGATAGACACAGGAAAAGGGATTAACTCTTACCTGTTCAGACATTTTGGTGCTCATTTTTCTTAGTGGAATCGGATTGGACAGTTGACAGATAATAAAGATTATGCATCAAAATACTACAAAAAAGTAAATCTACACATTGAATCTGTTAAGAAATCCTCACAACCTGACTACAGTAAATGTTTGTGATTGCTGAAACTGTAACTCTGGGTAACTTCCGCAAGCATCACATGGCATGCAGACTATCAAAACCAAGAAGTGAACTGGTTAGAGTTAAAAGACATTTAGACGTATTGTTTTTTTCGTGAATGATAGTGTAAATAAGAATTGGAGTTTAAAGAAAATCATTTAACATTTGCAGTTTTTATTGACAACTCCGAATCAGTGCATACATGTATCATTTACTCCATGGTGATTTGTAGAAGTCAAGAAGGAGCAAGAAATGCTGACATTGTGTTTAGGATTGTGTTTAAAATGTTTCAAGAGTGAATGGTTTGCCAGTTATCAAACTCAATGACAAGAATTGTTAATGAGATTTTTTGACAAATACAATTTGAACATGAATCCATCAGTGTTTTTTGTCTTTTTTTCCTATCTTCTTTATGAACACTTTAAAGGGTGAAGAACACTGAGCAGTAGCTGTGATGAAAACAACCAATCAATATGGGCATTGTTGAAAAGCACTTGTTGAAGAAAGTCTTTTTGGCCTTGTGGAAAAAAATGTTCTAACCAGCTTTCTCTATTCTTTTTATGGTTTTTTTTTTTCTTTAGGGATGGGAGGGGGCTCTAGGGTCTCTGCTGCAAAAGCAGCAACCACATGTGTTTTTATCCTGAAATTTGTCAACAAAACCAGCCACCACATGTGTTTTTATCCTGAAATTTGTCAACAAGTTCAAAAGATAATGTTATAGAAATTCAGGTTCAGATACAACTGTCCAATTTGACGTAGACACAGAACTTGTAGTGTCTGAACCTGAATTCATAAAACATTAATAAACACTAGTAAGAAAAATCGTTTTCTAAATCTTATGATGTAAAATATGAAAAGTTGATTAATTTTGAAGAAGCACAGAGCAAATGATAAACAACAATACTATGTTATTTTTTTTTTCTTTTTTTTTTTTTGCTGTCCCAGCCTCTGCGCCACCTCAGAGGTAGTGCACCCACGCCGCTCATTCCAACACCCCATCCACAGCCACAGCCCAGTCGGCCCTGTCGCAGCCCCGGCACCGGCAATCCACAAGGAGCAGTCAGTGTCAAGTCATAAGAGGCAACCCACCGGAGGAGACACTGCACTGCTGCCGAGTCACTTTGGTAGTGTTCAGTGGCGCCTGTTCTGATCTAACATACGCAGGACACCACCTACTAAGCCCCCTACTGATGACAATAATTGCTTAATCGCGGAGCCGGCATGAGTGAGCTCTCCCTCCGGAGGGCGCCACCACGTCCGTCCAACGACAGCCCCCATGGACTCGCCGATACCGGTGACCCCAACGGAACCAAACCAAGGCCACAGACGTGGACAGGACATCGAAATTGAGGTCACCATGAGAGCAGGGCATGAAGGGCCACAGAATTGAGACATTTTTTTTTTTTTTTTTAAATGCTGATTGATGAGGATGATTAAGATGATGCTACGGATTTCCATTTCAGTCTGAGACTACATGACAGGGTTGTACTCTATGCTTCCTTTCATAATATATCCCGGCGTCAACCAGGCCCAAGAGATACAGGCACCTGCAGTGTTGGTCAGGAAATTTGAGCAACACTCTCAGAAACGCATCCATTAAGTGGATGAAACTCGACTGTGTGGTCCCAGTTTTCCCAACTGAATCCACAGCAAACAACTCTGGGTAGGAGCCGGTCGGGGCAGAAAAACCCACATGACTCTGATGGGATTCGAACCCACGACCTCCCAGCCGGGAGTCCGCAACGCTAACCACTTCACCACGGCGGCTGGTGTTATCTTTTTTTGTGTGTCACAATCAAGCAGTCCAGTTGTGATCAGTTTCATCACAGGTATGTTGAGTAAAACACAACCTTCAGACAACATGCTCTTGCGCTCCAGTGAACTGCTGTTCTGGGACTGCAATGGAGCAATGCTGAATGTGGCCATGTGTGGAGGAGACGAAAGGTGGTAACGCCATTAAGGAAGATCAGACAGCAAAAAAAAAAATCTCTCAGGCTACAAGCATTATCAGACATCAGTGTGTCTCTTTGGTAGCTTTTATTCACATAACTATGAATTCATATCCATGCATGAACATGCAAGAATAAAATAATTCTGATCACTCTGAATGCAGAATCACTTAAATTCAACACGCATAGCATGCTGCTCCCAAGATCTGGAAGCTGTCCTCTGTTCCAACCCTGATGCCCAGTCATACAGCACACATGCTGTTTGATTTCAGAAAAGAAAAACAAAGTTTGACTCCCGCTTTTGACCCAACAAAAAGGAACTTGCAAACGACCTGATGATAAAAGGTGACCAAAATCAAGTCTTTGTTAATCAGATCATGAAGAAAAGCAAAGTGTCTTTATTCCTGGCTTGTACTTATGGCCATTGCCATCTTAATATGGAAGCAACTGTGATTTCTGAAGTAAAGGATTGTGGACTGTGATACAGTGGAACCTGTCGAGAATGACCCCCTTCATAAAGTCTCCAAGCATTGGATCTTTAAAGGGAGATAAATGCTGTGTAGACAAAACAATGTTCACGTAGCTGTCAACCTTTGGAAAGTAAAGCACAAAGCTGGTCAAAAAGACATGGAATGCAAACCTGAAGTCCATACAAGGTAGTTCAGTAGCACTGACTCCTCAGAAAAAAAAAAACACAACTGCATCAGTTCTGGAAATTATTTTCCTTTGTTTTTTTCAAAAAGATTATACAGCATGTACAGACAAATTGCAGTGGTAATTTCGGTATGTGAAGAAATAGAAAACAAACAAAAGTATCAGTATTTGTGTTTTATTTCTCTTTAAATTTCAAACACAAGGCTGACAAAAAAAACAGTTTCCTGCAGTCCATCTCATCATCAGTCAATTCATTGTGGAGTCTGTTCAGCCAGCTTAAAAAAAAAAAAAAAATCTAGTTGCAAAGTGAGGCTACTGCTGGCGGAAATCTAAACAAATTTGAATAATTATTGATAACGCTCCGCCAAAAAACTTGGACAAACGAATCACAAGACAAAACACAACGCATTTCAACCTCTTAGGTCTTCTTCAGGCAAGATACACAACACTAAGGACAATGAAAATGAACAAGCAATCACTTACCTTCGTCCAGTTCAGCGCAAGATTGGCTTTGATGGAAACTTGCGCCGAATTGAATGTAGATAAGTGATTGCTTGTTCATTTTCATTGTCCTGAGTGTTGTGTATCTTGCCTGAAGAAGACCTAAGAGGTCAAAATGCATTGTGTTTTGTCTTGTGATTCTTTTGCCTACGTTTTTCAGCAGAGCCTTATCAATAATTTCTCTAAATCTAAATTAAAAAAAGTATGGTGAACAGAAAATAGTTTGACATGGTAGCTTACCTTCAAACAGATGAAATTGATTAATATTCAATAACACAGAGAAAGACCAAAAGGCTTACCAGGATACTTAACTTCAGTACTTTTGTCCTCTTTAAACCTACAGATCTTGGAATTTATACTGCAAATAAAAACCGGTATAACTAAATAAAAAATCTGTGCTACCATGCCTCACACATGCGCAGAGACAAGTACTCTGCTCCACGCAAGCTGGATAAAAATATTTGCTGCGACAGGAATGTCCCACACAATCATCCGTCAGCTAATTCGGTTTGAATCTTAGTGTACACCTTGCTTATAGTTTGGCTTTGAGGGTTGCCACCAAGATAAGCTCTTACTCATAACTCATTGGGTTATGAAGCCAAATGAAAAGGTCTGTGCCAATTCCCTGACTCAACACTGCAGATATCAGCATTTCAAGGACCTGATTGTCACTGTATTTGTGACGCTTCACAACAAAAGTCATAAAAGTCACAGCACAAATTTCCCGTAAAGTAATTGATCAGATATCAATTTTCATTTACTATGATTTTAAACTCTTTCATCTTTTCTCCATCGCTAACATTTTTTATTTTGAACTCTAAAATAATACCCAGATCTGCTAAAAAAAAACATTTTAAGATTTAAAAGAAAACAAACAAAAGTGAAAAAGAAGAGCTCTATAATGAAAACATTACTGCCAAATTTCATTTTTATACACAGTAGACTACTCTTTGATATAGCCAACTGCCAACCAACAAATTAAAAAATGTGAAACTCAGGTCTTTACCAACTAAAGTTAACTTTTCTGGAGTTTCCATTGCTTTTATCATCCAAAACAAGACAGTTTGACACTTCATGTGCCTTTGGTGATGATAGGTCACGTACTATGACACCAAGAAAAAGTGCTAGCTAAGAACTGCCAACAGCAGCAGGCAGTCTCCTCTGGAAGGTGGCCTCAGAGCAGCCCCATGATAGCTCCCTGAGCACTGTGTGAAACTGTGGCAGAGCAACCTGGATACTGGGTATGTGTTTGAGGGATGGGGATGAATGTGCCACAAATGGGACGAGTCTCTGCAGTCAAATTACCCCCAAACATGACAGTAATACCTCTGAGTGGGTATGGAGGATTGGACAATGGAACAACCCCCCCAAAAAAGAAAAAGAAATGTACGGACACATGGCTAAGATCTTCAACTGGAAGACAACACTAAGCAACAGGAGGATAATGGTAATGTTTTATAGTGTCATTGGGTCACTTTTCACTCTACATTCAAAACATGAGTTCACTCAACACATTTCATCCTCCTCCTCTTCAGAGCACACCATCTAACAAATATCACGCACTTTATTTGCCAAATCATGCCACCACAAAAAACTTTCACAATGCAGCCAACAGAGTGCGCAAAATCTCTCGATCCATCACAAACATAGTCCATCTCTTGCATTCCAGAGAAGAATCCCTCCCACCCTCAATTCATACAAACCCTGCAGAGTACTTGAAAAAGCAAAGGTGGGGGAACATACACTGAGAAGTATATCTGCAATAAGCTTGCATGGTACTGACACTGGGAACTAGGAGTTCCCAGGAGAATACAAAGAGGCCAGACCAGACTGGAGGACAAAACACTGTCCATCCAGTCAACCATCGGCTGCACAACCTGGCCGTCCCTAGTAGTCGTCCCCTCGTGATAGCACTTCCTTGCAGGTGGGCCTGAGCACCAAGGTGTGCTCAAACTGTGCAGTGTAGCAGCCCTTGACATCGCAGAGTGGAGGGTAGGGGTCCACAATGCCCACATCGCACAGGTTCTTCAGGGCCATCAGGTACTTGGTCTGCCCCAGGCGGTCCAGCCAGCGCCGGCAGAAGGCCAGGGTGCTGAAGTTGTTGTTGATCACGTTTAGCAGCTGTTTGGACTTGGTCAACCTGCACAGACAGACACTTCCTAATCATACACCCTCAAAACCATCTGCGTTTACTCCTGTTTACCTCCATGTGTTTACCCATTTTCTTTTTGTCCTGTACAGAGATACCAACCCCTCTGTACTCTACTGTGGAATAATTTGGATTTTTGGGGTGTGAACATTATAATTTTATTATTTTTTCAAGAACACTCAATCTCTGTAACATCAAAAAAAAAAAATTACCTTCTCAGTGTACACATGATGCTTACTTGCCATAAAATCATATTAAGTCATTTGCTTCTGTTTGTGGAAACTGTTATTAAAAACATTGGGCCTTTTTAGCACCTGACATCAGCTTGTGAGGATGCTCATCCAGGTGACACCCACTGTTCAGTTCGGGAACACAAACAACAATCAGTGGTACTGGTAGCCTGACACAATCAACCTTGCAAGCACTATAGTTCTTACTCTTGACTAACCAAACACACTTCATTCAGACTGCTGATAACACATAAGAGACACAATTTCATCAGTTTTACACACGTGTTTATCATGACTCTTGCATGTTTCTATTCAGGTACAAAATGATAACATAAACATCACACAAACATGCTTACTCCCCCTAAACAGACAGTTTAGGTGTCTTACCTGAGTGGCACATGGCCCACTTCAAAATTCTTCATGTAATGGGACACTTCCATGTCATCATGGACCACTCCTTTGCCAGTGCTGCCAAATGTTTCAATTGCATACACTTCTCCCTCCTGAAATACATACAAGAATCCTTCAGTGAGTGTCTTGACATTGTCTTTTTCTCTTACTTCATTCTGTTTAATCCTGCTTTCTAAGATGGTTTGGAGATGTAAACATTGTCTTCAATTCTTTCCTCAACTTTGATGGGCAAACCAAAACACCTCCAGCATTAACTCCCGACCTTGTATGAGAACACAGCATCTTCCCTTGGGTGAAGAAGGTGATGGGGGGGTGACAGGATGGAAAGTGTTTCGATAGCTGTATTGACCCTTTCCCAACATGACATAAAGAGAAGGGGGAAAAGTCTTGGGACTAAACAGATAAGTTTTGTTGATCTGTTTTATTTTCAAAGGTAGCAGGAGAAAGTCAACCCATCAACATCATGGATTAGACACCAAACAATAATTTTGTGAGATTCTGTTCTCCCACGAAATTCTTCACTCCATCTAAGGGGATGAACAAAGGAGGAAATGCTGACACCAAATCTACAAAGCTATTCAATCATTTCAGAGATGATGACATCATCATGTAGCCCACTGCAAGAGAGGAGATGAAATTGTAGCCAACTGAAAGACAGAGGAGATCGGATTATTGCCCACTGCAAGAGACAGCAGATGGGATTGCAGCCCACTGCAAGAGAGGAGATGGGATTATAGCCCACAAGACAGAGCAGATGAGATTGTAGTCCACTGCAAGAGAAAGGAGATGGGATTGTAGCCCACTGCAAGAGAAAGGAGATGGAATTGCACCCACTACAAGAAAGACTTGGGATTGTAGCTCACTGCAAGAGAGAGGATATGAAATTGTAGCCCACATGGGATTGTAGCTCACTGCAAGAGAGAATTGCAGCCCACATGGGATTGTAGCCCACTGCAAGAGAGAGGATATGGAATTGCAGCCCACATGGGATTGTAGCCCACTGCAAGAGAGAGAATATGGAATTGCAGCCCACATGGGATTGTAGCTCACTGCAAGAGAGGATATGGAATTGCAGCCCACATGGGATTGTAGCCCACTGCAAGAGAGAGAATATGGAATTGCAGCCCACATGGGATTGTAGCTCACTGCAAGAGAGAGGATATGGAATTGCAGCCCACATGGGATTGTAGCCCACTGCAAGAGAGAGAATATGGAATTGCAGCCCACATGGGATGTAGCCCACTGCAAGAGAGAGGATATGGAATTGCAGCCCACATGGGATTGTAGCCCACTGCAAGAGAGAGGATATGAATGCTACAAGAGAGAGAATATGGAATTGCAGCCCACATGGGATTGTAGCCCACTGCAAGAGAGAGAGAATATGGAATTGCAGCCCACATGGGACTGTAGCCCACTGCAAGAGAGAGAATATGGAATTGCAGCCCACATGGGATTGTAGCCCACTGCAAGAGAGAGAATATGGAATTGCAGCCCACATGGGATTGTAGCCCACTGCAAGAGAGAGAATATGGAATTGCAGCCACCACAAGAAAGAAGTGATGGGATTGTAGCCCACAGCAAGAGAGAAGAGATGGGATTGTAACCCACTGAAATAGAGAGAAGATGGGGTTGCAGCCTGTCGCATGACAGAGGAGATGGGTTTGCAGCCACTGCACGCACATACACACACACATGCATACACACACACACACACACGCATACACACGCCTGTCTGCACACGTTTTACACACACACATGCCTGTCTGCACACATTTTACACACACACACACGCGCATACACACGCCTGTCTGCACACGTTTTACACACACACACCTGTCTGCACACATTTTACACACACCACACACACACACACACACACACACACACACACACACACACACACACACACACACTCAGTTGTGTAGCTGACTCACCTCCATCTTGGTGGCATCTCCCCCTTTCACGATGGGCACTGTCTTGCCTGCATGAATGCGGTACTGTCCCACTGAATGGCCATTCAGGTTTCGGATTGGTTTCACTGGTGACACACAACAGCAGCATGAAATGGTTTTCTTTCCTCTGACCACTTCCATCAAGTTAAGGACCTCTTCACTGTGCACATGCATGAAATACATGTATATGCTCATGCATGTCTGTGTGTATACATCCATTCATCTCTATTATAGAGCTTTTTCCTTACTTAACATTTAAAGGAAAAACACACATATCTCCATACAGATGAGCATGCACACACATGTATATGATCTTACGCACTTGCATGCGAATGCAAGTCTTTGTAGAAAAAATGAACCAAGGACATTCAGATGATTCAGCTGGTTCATCAGCAAGCTGTTTTGTCTCGCACATTCATGTCTGAAAGCATTCCTGAGATTTGCTCTCCAGCGCCCTACCTTGATAGGTCTTGCCATCAAGTTCCACTTCATAGGACTCCATGACCTCCTGAATACGTTCCCCTAGGTCACACAGACGCACGTCGATCCCTGCCTCCTGAAAACACCACACTTCAACTTCGAAACATCACTTGTCAGCCACCTCTGCAGAACCCCACTTATAGAAAAAAAAGATCTACAAATTATCAAAACTTCAATCTAGACAAGAAATGTTAATATTTCTGTTCACTTATACCCAAAAAGAGATTCTAAAAAAAAATGTATGAATAGTTTATCACATTTTCATAATAAATACCATCATTACCGTTTTATCACATTATCATAATAATCATTATCATTACCCTAAGCACAATAACCAGTCACAGCTGGAAAAATTCCACTTCAGAAAGTGTTAAGTACCAAAAGAAAATAACCTGCTTGCACCAGTCACCAGCTGGATTTCAACAGGACCGCCTATAACACAAGCATTTTTTCTTTCTCTCCCCTAGATGTGATATTGTTGCAGTGAGGCAGCCATTATCAACATTACAATCCTTCTCAACAAGTCAGTCAATCAGTCAGTCTGTCAACCACAGGCCTTGACTCACACAGGCATGCATGTGCGCACATGGTTGGAGGAGGACAGACGAGCTTCTCCAAAAAGATTTTGCTGTCACTGCTTGTCTCCTTTCCCTCCCTTCCTCTCCCTCCCTTCCTCTCCCCCCTTTCTTCCTTCCACCTCCCCTCGTTTTGTACAGTCCCAATTTCTGAGCACAAGCTGCAGCCACACTCACCCTGATACCAGTGTTGGTGGCATCTTTGACAGCTGCCAACAGCTGATCATATTTGGGGTTGAAGGCCAACGTGAAAGCACAGTCGATGATGCGACCTAGTAAGGACAGAACCTACATCAATCATTTCTTACTATCAGACAGTATTAACATGGCATTTCCTTATATCAACACTGCATTTCCTGATTTGTGGCAGCAAACCTCACATCAGCTGTTCTTGTTGGACCATCTCATAGTTGTTTTAAGTCTCATTTGTTCCAGTGCATAAGACATTGAAAAAAAGAAGGCTCAAGAGTCCTTGTAAGTGAAACAGAAATACAGAACATAATTCTCAATACATCAGAGGAAGGTGCTTTTTTTTCCTCACTGCTACAAGCCTTTGAATTCTAGTTCCCAAACTCAACACTGCTCAACCCTATCTTGCTTATTTTTGTTTGTTTAACTTTAACTTCATTATGGGCAATACAGTTCAAAATCTTATCAAAAAGATGCATTTATTCATAACTATCATTTGATAAATGCCACCATCCCTTTTTACTTTTTCTATTTTCAAAAGTTATTAAAAGACATCATGAGTTAAGCACACACGAACACACACTTTTTTTTCCCCCGTAAATTGTCAATCTAGCGCTGTATATTTTACATTGCTGTTGAAGCAACTCACAAATCATACTTTAAAAATGGTATGTGTGAAAACTTGTGTTTATTCCCCCCCCCCCATCAGACACCTAGTTCCATTACACCCTCACTACACCACACTGACAGCTCCTGCACCCTTCCCCTGCTACATACACATACAGTACTGTGTTGATCACAACACTGACAGCTCCTGCACCCTACCCCTGCTACAGGCACATACAGTACTGTGTTGATCACAACACTGACAGCTCCTGCATCCTTCCCCTGCTACAGGCACATACAGTACTGTGTTGATCACAACACTGACAGCTCCTGCACCCTACCCCTGCTACATGTACATACAATACTGCCTTGATCACAACACTGACAGCTCCTGCATCCTTCTGGGAATCCCCTGCTACAGGCACATACAATACTGCCTTGATCACAACACTTGACAGCTCCTGCATCCTTCCCATGCTACAGGCACATACAGTACTGCCTTGATCACAACACTGACAGCTCCTGCACCCTACCCCTGCTACAGGCACATACAATACTGCCTTGATCACAACACTGACAGCTCCTGCATCCTTCCCCTGCTACAGGCACATACAGTACTGCCTTGATCACAACACTGACAGCTCCTGCACCCTACCCCTGCTACAGGCACATACAATACTGCCTTGATCACCACACTGACAGCTCCTGCATCCTTCCCCTGCTACAGGCACATACAATACTGCCTTGATCACAACACTGACAGCTCCTGCACCCTACCCCTGCTACAGGCACATACAGTACTGTGTTGATCACAACACTGACAGCTCCTGCATCCTTCCCCTGCTACAGGCACATACAGTACTGTGTTGATCACAACACTGACAGCTCCTGCATCCTACCCCTGCTACAGGCACATACAGTACTGCCTTGATCACAACACTGACAGCTCCTGCATCCTTCCCCTGCTACAGGCACATACAATACTGCCTTGATCACAACACTGACAGCTCCTGCACCCTACCCCTGCTACAGGCACATACAATACTGCCTTGATCACCACACTGACAGCTCCTGCACCCTACCCCTGCTACAGGCACATACAATACTGCTTTGATCACAACACTGACAGCTCCTGCATCCTTCCCCTGCTACAGGCACATACAATACTGCCTTGATCACAACACTGACAGCTCCTGCACCCTACCCCTGCTACAGGCACATACAGTACTGCCTTGATCACGACACTGACAGCTCCTGCACCCTACCCCTGCTACAGGCACATACAGTACTGTGTTGATCACGACACTGACAGCTCCTGCACCCTACCCCTGCTACAGGCACATACAATACTGTGTTGATCACAACACTGACAGCTCCTGCACCCTACCCCTGCTACAGGCACATACAGTACTGCCTTGATCACAAAGCCAGAAATGACTCTAGGATCAACGAGGGAATCCCTCCACCCCTCTCCCCCCCCCCCCCCCCCCCCTTCATGTCACACAAAAATTTCAAAAGAATGAATGTGCCAGTGAAATGCCTGACAATTTCATGCAGTACATCATCAAACACAGGTTCATCACTAAGCGGATAGTTCAAAGACCTGCATCCACAATCTCACCTCTTCCAACTAACCCCATGTTAATAAAATGTCTTTTTTTTTTTAATTAGGCAAGGGAGGGGGATATCCATAATACACAATTAAAATGCAGACACAATCAGCCGTGTCTCCCTGATGAGTCCGATCCAGCGGACGAAAGGCCTAGGAGCAGGCAATACAAATAGATCTGCCTTCAGAAGGGATCACGATGGTTCCCTCAGGCAGCTAGTGAAGGGTTTCTCATATTTATAATATATTTCCCCCATTTTCTTCATCTTCATTTTTTTTTTTTCTTTCTCAAAAAGTTCAAATCTTTGCGAAGTCATTATTATAATGACCGAAGAATTGTTAGCCTGCACTTGTTTTCCCCCACTACTTAATTGTTCAGCATTATATTGTTTGGTCAATCAGTGGGAGATTGCATCTCTTAGGAGATCCAAGTAAAGGTTGTCCTGCACAATTCTTAACCACTGACATTGCTTGAGTTATTGAACAGCAGAGCTGACCACTCAGACTGTTCCATATCTTTTGATCTCCCTTGTATCCTTGAATGGATCCTCAGGCATAGGCTCAAAGATTGTCCCCTACATTTTATACTGTTTCCATAATGCTTTTAGTTTTTCAGCAACTTTTTTGCTCTCCACACTTTCGTTTTATTCCATTTACTATCCTTCGCTGGCTGCTTTGGGGTGCTGTTGGATTCTTTTTTTTTTAACCCTTGGTGGTGAGAACACCACAGAATTATGGACTGTGGTGTGTCTCTATTTGACACCAGGAGTGCAGACACAATCAGCCGTGTCTCCCTGATGAGTCCGATCCAGCGGACGAAAGGCCTAGGAGCAGGCAATACAAATAGATCTGCCTTCAGAAGGGATCACGATGGTTCCCTCAGGCAGCTAGTGAAGGGTTTCTCATATTTATAATATATTTCCCCCATTTTCTTCATCTTCATTTTTTTTTTTTTTTTTTCTTTCTCAAAAAGTTCAAATCTTTGCGAAGTCATTATTATAATGACCGAAGAATTGTTAGCCTGCACTTGTTTTTCCCCCACTACTTAATTGTTCAGCATTACACAATTAAAATCAGTGAAAAAATTGCAGAAAACAGAATTCAAATATCTTTATTAGCTTTGATCTGACAGTCATTTTATGTTTAGCATATGTCAACAGTCAGTTTGCCCTTTACCACTGATGTAGAGCCAAAATCTGTCATACACATGTTATCATGTAACCAGAAGTGATTACAATAAAACATGGTCCACACCACTGATGTGCATGCCAAAATCAATCATGTAGAAATGGTCATAAACCAGACAGATTCATAATGAAACACACTTGTCATTGTCACCACTGATGTGCATGCCAAAGTCAATCATGTAGAAATGGTCATAAACCAGATAGATTCATAATGAAATACAGATAGATTCATAATGAAATACAGTTGTCATTGTCACCACTGATGTACATGCCAAAATCGATCTTGCAGACATTATCAGAGACTAAAAGTGATCATAATGAACCAGAGTCCTCACCAGTGATGTACATGGCAAAATTGATCTTACAGACATTATCAGAGACTAAAAGTGATCACAATGAACCAGAGTCCTCACCAGTGATGTACATGGCAAAATTGATCTTGCAGACATTATCAGAGACCAGATGGAACCATAATGTGATATAAAGCTCAGTTTGTCTGTCTGTCTGTTCGCTTATACATGGCCACAGTTTTAGGCCGATCGCCACCAAATTTGGTATCAAGTATCCTTGGTGTCCTACAAATGGCAACGGCGGGTCAGCGAGCATTGCATCGTGTTGCAATTTGCGTCCACAGACGCAAAACTGGACATCGGAACACTACACGACAGACAAACTCACCGGGGCGAGACGGGGTCGAAGCGTATAAGCGTTAGTGTGATATAATCTTCACCACTGATGTGAATGCTAATATCGATCTTGCAGACATTATCAGAGACCTGGCAGAACCACAATGAAACACAGTCCTCACCATTGATGTGAGTGCCAAAATCGATCTTGCAGACGTCGTCATAGCCCAAGACAGTGGGGTCTCCAGCATTGGGTGTGTAGTGGGCAGCACAGTGATTGAGGGAACAGCCAGTGGGGAATGCCAGACCTGCCTCCAACCCGCTCTCGTTGATCATCTTTCGGGCAGTGTTCTCCAATGTTTCACTACAATGGTCACATAGAAAGGCAGAAATGGCTTGTACTGCAAAAACTAACAATAAACAATAAAGGGACAAAAATGTAACAATGAAAGCAAGCAGGTAATGAAGATGATACTCTGGTCAGACTTTCTTTTTTGTCTCATCTCAAACATTTTTTAGAGTAAGATACAAGCAGTCTTAATACGATATCATTAATGCGACAAAAGGTGATGTCTTGACCATGATAAACATGTGTCTGACACCGAGTGTCTTTGTGAGCATGTGTGTATATCTATCTGTTATACTGCTGACAAATTCTGATGTAAAATGAGTTTTAAATACCTATCACTCCTTTCCTCAACCCCCTCACTTCACCCTCCTTCCTCATCTCCTCCCATGCCTCATCCATCATAAAGCATGTTCACTTTTGACAGCACTACCACAAAAAGATATGAAAGCAATAGAGACCAACACTTAAAAAGAGAAGGAAACATTAAAAAAAAAAAAAAACAGACAGAAGAGACAACATATATTCTAGTTTAAACCTGAGAAGCTGAAGAATGGCAAATATTGAGAAAAAGAGCCCCCTCCGGAAACGAAGTACTTAAAAACTGAGGAAAACACTGACTTGGACATGACCCAGCCATAACTGTTTGGCCACGCCATGAGCGGTAGCTGAGGGCCAGCTTTGCACTGTGAATGGTGGGTCATCACACTATGAGCTGCTAGATGAGGGCCAGCTTTGCACTGTGAATGGTGGGTAGTCACACTATGAGCTGCACTGTGAATGGTGGGTCGTCACACCATCAGCTGCTAGGTGAGGGCCAGCTTTGCACTGTGAATGGTGGGTAGTCACACTATGAGCTGCACTGTGAATGGTGGGTCTTCACACCATCAGCTGCTAGGTGAGGGCCAGCTTTGCACTGTGAATGGTGGGTAGTCACACTATGAGCTGCACTGTGAATGGTGGGTCATCACACCATGACCTGCTAGGTGAGGGCCAGCTTTGCACTGTGAATGGTGGGTCATCACACCATCAGCTGCTAGGTGAGGGCCAGCTTTGCACTGTGAATGGTGGGTCGTCACACTATGAGCTGTGGGTAGTCACACCATCAGCTGCTAGCTGAGGGCCAGCTTTGCACTGTGAATGGTGGGTCATCACACCATCAGCTGCTAGCTGAGGGCCAGCTTTGCACTGTGAATGGTGGGTCGTCACACTGTGAGGTGCTAGGTGAGGACCAGCTTTGCACTGTGAATGGTGGGTAGTCACACTATGAGCTGCGTTGTGAATGGTGGGTAGTCACACTATGAGCTGCTAGGTGAGGGCCAGCTTTGCACTGTGAATGGTGGGTCGTCACACCGTGAGGTGCTAGCTGAGGGCCAGCTTTGCACTGTGAATGGTGGGTAGTCACACTGTGAGGTGCTAGGTGAGGGCCAGCTTTGCACTGTGAATGGTGGGTCGTCACACTATGAGCTGCATTGTGAACTCCATTGTTGACTACCTATGGGGGGAACAGCTTTAGCTATGTGGGGTATGTAGTCACACTATGAGCAGCACTGTGAACTCCACTGTTGACTACCTATGGGGTGAACAGTTCTAGCTATGTGGGGTATATAGTCACACTATGAGCAGCACTGTGAACTCCACTGTTGACTACCTATGGGGTGAACAGTTCTAGCTATGTGGGGTATGTGGTCACACTATGAGCAGCACTGTGAACTCCACTGTTGACTACCTATGGGGTGAACAGTTCTAGCTATGTGGGGTATGTGGTCACACTATGAGCAGCACTGTGAACTCCACTGTTGACTACCTATGGGGTGAACAGTTCTAGCTATGTGGGGTATGTGGTCACACTATGAGCAGCACTGTGAACTCCACTGTTTTTTTTTTTTTTTTTTTTTTTTTTTTTTTTTTTTTTTTTGCCTCAGTTGCATGCAGGTCATGGAGCACCTTTTTTCTTCTTTTTTTTTTTTTTTTTTTTTTTTTTTGTTGGGTGCTACGACATGCCTCTCTTCATAGGCCGAACGGAAGAAGAAAAACGACACTCACTCTCCATGCAAATCTGTATGTTCTTTCACAAATGGACAATATCTTGCTGGTTTTAATTTTTTGGCGCTTGATACATATTGTCTGGGTTTATTTTTTGTACTCATGTGTAGTGTACTGATGCATTCTCTCTGCTGTGGAGAGAGAGAGAGAGAGAGAGAGAGAGAGAGAGAGAGAGAAAGAGAGAGAGAGAGAGGGGGGAGAGAGAGAGAGACAGAGAGAGAGAGAGAGTACACCTGTGTGTACTGATTTTCGGACGCTGATCAATTCTAATTCAGCTTTCTAAGTGACAATTCTTTTTCAAGCATAGTCTTAAGATGTAATGGTTTACCATATCTATACTTCCCAATGCACATTTTCGCAATTAATATTAAATGATTAACATACCTTTTCTCTTCACCTGAAAGTTGTGCATTATCCACAATTCCCAAAAGAATATTCATTTCATTAAAATTCACTTTCTTGTAATATTTTCGAAAGAATACATCTTTTACACCATTCCAAACACATGCAATTTGCTTACAATTAACAAAAAAATGCTCAACATAGTCCACTTCATTTACACAGTATGGGCACTTATTATTTTCTGCAATACCCATTTTACATAACAGTATATTAGTTGGATAAATGTTGTGGAGAATTTTCCATTGTAATTCTCTGATTCTGCTTTCTTTAGTTATTGAATTTGTGAGGGACCAGTGTTGTTTAGTAATGGTAATGTTGAACTTATGTCGCCAAAATCTAACACAACATGGCTCTGTGTATCGTTTTTCTTGAAAGAAGTTGTAAAACATTTTTACTTTTGTCATTGCAGAATTATTAAATAAAAGTGGAGTGATCTCAAAACTGTTGCTAGTGTCTAAGTCTGATCGAGTACTCAAGAAAGATGACAGTGCAGAATATAAACATGATATTCCAAAAAGAGGGATGGTGATGGCTTTAAGATTTGTTTCAATTCATCATATGTTAGAATCTTTTCATTGATTAGTAAATCATGCACGTATGTAACACCTTGCATAGCCCATTGTTTAAAAAAGACAACTTTATTTTGATATAGTATATGAGCGTTGTTCCACAGGCATTCCATTTTTGTATTTAGTGCAGTGTGTTTTTTGTTGTTATCTAGCCAGACAGTGGCAACATCTTTCCAAAACACAGCATTAATTGTTTCTAACCCTTTAAAACTAGACGCTCCCAGTGTGGAGGTGAAGCAGGCTAGATTTCTACCAAAGATAGAGAAATATTCTCTGGGTATCCAAGACCATTTACAAATATCAGATGCTTTGGACAATTTGTCAAACCATTCACACAGAAATGATTTTTGCATCAATTTCAAATCTATCATTTTAATTCCCCCATTTTCAATCTCACTAGTAATGACACAACGTTTGACTTTTTCATAAGCTTTTTTTTGCAATCTCTTTTACGCCATAAAAACCGAAAAAACAGCGTGTTGAGTTCATTCAGATATTTTCGGGATGGATTGACTGCATTACAAAAACAAATTGAGATAATAGAAAAGATCTTATTACACATATTTTACCAAGTAACCCTAAATTTCTCGTTTGCCATGAACGTATTATTTCCTTAACCTTTTTAATCCTAGGTGTCCAGTTTATATCTAAACGTGATGCACAACATTTGTTGTTGAAATATATACCCAAAATTTTCATTTCATTTACCCATCGAAGACCAAGCCCTTGCTCTTTTCTGTGCCTGTATGAGCCAATCCACATGACTTGTGATTTCGATTTGTTAATAATCAGTTTGGAAACTACTGCGAATTCATGAAGTATCTGTACAACCAGTTGAACATCAGCTTTATCCCGTAATAAGAGCGTTACATCATCTGCATACATAAGAATTTTCATAATTTTTTCCAGACCATTTCCTAGTTTTTGCTTTCCGATTTGAATGCCTTTAATATCTTTATTTTGCCTTATCTTTATTGCTAAAAGCTCAATGGCAACTATAAAGGCTAGGGGGGAAAATGGGCATCCTTGTCTCACACCACAGTTCATCTCGAAGTTATCGGAGAGCCAACCATTATAACTGATGCAACTTTTTGAATTTGCCAAGATAACCTTTACCCAATTCACGAAACTATCACCAAATCCAAATCTTTTAAAGGAAGTAATCAAAAATTGCTTAGATATACTGTCAAATGCTTTCTGAAAGTCCAAGGCAAGAACAAGTCCAGGGTGTTCCGACAGACGTGAGTATTCAATAACGTCGTCGATGTTCCTTAAAGTGGAAGAGACGCTTCTACCTTTAACATAGCCCACTTGATCTTCATTTATTATCGTGGGGATAACCTTTGAGAGTCTTATTGCTAAACATTTTGCCAACAATTTATAATCCGAATTTGTAAGTGAGATCGGTCTCCAGTTATTTAAATTAGATTTAGGAAGATCTTTGCCTTTGTGTATTAAGGTTATGACAGCAGATGTTTGTGTGTATGAAAGATTTCCATGTGTGAAAGCGAAATTAAAAGAATCAACAATGACCTGCTTTAATTTTAACCAAAAAAATTTAATGAACTCTGTGGTAAGTCCATCTAAACCTGGAGCTGAACCATTTTTCATATCTTTTAATGCTAGAGTGGCTTCATTTAAAGTAATGAGCCCTTCACATTGTATCTTTTGATCTGATGAAAGTTGCGGAGTTACACAATCCTCCAAAAAAGCATTAACGTTTTCCTCTGTTGTTTCGGATGACGAATTTTTATATAAATTTTCAAAGTATTCCTTTTGTGTCTTCAAGATATCAAACTGATCAGTTAGGGTCGTGCCGTCTTCAAGTTCTAGTTTAGGTAAAAGTTTAGCATTTGCCTGTGATTTTTCCAAGTTGAGAAAAAATCTTGTGTTTTTTTCGCCTTCTTCTATCCACTTTATTCTTGCTCTAGTTTGGGCACTTTGAGCCTTTTCCTTCTCTGCTAGTTCTAGCTTTAAACGAGTAGATTCTCTACTTCTAAATATATCTTCATTTTGCGGATCTGTTGCGAGAATTGAGTCAAACTCGTTAAATTTGCTCTGTAAACTTATAAGTTCATTCCTCTTTTTGACTGCTATCATTTTACTATGTTGTATGGATTCATCTTTTAAACTTAGTTTCAAGAGTTCCCATTTCATGTCCGGGCGTACTTCGGTGGTATTATTTAGGAAATCATCAATCATCAAATTAGTTTTATCAACAAATGCTTGGTTCTTTAGTAAGGCATTGTTAAATTTCCAAAATCCTGACCCTCTTTCCTGGTTATGGCCTTTCATGTGAATATAGACGCCTCTGTGGTCGGAAAAAGGGAGTGAATACATATCACATTCCAGCATGTCTTCAATGGTACTGTCACAAGAAAAACAGTAGTCTAATCTTCTGGCTTTGAATTCCTTCGTTTTCCGAGACCAACTGTATTCTTTACCATCAGGGTTAAATAAGCGCCAAGTGTCTGTAAGTCCTACACTTTCTACAAACTTATTAAACTTTTTAACCATATATGTAGGGTGAGGTTCACCACTAATAACATCCAGTTCATTATTCAGAACACAGTTAAAATCACCACAAACAATTTTGTTTTGACAGTCAGTTTCATTAACTGTTTTTTCTAACTCTTTCAGAAAGATGGTCTGTTCTGCTGAAGAGTTTGGAGCATAGACATTAAAAATACACAATTCACTGGAATCTCTTTTTACCCTTATTGTAATTATTCTGGATGATAGATTTTCTACAGACCACGTAAACGGAAAGTTCTTTTTAATTAAGATTAGTTGTCCTTTACTATGACTAGTACCTTCATGGTATACCATTTCACCACTCCATTCTCTTTTCCATACATCAAATACATTTTGAGTAATATAAGATTCTTGAATACAAGCAATGTCAATTTTATTCTGTCTAAAATATCTGTATAGAGAATTCCTTTTTGTTTTAGTTCTCAGTCCATGAACATTCAATGACAATATTTTTAAAGAAGCCATTATACAACAAAAATATAACGCAATACCACATCTGAGCCATAATCATAGTCCGCAAACAATGCCAAGGTCGTAGGGAACATCAGTACCAGACAGACACAACTTCGTCGTCATCATCCTCAACGGCGGGGTCGGCGGGATTAGACGTATCGCTTTTGTCGCGTCGAGCCTGCTTACCTGGTGCCTGGCGAGGGCTGTCTGAATCACCATCTCGCTGGCGCTTTGGTGTCTCCGATCTGCTCCGATATCGATCGGTCTCGAAAGCCTGACCCAAAGTGGTTTGACGTGAGGGTGCCCGACCTCTGTTATCCTTGGGTGCTGGGGGGTGTTTTCGGACATCTTTCTGGGTATTTACTTTTGTTGACTTTTCTGTTTTCTCTTTGTCCGATCGATTTACCCCAGTAACCTGACTCTCCCTACCGGGACGCTGCTGACTGGCAGACGGACTGGATGGAGGGCGGGGGGAGACGGACTGGGTGGAGGGGCGGGAGGAGACGGATTGGGAGGAGGGGCGTGAGGAGACATGGTGCAGGCTGGATCGCCTCTCTTGTGACCTGGCTGCTTGCAGGTCCTGCACACTACTTCCTTGTCACAGGAAGAACGGTGATGGCCGGACTGAAGGCAAATGGAACACACTGGAGGGGCTCTGTTTAATTTTTGTTCTTTGTGAAATAATTTTGCGGTGAAAAAGCTCACCTTCGCTGTTTTTTCCAACGGTTTTTGCGGAGTTGTGATAAATACAAACCTACGCCCGGTCAGGAAACGGGTCAGTTTATGATCGGCATCACGAGCTCTTTCAGATTTGATTGCGGACCGCAACTCGCACCCTAGCTTTGTCAGCGTGTGTTCGATCTCCGAATCGGCAACGGAGATAGGGATCTCATCGATCCACAGTTTGGTCGACGGCTTTTCTTCGCCTGTGTCATCTTTGAGTATGAAGGGGTTGGTGTCACACATGCGAACACAGACATCGCGCACTCTCATACCTTTTATAAGGAGATCGTTCCTCGCCATTTGTGTCGCTGGGTACACTCTCCATAGCCCACGGATAGACTGAGCTCCAAGGACGGATCCGGGTCCACAAGACCTTTCAGCAGCCAGGCAAATCTCCAGCACTGTGGGGGAGTTTGTTTCGGAGTGGGGGATGTCTCTCTGCTTCACAAATACGGGCTTGACGGACGACATTGCGATTAGTAATCGAAAAAGAAAGGTGCTGAAAAGGAACCTTTCTAACGCGAAGTGCGAAAAAATTTTCTAAGTCCAGAAATTCAAGCTTGCGCGAAGACAGTTCATTAACGCGATGTGCGGAGCGATGAAAAAAGCGTGACTGCTCGCCACGAAATCAGCTCACTGAGTCTGAACTCCACTGTTGACTACTTATGGAGGGAACATCTTTAGCTATGTGGGGTATGTAGTCACACTATGAGCTGCACTGTGAACTCCACTGTTGACTACTTATGGAGGGAACATCTTTAGCTATGTGGGGTATGTAGTCACACTATGAGCTGCACTGTGAACTCCACTGTTGACTACCTATGGAGGGAACAGCTTTAGCTATGTGGGGTATGTAGTCACACTATGAGCTGCACTGTGAGCTCCACTGTTGACTACCTATGGGGGGAGCAGCTTTAGCTATGTGGGGTATGTGGCCACACCATGAGCTGCACTGTAAGTTCACTGTTGCTTCGGAGAGGGACAGCTTTGTGCCACGAGGAGTGGGTGGCCACACCAAGCAGCGACAGACAGCTCAAACTGACACACGACCAGAAGAATGACATCAGTAACTGTAGAGGCAGCCACACCACAAGCCACAGCCACACAGACAGCGCTAGCAGTGAGCCATGATAAACATTCAAACATCACCATTGCTGAAAGCAAGCACCACCCATGTAGCTATCGCTGGTGCTGTGGTCACCCCTATAGTAACTGATCCCGTCCTCCTGATGGTGCAGCTACAGAGCAGCAACAGTGCAGGTCACAGCTGTTTGTGTTGACTTGGTAAAATGCTTATGTGTAATAATAGATTCTTTTTCTTCTTCTGCGTATGCAGGCTGATACTCCTGCGGACACTCCCTGTATAGACAGGCAGGTATTAATCCCATCTGCTCAACAAAGGGAGTGGAGTTTTGTGTGTATGACCATTTTTTATCCCACCATAAGGCAGCCATACTCCATCTTCGGGGAAGGTGCATGCTATGTGTAACGTGTCATCCATACCAACGGCCAAACTGGCCTTCTCTTCCGAAAGTTGGTGATGGGATTTTACGTGTGTGCAAGATGTTATGCATGCATTCACACACGGAACCTTGGTTTATAATTTCATTCGAAGGACTGTATGGGAAATGGAGTCAGAACCAATGGTAATACTAGATAAAACTCACCAAATTTCGATCATGGTCATCCCAGGTTTGATGTAAGACTGCATGTATTTTCGAGTCTGCCACAAAAAGAAAAAATGAAAATGTCAAAATACATTTCTGTGTAATCTAGTCATAATAATCAGAGATTCTGGTTACTTGTCCTAGGTTTTTTTTTTCTTTGTTACTTGCCAATGTACTTGGTTATAAATGAATAAATATATACACAAACACACACATGTATATACAGATAGACAGATATAAAACAACCATGTCTCACTGATAAATCCAAACCAGCATACAAAAAGCCTCTGAGCAAGCAATATGAATGGGTCCTGTTTTCAAGATGGATATGACGGTCCCCAGATGTTGCTATTGAAGTATCTTATTTCTATAGTCTAACGCCCTCATTTTTCATTCCATTTTCTTTTCTCTCACAAACTCACACACCCCCCCCCCCCCCCCCTTTTTTTTTTTCTCGTTCTTTTTTCATCTTTGCCAGATCATTATCATAATGACTGATGAAAAGTTGGCCTGCACTTCTTTTCCCCCACAACTACTTTGTTCAACATCTGTATCTACATCTATCCATCTCTATTTATATATCAATCAATAGATATTAGATTTAGATACAGATAGCTAGATAGACAGAGACAGACAGACAGATAGATAAGTATGTATACAGACAGATAGATAGGTAAATAGATATATGAACTGTTACGTTGATCAAACAAATAAGGGACAAACTGTGGGAAAAAAACATCTACTTAATGGAAAATAAATCTGACAAAACAAAAAAAGCTTAGATCATAAGATAACATGAAAACTGAAAGTATGCACATGTGATCTAGCCTGAAGACGGAAGCAGAAAACGACAGGAACAAGCGACCTGGCAGGAAACGACAGGAACAAGCGACCTGGCAGGAAACGACAGGAACAAGCGACCTGGCAGGAAACGACAGACAGGGCTCCTCCTAAGCAAAAACTGCCGACATTCTAGGGGAAAGCCTCCTCATCCCCTCTCCATCTCTCTTTCCTCCCTGCTATCCCCAGTAGGAAGAAGCTCTAGAGAATGCTTGAAAGCGGGAAAGTTTTCTGAGAAACTCCCCCTCAGGCAAGCATTTCAGTACTGAATTCATTACACTTTCAGGGGGCCATGTAGCCTCCAGGTCATGACTCCTAGGTGCCCTTTCCAGCGTCACTGTGTTTCCCCTGGCGCTGCTAGATGGTGTCTTATCCACATCGCAGTGGGAGACCTGTTTCATGGCAGGAAATGAAGCCTGATGAAGTTCACTTTTGTTCCTTCTCCTCCAGATCCAGCTGGAACTCTTCACAGCTGCCTGCAGGTTCTGGTCCTCGTCTTACCACAAACCCTAAACTGTTGCATGAGATCATAGGATGATGAGCCTACAAACCCCCTCGCTTCAACATCAAGACAAAGACTTTGGCTTAAAGGCAGATTCCGTCAGGCTGCTGGCCTGACTGACAGACTTAAGTCTTGTAGATGTGAGCTTGTTCCCTTCTGCTTTCACATGGTAAAATGAATTCAACCAGAATCCAATGTTTAGATGAACATAATATCCAGTCTCCTGATGACCTGTGGATGTTTTTTTCACTCTGGGAGTTCTGCTGCAGGGTTCCTACAGACTCCCAAGAACAAAATTCAAGGAGTTTTCAAGGTGTTTTCAAGGAGTTTTCAAGAAGCGTTTATTTTATTTCAAGGCAAGAGGTTGCACGAAAATTAAACCATTGTTCTTTTAAAACTTCTTCATTTTTTTTTATTGTTTATGTAAAAAAAAAGACATGGAAAAACATATTTGGGCAATTTCAAAGCTCTTGTGTGATTTGGGGACCACAAATGGGGGCAAAATTATATGAAAATTGAAAAAAAAAAAAGGTTCATGACAAGAACTGTATTTGTATCATAGCAGACATGTTAGGCACTTGAAACATGACTTTTCTTGTTTTGCTGAGCTATAGTAAAGCAATGACAAAAGGATTTTTATATACTGTTTTGCTGAGCTAAAGTAATGCAATTACAAAAGGATTTTTATATATCTAAACTGCTTTTTTTTCAATAATTTTTTCCATATGGTGGCTATCAGGCTTCGCGTTTCATTGCTTTCGAATTATTCCAATAGAAATAGCAAATGATACGTGCTGCTTTGACTTATAGATAAAATATAATTGCATGCAGAAATCATTTCTGATCAAAAGAAAAAAAATGACCAAGCTAGCTAGTCTGGATCCAGAGATATTGTACTCCTTGCACATCAACCATTGTTGAAAAAAGTCATTTTGAGAAAACGGCGTTTGAAAATAAAGAAGTTAAGCAATTTTCACACACACCTCCTTCAAACAAAGTCATTTTTTACAAAGAAAAATGTGAAAGTAGACAAAATGAATACCACATATGGTTTCAACAGACTTTCTTGAGCACAAAAACACATAAAACCCAAAACATGATTTTTGAAAGAAAATGGTCAAATTTTCGTGCCACCTCTCTACACTACTTGCATAAAAATTGAAAAAAGAAATGGCAGTTTGATTTTTCTGCGTTCAGGTTGATGAAAAAATCATTTTGAAACATTTTTACAAACATCATTGTGATCCTGGATTGTCATCGGCGATTCAACCAAGGGAGATAATTTGTGACTTCAATTTTGATGACATTACAAATTATCTCCCTTGGTAAAATCGCAGTCGATCCAGGATCGCGACAATGTTTGTAAAAATTTGTTTTAAAATAGTTTTTGATTAACCTGAACACAGAAAAATCAAACTGCCATTTCCTTTTGCCACATTAAAGGTTTTTGGAGCTGATGGCTTGATTTTCAAAGGTTTTCAAGGAGGTTTGGTCAACAGAACCACATTTCATTGATTTTCAAAGGTTTTCAAGGTCTTGAAATTCCCTGTCAGAATTCAAGGAGTTTCAAGGAGCGTACGAACCATGTGCTGTCCTCTCCTGATCATCCACTCCAGTAAAACCCTTTTTTATCCATTCCATGCAGTAAACCCTTTTCTATCCATTCCATGCAGTAAACCCTTTTTTATCCATTCCATCCAGTAAACCCTTTTCTATCCATTCCATGCAGTAAACCCTTTTCATCCATTCCATCCAGTAAACCCTTTTCATCCATTCCATGCAGTAAACCCTTTTCTATCCATTCCATCCAGTAAACCCTTTTCATCCATTCCATCCAGTAAACCCTTTTCTATCCATTCCATCCAGTAAACCCTTTTCATCCATTCCATCCAGTAAACCCTTTTCATCCATTCCATGCAGTAAACCCTTTTCTATCCATTCCATCCAGTAAACCCTTTTCATCCATTCCATGCAGTAAACCCTTTTCATCCATTCCATCCAGTAAACCCTTTTCATCCATTCCATGCAGTAAACCCTTTTCATCCATTCCATCCAGTAAACCCTATTTTCGTTCATTCTATCCAGTAAACCTTATTTTCATCCATTCCATCCAGTGTGTAAACCCTTTTTATTCATTCCATCCAGTAAACCCTGTTTTCATCCATTCCATCCAGTAAACCCCATTTTCATCCATTCCATCCAGTAAACCCCATTTTCATCCATTCCATCCAGTAAACCCCATTTTCATCCATTCCATCCAGTAAACCCCATTTTCCTCTCCTCAAATTTTTTGCGCCGAGTTTTTTTCCCCCATTTTAAAGTTTCTCAGAAATTTGTGAATATACGGTTTGTGAATATACGGAAAAGTGGGTGCCCTGATTGTAAATAATGAAACTACGAATAAGGAACTTCCATTTGGCAAGGATTCTATTTATACTTTCACACACTGTCTGAAGCATACAAATAAGGACTGAACAGATCCTCATGATTGTTTTGATGCAGTCACTGCATCAGAAAGCTTTGTTTCAGCACACAATTTCATTCTCCAGTCAGTGCAACAGAAAGCCTCATATCTGCAGAGTATCTCATTCCTAAGAGAACTCACCTGTCTGTGTGCTTCAGCGGCCTGTCGCATTTCCTGGTACAGGTAGTTATGGGCGCGGTCAAGTGCCCTCTTTTCCTCATTCGTGAAACGGTCTTTGGCCATCTGACTGGAAGGCGAAACAGTACAGATGAACGATACAGACCACTGCCTTTGAAAAGCACAATGAAACATCCTGATATGTGACGTGCAGTGGTTGGCAGACACCCTCATAGCTGAAGCACTTCTTGTTAAAGAGCGCACACTGCATTCATATGTGAATCAGCAGAAAACCAGCAGAGGTTTTTCTTTCTTTATTAGTTTTTTTTTCTGCTGCATAATTAGGAAAACACAAAACACTAATGAAGTAATAATCTATACGTGAAATTCAAAATTAGGTTTTTTAAATATCATAAACAGTTGTAACAATCAGCACATATGATAAATGGTTACTACATAAAAATCTCAAAACTTGTATGGCTGTCAAGGTCACATAAGAAAGAAGAGATTCACATGTGCACCAAAGCCCAGTGATAACTCTTTCCTAGAAATTAGGGGGTCAGACTCAGTACAAAAAACTCACTTCCAAATTTTCAGGGGGTCACAAAAATATTTAGGGGGTCACCATTAATAACTGCTAGAAAATGTAGTGAAACACACACACACACACACACCACACACACACACACACACACACACACACACACACACACACACAAGCGTGCTCTGTCTCACTGGCTCATACACATAAATGCACAGAGAAAGAGATAGAAATACATCAGAAAAGAGGTGTTTATAACAGAGATAAAAATACATTAGAAAAGAGGTGTTTATAATAAAGTTAATAAAATATTCTTGACAGTGCTAAATGTTATCTATTCATATTCATGTTCTTATGTTTTTAAAGCGTTTTCAACTAACATGAGTAAATGTGAGTACCTACACTATCAGGATTTCAACAGTGAAACTTGATTTGTGGGATGTCCTCTTCGATTATCATTACAGAATTTCCTTTACATGAGCCATTTCCTTCAATGTTGAAATATTTTATTGTATGACCAAATTCTAGTCACCATGCAATGATCTTCGGAAGCCCGGTGGCACCTACGACGAAACTGTAGACTGGCCATTCCTGCTCTGTGAGCAACACATTCGTACGTCCAGAACGGAGCCATTTTAATTATCTGAAATGGTCATTTTGCATAAATCATTCAACTTTTGTTCCATTCGCTGGATTATCACCCATGAGCCACAGCTGAACTGTCAGATTTTGATTCTGAAAAGCCGAAATTCCTACAGTTTTCCATGCTTTTCCCACTTAGCTGAATCACGTGATCTTGTGGTCCAATCATAGACTGGATAGGCTTAGTCTATTTTGACAACTCTTGGTGGTTTTCAGTAGAGAAGAATTCTCAAGCAGAAGTGTTTATCGATTCAGAACGTTCTAAAACGTCGAGGAAATTTACGTTTTTAACTTCGATCCTGGCAAATAAGACAAAAGCCCTTTTGCGTGATGCACTGCTCGGTGTTCCAATGCGCACAGGAGAAAATCAGCGCGTCACGATAAATTTCGGTACATTTTTGTGACAAACTGGCCTGAATTCCAGTGAGTCAGATAGGAGGTTTATGTTTCAGAGATGCACATTTGTGCGTAAGAATTATCACTGAAAGCCAATGAATTATTCATCATTTTGTCTTCTGACAAACGCTTAGCAATGGTACAGATTCAAATCAAACAGTAAATGTCATGCACAAAATGAGACTAGGCAATTTTCAGGTACAATGCCTTTCAGTTACAATTAATCACAGACAACACTGAAACAACTCTTTTATATTCTAACATATGTAAAGACAATACTGAACAGTCTGGTGGTAAAGATGATCTAAATCATACTTACCATTCCTAAGCACACACACACACACACACACACACACACACACACACACACACACACACACACACACACACACACCACACACACCCCGCATCCACCAACACACACATACACATAAACACACACACACATGCATCCACCAACACACACACACACACACACACACACACACACACACACACACACACACATACGAGTCACAATTGTTCATACTGATCTTGGCTGACAGGGTACTTGCAGATCTCTCCCTCAGGAAAGTTTCCGTCAGCAAACAGCTCACAAATAGGAATGGAGGGAGGGTTGGTCTGTGTCTTGGCTCCACCTAAACATACTAATCACATTCAATTTGTGCTCCTTTATTACAATTAATATAACCACTAGGTAGTACACTGATCAATGAAATACCTTCAAATTCAATTAATACCAACTTGTACTTGGCTCCACCTACATCATTTTCACATTCAATTTGTTAATACAACCACTATGTAGTACACAGACCTATGACATATATTCAAATTCAATTAACACCACCTTGTACCTTGTTGCAAACGTGAACTAAACACGCAGCAAATGGACTAAACTGTGATTTTTGTTTATCAATCACAGACTAACAGTCCATGAAGAACTGCGAAAGGTTCGATTAATCAAAAATTCTTCATGTGACCATATCATTGTTTACTCTGTTTTATGATCTTAACTAATAAGTTATATTTTCATAAACTGTGTTATGTAGTATATCACTTACCTTTCTTCTTTTTTTTCTTTTTCTTGCCAGCCCCTTCCCCACCGGCGCCATCTGTTACACAGACAGAAAACCACAGACATGAAACCAAGCAGTCAAGACAAAATATCAAGAGAAGTTATCTCTTCTCACAGAACAATACACCACAAAATAACAGCATACTGGCATGTGATGTGAACTCTTCGGATCAACTGAAAAAAACAAACAACACAACCAGTTAACTACAGCAAACTATCACAGGAACTTCTCTGATATCATTTACAGATAGATCAGTGTCAAACTGGTTTTGATATAATACACCATTTCATTAAATCTTCAGGCAAATAACTAAATCTCTAAACCTTTTAGTAACAACACATATCCTGTAAACTCTTCCTGGTAAAAAAAAAAAAAAAAAAAAGTGAACCTCTAGTTCCAATATTGGTGATAATTTCACTGGCAGTCATGGAGATTTTCTGTTTCAGTCCAAAATCTTTTCCTTCACTTTCACAGCAGTACTGTTAATGGACTGCCCTTTTTGAACCCATTTTTTGTTCAAGCTCAGATACATGTCCAAAATCCCATCCATGATCCATGAATTGGTGGAAGAGCAAAGATGTTCCAGCCCCTGACAGAAGATGCAACTGACCTGCTTCTGCCTCGCCATCCACTGTGACTTTCTGCACCTGGTCCGCCACAGCGTCTACTTGATCTGCAATCCCATTTTCCTGGCCTTCAGCATCCTCTGCCTCTGCAAAAACCACATGGCACTTTCAGTGAAAACTTTTGTCTTGTTATGAAGAGAAACACAGCAGTTCAAATATTGTTGCATTGTATAACTTTCTGGTAACAACAGATTTCTCTGTGAGACACTGGCATCTAGGCTTGTCATCATAACACAAAAGACAACTGTATTTGCTCCCCTGTCTGTGAATGTCTCCAGTCACCTAACTTAATGGCATGGATTCTTTTTCACTAGCACTCGGTGCATACTGCCCATGACATCCTGGTATGGCTTTTAAAAACTACATATCAGTTGCTTCTCCAGTTAAGTACAAAAGATGGTTGGTTTTCTGACATTCCCCATTATAATTTTTCTCAGTAGTAAATGAAGCCTACAGCACATGCTGCTATTCTTGTTTTTAATTTGTAACAATGAAGTAAAAATGCTTTCACGTTTGTTACTAACAATGTCAATCATCAGAAACATGCTGATAAAGCTTAAAGAATGAATGAGAAACACAGACGTTCAGAGGTACTCTGTGTGAGTGTGTGCGATATTGTGTGTGTGTGTGTGTGTGTGTGTGTGTGTGTGTGTGTGTGTGTGTGTGTGTGTGTCTGTGAGAGAGAGAGAGAGAGAGAGAGAGAGAGAGAGAGAGAGAATCTGTGTGTGTGTGTGTGTATGTGTGTGTGCATGTCTATGTGTCTGTGTGTCGCTGTGTGTGTGTGTGTATGTGTGTGTGTGTGTGTGTGTGTGTGTGTGTGTGTGTGTGTGTGTGTGTGTTGTGCAAGTACATATTCAGTATACTAACCATTTTTCTCTGTCACCAGCTGTTACATTATTCAATGATTACAGATTCAAAGATTACTTCTTTCTTTATAAGTTCGTGATGAAGACTCAAGCAGACTGCAGCACTGTTAAGTGAAAAATCAAATTTATACACATAAAATGGATTGCAAACGAACACATATTTAAGATACACTGAAAAAAGAAGAGACAGAGAGAAACACACAGAGACAGAGACAGAGAGCGTGAGACAGAGACAGAGACTGAGACAGAGACAAAGACACTTAACAGAGATCCTGCTAGCAAGTCTTCAAAACCGATAATATACCATTTTCACACACTAACATGAGTCAAAAAAAGGGTTTCAAAGTGGTGCAATTGCTAGTGGAAATTCAAAGAGCAAAGACTGAATTACTATGTCACCAAATGAAAAAATAAATTACAAAACAAACACAATGTGTTTTGACCTATTTGGGCTTCTTCAGGCAAGACTATTTTAAAACAATTAAAGCAAAGGACAGACAGTCATGTATCTCTTCGAACTGGGTGCAAAAACTGAAAAGGTTACAGAATAGAAATGAGGCTGATTGGGAGATGATGCGTGCTGAAATAATAATAATGATAATCAAATCAAGAATATTACTATTTCTATGGTAATAAATCATAGTAAAATCATATAATGATAATTAAAATATTGATAATTGTAACTGTACTAATAATAAAAAGATACTAACACCGTAACAGAAGAAACAGAGGACAGAGTTACATATGGTTAAACAGTATGATAATAGTACTGTACAATAGTAATCGTAATAATAATAATAGTAATACTACTAATAATAATAATGCTTGAGATACAAATTTACATATAAATATTTTTGAAGTTGTATTCAATTTGTTAAGTACTTGATAACTCTCTCAAATCACTTTAAAAAAAAAAAAAAAAAAATTTCTGACAGTATCATCATCTAAAAGCCCCTGCCTCTTTTTGTCAGCACTGATTCAGTGATTAGTGCTCTCATGGACAGAACATCATGTCCACGACAGAGTGAATCAACAAGGTCAACACAAACTGGAGGCCTGAAACTAGGGCTTTGTCATTTTCCAGAATTTCTTGCCTGAGCTTCACAAAGCCCACTTCCCACTTCATACCCTGTCCCGTTCAGTGACAGCAGGAACAATGTCAACACGCACACACACCACACACACACACACACACACACACACACACACACACACACACACATGCACAATCCATTAGTTTGTCCAATCCCAGCTCTTTCTTCATCATCTTCTAGTTCTACAAGAAATAAATAGATAAATGAAATTTAAAGAGCAGCCTGAAAAACAACCTGTGTAGAATTTTGTGATCATGGTAGGTAGGTAGGTAGGTAGGTAGGAGCTTGTATAGCCTCACGGCTTTCTTGTGCTCCGTCAATTATTTTGTCAGTATTGCTCAAGGGGTGTAAAACACAGCGTGTTACGGTTACTTATACATACTGGTATGAGAAAAGTCTCAGTCATCAAAATCAAACTCTATGTCTTTAAAACTTACATCTGCACCAAGGAGGCTTTTAAAGTTGTTCAGTGTGTCAGTGAGTTTAATGTTAGTCAGAAGAGAATTCCATCTGCTAACTACTCTGATAGCAAACGAATTTCTCCTTAGATTAGTATTAGAAAAACGAACAAACAATTTGCCTTCATTGCCTCTTGTGATATCAGACTTACTCACTTGGAATAAAGAGTTAAAATCAATATCGTCCACTTGGTGAAATATTTTATATACTTGGATCAGGTCCCCTCTTACCCTTCTGGCTTTTAGAGATGGTAACTCAAGATATCTTACCCTATCTGCATAAGTCATGTCTCTGCATTCTGGTAATAACTTAGTCGCTCTTCTCTGGACCTTTTCTACCGACGCCGATTGTCTCTTAAGCAGTGGGTACCAGATAACATTTCCGTACTCCACATGTGGTCTGACAAGCGCTTAAGTTTGTACAATTTCAGAAATATGTCTTTGTCAATTAAGGAGAAAGATCGTCTAATCAACCCAATCATTTGGTTGGCTTTACTGATCGCTTTTTGTATGTGTGGGTCAAAACTAAGATCGCAGTCAAAAGTAACGCCAAGGTCTTTTTCCTCTGAGCATTTTTTAATCATTTCATTTGAATCTCGTGATTTCATTGTGTAGTCAGTTTTTGGATTTTTTTTACCTATGTGCATAACCTTGCACTTTTGGACATTGAAATATAAGTTCCACTTATGTGACTGTTGTGTCCTTGAGGAAACGAAAGTACAACCAGAGTGGTCCCCCTTACCGGACACATATATATGGATTTACCCATAATGCTGAGAGAGCTGGAAAAAAGATGGCAAGAAAATAAATACCTCCAACCGTCACCACCAAGTCTTTGAAACCCCTATGCATGGCTGTGTTCACACACACACACTCTGCAAGCATCACAGACACTAAATCTGGCGACGAGTGATCTACTGAAGCTACAAGCTAGCTTGAACCCAACCTCAAGTGACACAGTAAGTCGTTTTAGTTTGTCTGAACTTTTCGACCACGTAATCACGATCAGTCTTTACATCACACAACGTCGAGTCGTAGAACTGTAGTGTTAGAGTACACAGTGACTGTAACGATGTCAAACTTGCCAAATTTCGAACGTTTTGTTGTGCATGGGGAAGAGAATACAGCAGGCACTCGTTGGCGGAAATGGATAGGCAAGCTAGAAAACCTGATGACAGCAATGAACATTACAAATGATCAGAGAAGGAAGGCTTTGCTGCTCCACTATGGTGGTGATGACATTTTCGAAATTCATGACGCCATGACAGATGAAGAAAAGGGTATAGGTGCAACTGACAATGAGGGCCATGCCATTGAGTATAAGACGCTCAAAGAATCATTCACTGCATATTTCACCCCCAAAAAGAACACTTCATTTGAGACTTTCAAATTTAGGCAAACAGTGCAGAAAGCAAATGAAACCATTGACTCTTTTCACACTCGACTCAGAAGCTTAGCAGCTAACTGTGACTTCCATGATATGGACAAAGAAATTCTGTCACAAATAATTCAAGGATGTACGTCATCACGTGTTCGTCGCAAGGCTCTTAAGGACAACCTCACCCTGAAGCAGGTCTTGGATGAAGCCCGTAGTTTTGAACTTTCAGAAAGTAGAGCCAGTGCCATAGAAAGCTCTGCAACTGCCAACGCCATTGCTGGTGAAGATGTTGACTGTGCTGCCTATTCAGTCAGAGGTGGTCGATGCCCGAGACGTGGTCAACGCTCCAGAGGTCCTGGTCACCATCCAGCAGCCAATACAGGTCAACAACCGGCCCACAGCTCACATCGTGGTCGCCTTGCCTACGGCCGCAACCCCAGATCCGGCCGTGGTTCCCGCTATCATACTTCAAATCAGTGTGACAACACCGCGCCCTGCCGTTACTGTGGTGGCCCGGTGACCCATACACTATGCCCTGCAAAGGGGAAAGAGTGTCGGCTCTGCAGAAAGCCCAACCACTTCGCACGTGTCTGTGAGTCTGCCCAGAGCCAGAAGATAAGGCAGATTGACCATATGCACGTTCAAACAGCCGCTGACAACGCAGACAGCTCCAGCGAAGAGATCTTTAGCATCACCGCAAAGCGTGCATCAAAAGCGCCAATTGTTGATGTGTGCCTAGGTGGCACTGTGACCAGCTTCATCATCGACACAGGGGCGACGGTGAATATTGTCACAACAGACACATTCAAGAAGCTTGCTAACAGTGAGACATTGTATGGGCCTTGCCCAAAGGTCTACGCCTACGGTTCGAAAACGCCACTTCCAGTCAAGGGCTACATACAGACGAACATTGCCTACAAAGAAAAGCAAACACGCGCAAAATTCTATGTAGTGGAAGCTGAAAACACCGACAATCTCCTCAGCGCGGACACAGCCCAAGCGCTCAACATCATTCAGTTCGCCCTGGCCTCCAAGACATCGACAGGCATCATTGATGACTTTCCAAGCCTATTTGATGGAAAATCAGGGAAAATCGAAGGTGTTCAAATTAAACTGCACATCGACGAGTCTGTGCAGCCTGTGCATCAACGACACAGATGCATCCCCTTCCACATACGAAAAGACGTGGAACGAGAGTTGGAACGACTAGAGGAAGATGACATCATTGAGAAGGTGTCTGGCCCAACACCGTGGGTTTCCCCGACCGTGGTAGTACCCAAGAAACAGGGAGGTGTTCGTTTATGCATCGACATGCGAGAAGCAAATAAGGCAATCCAGAGGGAAAAGCACCCAATGCCGACCATAGATGAACTGATCACCGACTTGAATGGGTCCACCATTTTCAGCAAATTAGACCTGTCAGGTGCATACCACCAACTACAACTCCACCCAGACAGCAAATATATCACAACATTCTCTACACATGTTGGCCTTCGACGGTACAAAAGACTTTTATTCGGCGTAAACGCAGCAGCTGAAATTTTTCAAAACGCCATTGCTGAGATCCTACAAGATATCCCAGGGGCCAGAAATTTGAGTGATGACATCATCGTGCATGGTGCCACGGAAGCTGAGCATGACGAAAGCCTTCAGAAGACCTTGAACAAGCTGAATGAAGTTGGCGCTAAGCTGAACCGTGGAAAGTGTGTTTTTTTTCAGTGAATGAACTCACTTTCTTCGGCCATGTATTTGGCCAGAATGGTGTCTCGGCAGATCCGGAGAAGATTCAGACGGTCGCCCAAGCTCAACCTCCTCAATCTGCAGCCGATGTGAGGTCCTTTCTTGGAATGACGCAATACGTTTCCAGATTCATCCCAGGCTACGCTACAATCACTGAGCCACTGAGACAGCTCACTAAGAAGGACACTGTCTGGTCCTGGAACACCCCTCAGCAAAAGGCCTTCGATGAACTGAAGTGTGCACTGACCAGCGCACGCGTCATGGCTTACTTCAGCCCTCACAAGCAAACGGGCATCCTGGTAGACGCCAGTCCCGTAGGTCTTGCGGCCATCATGACCCAAAACGGGCGACCGATCTGCTACGCCAGTCGTGCATTGACGGACACTGAGAAGAGGTACTCGCAAACAGAAAGAGAAATGCTGGCGATAGTCTTCGGTGTCGAACACTTCCATCTGTACATTTTCGGGTCCCCATTTGTGTTACACACAGATCACAAGCCTCTGATAGGAATTCTGAAGAACCGAAAACCTGCAACTGCTCGAATTGAACGCCTACGCCTTCATCTCCTGCCCTACGAGATGGATCTACGGTACCGTCCTGGCAGGAACGAGCAAAACCCAGCTGATTTCATCAGCAGACATCCCACATCTGAGCCCAGAAGAGAGAACGCATCAGAGGCGTACATCAACTACGTTGCCCAGAATTGCATTCCCAAGGCAATGACTCAAGCAGAAGTTCGAGAAGCTGTCCAGCAAGATGAGACGCTACAGGAAGTGATGACAGCGGTGCAGACAGGAAAGTGGCACTCCCCTGACATAAAGGCTTTCGCCCGCTTCAAAGATGAACTGTCTGTACATGATGGACTTTTGCTACGAGGCCACAGACTTGTAATCCCACAGCAACTTCAACAGTCATCGACATCGCCCATCAGTCCCACCAGGGAGTTGTCAGAACAAAACAACATCTCCGGGAGAAAGTATGGTTTCCTGGCATTGACAAGAGCGTCGAAGCGTCTGTGAAGGCTTGTATCCCATGCCAGTCCTCACACCCAGGTCCCTCCAAGCGAGACCCCATACTTCCCACCCCACTCCCCTCCAAACCCTGGTCCTGCCTGGCAATGGACTTTGCTGGGCCATTTCCTTCAGGTGATTATCTCCTGGCCCTGATCGATGAATACAGTCGATACCCTGAAGTGGAAGTCGTCGGATCAACTTCATACAAGACTGTAACTTCCAAACTGGAGACCATCTTCGCACGCCAAGGGTTTCCAGAGGTGATCAAGACAGACAACGGTCCCCCATTCAATGGTGCGGAATTCTCCACCTTCCTTGAACAACTGGGAATCCAACACAAGAAGGTCACTCCCTTATGGCCTGAGGCAAACGGTGAAGCCGAGCGGCTCATGCGAACTCTCAACAAAAACATCAGAGCCGCCACTGCAGCGAACCTGAACTGGAAGACACGGCTACCAGTTTTCCTGATGCAGTACCGTGCTACACCCCATGCCTCTACCAATGTGTCTCCCTTTGAGGCGCTCACCTGCAGGAAAATGAACACTGGCCTTCCTGCCGTTGACGCCACTACCACCCCTTCCCCCACTCACCCCCGCATTGCTCTCCACGATGCAAAGAACAAACAGAAAATGACCTCATACGCCAACGCCAAGCGACATGCCACGCCCCATGATCTTCAGGTTGGAGATCATGTGCTGATCAAGCAGCCAAAGACCAACAAACTCACCCCCCCTTTCAACCCCAAACCCTACACAATCATCATGAAGAAGGGAACCATGCTCACAGCCCAGCGTGGTTCGCGGCAAGTCACCCGCAACTCATCACACTTCAAACGCATTCCCCAACCATCAACCGAGATGAGGACGCAGACAGCGAAGAAGAGGAGGAGAAAGATGAGATGACACCTCCAGTCCCAGAACGCCCGCCAACTCCTGAGTGAGCTACGTCACAGCCCGCTCATCACCCAACTCCAGATCAATGTAGACCTGCACCTCCGCCTGGTCTTTGCAGTCCCACACCTGGTCTTCGCACTCCTGAACCTGGTCTTGCACTCCCGCACCTGGCCTTCACACTCCCATGCCTGGTCATCGCTTTTCTGCACCTGATCCTCGAGCTCCAGAGATGCCCTCAGCCCCAGCCGATGGCCAGACCTGCCCGTGAACGCCGCTTGCCAGAACGACTAAAGGACTTCGTGTTGCCGTCAATCAAGACATTCGCTGTGTGACCTGAGATTCCAGTTCTTGCTGTTCCAGGCTCCATTATTTTGTTTGTGTTGTATTTTGGAGTTAAGCCATATATACTCGCAGTCAAACATTCGCATACACACACAGAACATACAGGAGTTTTCGTTTGTGTTTTGAATAGTTTATTCTGACGGTTGTCGCAGTGAAAATTACATTTGGTAATTATATATAAGAGACTTTAACGGACGAGCTAATGTTGAACTTTGGTGCTAAAGTATTTTTACCACCATGCAAAGTTACACTTTGAATTTTGAACAGATCAAGTTACACTCTGAATTTTGAACATATCAAGGATCCCCGTCCATCAAAGAACATTGACTTGTCAGTAGTATTTGATCATTACATAGTTGAATGAGTAAATTTGAATGACTCTAATAATATATAAGTTAGTTGATAATCTAAAATTTAAGATCTTGCTTATGGAGTTTGATGAAACTTTATTTGAACATTGATAAAATTAATTTTAATTTGAGACCAACAAAGGTCAACTTTGAGTTGAAGTTTACAGCTTATGTTTTCCAGTGTGTTAAAAGAAAAATCTTTAATTAAAGTTGGGAGAGATGTTGTGTCCTTGAGGAAACGAAAGTACAACCAGAGTGGTCCCCCTTACCGGACACATATATATATATGGATTTACCCATAATGCTGAGAGAGCTGGAAAAAAGATGGCAAGAAAATAAATACCTCCAACGTCACCACCAAGTCTTTGAAACCCCTATGCATGGCTGTGTTCACACACACACACTCTGCAAGCATCACAGACACTAAAGTGACCACTCCTGCACGTTGTCAAGGTCTTTTTGTATATCCGGATAATTGACAAAGTCACCGTAAATCTTCGTATCGTCAGCAAAAATTTTACACGTATTCGATATCACGTCCGTAAGTCATTAATAAATATAGTAAAAAGGACTGGGCCCAAAATGCTTCCCTGTGGGATGCCACTTAAAACTGGTTTGTCCGAAGAGTACGCCGACCCTACCCTCACCCTCTGTCTTCGGTCAGTCAGAAACTGAGAAAGTCCTTGATCCAGTCTAGGAGGGGGCCGTCACTTCCATAATGTTTCAACTTGATCAAGTCTTTTATGCGGTACCGAGTCAAAAGCTTTAGGGAAATCTAAATACACTATATCTATTGATTTTTTGTCATCAGCAAGTGTAGTTAAATCATCCATGACTTGGATCAACTGGGTCATGCAAGATCTTTTATTTCGAAAGCCATGTTGACAGTCAGCAAAAAGTTTGAAATCATTGAAATATGTCACAATAACATCCCTCACAATTGACTCCAGTACTTTGCATGTAACACAAGTTAGGCTGACTGGCCTATAGTTACCCGGGTCCTGTTTCGACCCCTTTTTAAATATGGCAACAACATAGCAGTTTTCCAGTCAACCGGGATACTTCCCGTCTCTAAGGATTTATTAAACAGTATGCTGAAGGGAACTGAGATTTCCTTACTTAATTCGTTTAGGACTTTGGCCAGAATTCTATCAGGTCCCTGAGCCTTAGAGGGGTCAAGTTTTTTCAGTTTAGCCTCCACCACTGCCGGGGTGACTCTTATTTCTGAAAGAGTTATGCCTTCTAAATTTTGAGACTTAGTCATATTAGGTAGATTGTCTACTTTCTCTCGGGTGAATACACTTAAAAAGAAATCATTGAGCATCATCATGTGACTACGTAGGACAGATTTGTCCACTCTGATCTGGCAATCGCTTCACTGAGTTCTCTCAGTTTCTGATTACTTCACCAAGTTCACTTGGTTACTTTAGAGAACTTTTTTCTGTCACGAGCTGATGTGACTCTCGCAACCGTGTTCAGATTTCGTAGCATAACTTGGTTACTTCAGAGAACTTCTTTCTGTCACGAGCAGATGTGACTCTCGTAACCGTGTTCAGATTTCGTAGCATAAGGATCAGGATCAGGATCAGGACCCTGATAAGAGTCATCACGGATCCACACGAATTGTTTTACAGCCTACGCATCTTACAATTTTTTTTTTTTTTAAATAATAATAACATAAATATCCAGGATAAGTCATCACGGATCCACACGAATTGTTTTACAGCCTATGCATCTTACAAATAAACAAAATAACTTACCAACGCAAAGCACGCTAATTTCAACAACTTTGTTTTAATTGTCCATGCCGTCCCTACCAGCTACACAGAAACAGTACGCACTATGATCAACGTGACTCGACCATCTTGAACAATAATTTAGGATATTTGGGTTTACTCACTGGATTTCTTCTTCTTCTTCTTCTTCTTTTTCTTTTTAGTCTGTTCTTCTGTATCACCGGCAGTTTCTGCTTCAACGTCTTCAAGTTGATTTTGCTCGTCAACGACAGATTTACTGTCTTCCTTGGCTCCTACCTCGTCGACTTCGGTCTTCACGGCTGCCATGATTCTGACTGATCACAGTCATTATACACACAGCAGAGGCCTTCTTTCCTGTTCGACAACGAACTGGCATATACACACGTGCGCACATACACGCACACATACAAACGAGCATGTGCATACATACACACACATGTGTATACGCCCACATACAAAGGCAGAAACACACACATAAACACATACATGTGCACATACACACGCAGATACGTGAGCGCAGGAGCATGCTAACACAAGCCCACAAATCACACACACACACACACACACACACACACCACACACACACACACCACACACACACACACACACACACACACACACACACACGTGACATGCACGCACACACGCACACAAGCGCACACACGCATAAGCGCGCGCCGCACACACACACACACACACACACACACACACACACACACACACACACACACACATGCATACGCATACACACATCATACACACGCACATGCGCTCCCACACACGGGCCCATGCCCACACACCCATACACACACATGTGTACACTCACCAACGCATATACAATGATAATAATGACACAACCTATGGCTTGCGCAAGAAGTCCCACTACCTATACCCCTACCTATGTGCGTGCGTGCGTGCGTGCGTGTGTGTGTGCGTGCGTGTGTGTGTGTGTGTGCGTGTGTGTGTGCGTGTGTGTGGGGTGGTGTGTGTGTGTGTGTGTGTGTGTGTGTGTGTGTGTGTGTGCTTTAGTTAGAATGTTTCTGTAATATGCGCTTTGGGCTCTCCGAGGTAAAGCGCTCTATAAATATCCTTTTACATTACATTACATTACCTATACCCAGGTAGGTACTCAGGCTGATGCGTAGGTCAAATATCTGGTAAGTCGTAGCCACGAGACTCTCTTCTTAAATTCTCTCATCTTATTTATTAATTCATTTATCCATCAGCTTTAAATCATGAGCAGTGTGGTCTCAAAATTTAGCGGATGTGGTGGACTAGTCCGCACGCAGTGACACGTTGAAACTGAAACTAGCACATGCTGTTGTGCATGCGTGCACTCGGGGCCTGAACAGCTCATCAGGTAGGCCCACGTGGTGGGTCTGGCATCAGCTTTGTTTTGTTTACGAATCCCCACCAATTTTTTTATCCTTTATTTGTGTAACGTCGATTTGTTTATTAGTTTCATCAATGCATGAGACCACATTATGGCTCAGTAGCCGCGCAGTTATATCTCGTCCTGCGTTTTAGTTTCAGTTTCGTCAAATAGACATCGTTGCGTATGGACTAGTCTGTACACGCTACTCCACATCTATTAAGCCATGATTCCCCGAAGATGGAGTATGGCTGCCTTAATGGCGGGATAAAAAAAAACAAACGGTCATACACACAAAACTCCACTCCGTTTGTTGGGCAGATGGGATTGATCCTTGCCTGTCTATACAGGGAGTGTCCGCAGGAGTATCAGCCTGCATACGCTGAAGAAGAACTAAGCCATGAGACCACAAAGCATATGGTTTATGAAAAAAGTGATGAAATGAACACTGTTGAAAAGGAATGGGAAAAAAAAAAGATTTGGGAAAAGGGTCTCGTGAGCAAGATAGACTCAAGCATAGTAGATGTCTGATCTACACACATAAGCCCTGAGCTCGTCAAGCTGTGGATGTAACACGTACCGCGCCTTGAAACTATACAGATGAACTTGGCCCAAACCTACCAGAACCTCTCCCAATCAACAGTACCAAAATTTTATTGAAAGCGAACCTAAACTCTAAACTACTAGAATTACTGTTCCACATTTTCCCAAGAGACAAGCGAAAGAAACCATGGCAATTTCTTCGCAGACAAAAGATTTAGAAATGGCGATATGTTCACTTTCAGCCGACAAGATTGATGCGTGATAGACATACATGGATGAATATGATGGCCGCAGACGAAGCACCGCTCAGTGATAGGTAACGAGATTGCAGTTCTTGCTCCTCAGTGGTTTCCTCCACTGGTTTTATGACTGCCATCCAAGGAGGAGACAGTCGGTGGCTAGTACAACTCCAAACAGCTCGCTCGGCAACCTTTGATGCCCATTCGTAATAGCTAATGCCGTGAGTTAAGGGATCCATGGAACCCTTGTGCCTCAGTCTTCCATTTTGCCCCTCTGTCACAATTTTTGGAGAACAGCTCACTTAACACTGCTATGGGGTTCTGCGTGCAATTGTTCCAACGTAGACATGGGACCTGACCAGTGCAGCTGTATCTGCAGAACCATGGCCTCAAGGCTTCACAGCCTAGGTTATTTCAGTTGATATTAAGTAACAAAGTCAACCGTTCCACTGATTCGGTTGGTGATGAGACAGCAGGTGAAACACTATTTGTAGTAGGAAGAAACTTTAGGGATAGCGGAAAGTCTTCAGAGATGAAGCACCCTTTCCCCCTCCCCCACCCCCTCCATCAGGCAAGAGTTTGGGCATTGACTCCTTACAGTCCTAGGGGGCTGGGCCACATCCAGGTTATGACTTCTGGATGCCTTCTGCTGTCAGATTTTTTTTCCTGACACTGCAGAGGTTCAAACCTGCATCTTCAGAATGAGTGGACGTCTCAAGGCATTATCTTGTTGTTTTAGAAGGATGTCTTGCCCACAGTGCGATCGAATAACTATTCTTGAGCCTTATGAAATTCACTTTTGTTACCACTTGACCAGGTCCAGCTGGAACTTTTTTTTTTTAGCTGCTTCTGCCAATCTACTCTTCCTGCCAGAAATCATGAGCTTTTCAATGAAACCATAGGCTGATGAACTTACAACCCTCCCCCCTCTTACTCAAACCTCTATGGCTAGACCTTTGGCTTAGAAGCTAGTTTTTCTCGAGCTGCTGGCTAGACTGGCAAAATTCTCAGTCCCGTAGATGTGAGCTTGGTCCATTCCGCTTTCATATGGCACAGCATATTGAAAAAAAAAATTCATGTGTTCTTATGAAGCTGAACGGAGCGTAATATTCGGTCTCATGCCACTGTTCCTGATGATCTCTGGACGGCTTCACATTTTGGAAAGTCTGCAGTACACTCCCAGTCATCCACACCATCCAGTAAACCCCGATTATATGCTCTTGATGTCATGCCCCTGATTTGTGGCCTCCTGCCGTTTGGAATGTCACTGCTGAGCTTCCGGTGGCGTAGTATTTCCTATGGCAGTGCAACCGCACGTCTATCTGCTGTAGCACTTAGTTTTGTCTCTGTCATCATTTCCAGGGTTTGTACTTTTTTTTTCGTATGAACTCAAGACATGTCGCACTGTTCGTTTGTTTTGACGGCGTGAACGCGCAGGTTGATCTGATTTTCCCCATCTCACCAAATTTGAATTTGATAGTGGGAAGTTATACACAGATCTGAGAATGAAGCTGATCCTAAAAGGCGACATGTGTCATATTTCTATTGCAGGTCCTCAGTGGACTGTGTTTTCTTACGTTGTCCACTGCCCCTTTAGTCCTTTTGGGCTGCCTTTTGGATTTTCCTGGCATTTTCTTCTTTCTTCAACTGGGTTGAAAAAAAATTCATTGACAGGCACTAGAGGCTCAGTAGCAGATTAAAGGTTTTTGAAACTGACTGGTTTTGAAAAGTAAGATTTTATTGACAGCTACTTGATGCTTAGTAAAAGGTCAATTTTTTTTAATTAAAAAAAAAATTAAACCACTCGGTTTTAAAAAAAATAAAATTCTATTGGCAGCTACTAGAGGCTTACAACGAGATCAAGGATTTTGAAACCGACAGGAAACAAATGAAACCTCCTGGAACGTAACAAGTTACTGTGCCGCTTATTTGGAGCGTCCTCTTTTTTCTGGATGAAAAAATATGAAGTAATTGTGTCACCTGGGTATGAAAAACACCTGGCGTGTTAACTCTGTCCAGGCAAAACAAACAGTGGAACCTGTCTTAACTTCGTGCAAACCAATGCTAACTCAGGGAAGGTACTAGTAGAAACAAAACTAAATGATTATAAGGGTATATGCATGTTACATGCTTACAAAGCCAACTTTGTTACACACACACACACACACACACACACACACACACACACACACACACACACACACACACACACACACACGTGCCCAGACAAGTTCACTTTGAAGGGTTCTTCTTTTGGAGTTGTATAGTCCATCACCATCTTACGCCGGTGATTTTCCGATGAAGTATTAGATGTGAGTCCAGAGTCAGCTTTAGATACTTGTGCTAGGGATAGTAGAGGTGCGAGCAGGAGGGAGTAATGCTTTTCTACAGAACCAGTTAGGAAGGGCCACTCTGGCGTGGAACACTCATGTCAGCCGGACTCGGTGTGTCGGCAGTCTGCACTCCTGTG